>MU226765.1:768835-793135 GCA_018584345.1 Thuja plicata
CTTTATCATGTTTTCAAAGTTCACATGACACAATATTTTGTGCCACAACCATATGTCTTCATTTCTAGCCATTAAACAAGTGGTTTTAGTGTCATCAAGATAGAAAAGGTTACCTTTTGTCTGCTCACCGGTACCAATCAACTTTCCCAATTCATTGTAGATATTTTCCTTCTTATTTTCAAATGCTACTCTGTGACCTTAATTTTTCAACTGTGAAACACTTAGCAAATTGCAATTCAGTCCTTTTACCCAGTAAGCATTTTCACATTTTATCAGGTTATTCAACATTATGGTTCCTTTACCTTAAACTAGACAAGGTGTATCATTTTCCATTCTTACTGAACCACCCTTATAGTATTCAAAAGTCTCAAAATTTTGTTTATCACTGGTCTTATGGTGAGTGCAACCACTATCTATAACCCAGACATCAATTTTACTAACTTTAGGTATGAGTGCAGTTTCTACATACCTTTCTTCATCTTCATCTGAATCATCTTTCATGGCTACAAATACCATCTTGATGTCTTCTTCTGATTCAGTGTCAGTTTCATCAGCTTTGTTCTTAGCTAGGTAACAAGCCTTCTTCCCTTTTTCATTATAGTCTCGGGTATCTCTCTTGTCAGATTGTCAGTTGCTTCGGTAATCTCTATTATCACCTCTATCAAACTTCTTCTCATATGATCTGGCATTTCCTCTGTCATCTTTTCTTCTGTTTGGACATCTTGCAGAAAAGTGTCCAACCTCTTTACAATTGAAACATACAAGTGGTAACTTACCTTTGTATATACCTTTGCCTCTCTGCAATCTTCTTGCCATAAGTTCTTCAATCTCATCAAGTCCTTTTTCCTCATCATCACTGTCACTATCATTTATAATAGCATGTCTATGACTTGAATTACTTATCTTTAAAGAAGATTTGAATGCAGATTATATACATGGTAAGACACTATTGTCAAAGTTATTCATCTCAAATGATATCATTTTACCAATCAGACTATCTAGAGTAACTATATTGTTTGCAACTGCTCTCATTTCTTGAATAGTAGAAAATCTAATAGCATATACATACAATAATTTTCTTAATATTTTACTTACCACTGTCTCCTCTTCAAGTACACCTCCAACTCCTCGGATAGCATTGACTACCTCTTTGATTATGCACCTATACTGAGTAATGTTTTCTCCTTCTTTCATCCTTAGGTCATAAAACCTCCATCTTTGGTTTTCTCCCTTTTCTCTTAGTACATTTGCATCTCCTCCATGTACTAGCTTCAACTTATCCCACATTTGCTTTGCAGAGGTGTAGGTTTTGACATCTTCAAACTCAGCATTAGAGAGTGATGATGCAAATTCTATCATCATGCAGTTATGCTCATGCTTAACTCTTAATTTCTCAAGAGTGTGAGGTCTTGCAAGAAACACATATTCATTATCTAAGTATTGAAAATATCATTTCAAATACATGATAGGTGGAGTCTTATTCTTCTTTTCCATGATGCAAAGTTCTCTTTATTCAACTTGGGCACATCTTGTCTGTTCATCTTGTGATCTTTTGCTTGAGCTGTTAAACTCCCTTTCTAAGCACACAAGCTCTGATACCAATTATTAGTAATAACTGAGAGGAAGGGGTGAATCAGTGGCCTCAAAATATTCCAATAATCAACCCTTAAAATTAGTACCACAATATTAAGCCTCTAGTTATCTTCAGTCCTATAAGATGAATGCCTTCAAATACTATTACCAAATTACTACTGCTCGGAACACTTTGTTAAACCTTCTACTATATGTTTACCGAATAGCAATCTGTTAATTTATTAAAACACATTAAATTATCTAGAGTATACCGATCAATCCAATTAAGCTATGTGTAATGCAAAACACTAAAGTAATTACTCATAAACACAATGACACATAGATTTTTAACATGGAAACCTTGTTAAGGGAAAAATCACTTGAGAACGGTAACCCAAAATTTTCACTCTTCTAAAGTGAGCTCGTTGAAGAGCCAACCCTGTTAAAGGTTACAAACACACTGTTAGGTGTGACCTTGTTAGAGGATTTAAAATTTTATTCTGTCACTTGATATCAAGCATCTCTATGCTACCTTCCTTGATCAAACACTCGCTTGGTCTGTCAATAGGTGTCTAGCATCTCATGCTATCTTCATGATCAAAATTTTTGATACTCCTTGGGATGTATCTCAATATAGAAAGGATCTTTAAATACCACTTGGTTAAGAGACTTTCTGAATCAATGGTTAAACTGAAACAATATGATCTATTCACATATACAACTTATACTTGCAAATTTTCAAATCTATTATAATCTCATAAAACTATTCTGATCAATATATCTTGGTGTATACCTTTGCTCCACTTTGATTCTTCTCGGTGATGCTGTGCGCTATTGCTTGGTGTCTGCAGAAAAATTTATCTCTTTCCTTAGCTTGATTGATCTGGACTGTATGAATTTGCTCTTCATCAGTTTTTCTTTAGCATCATCTTTTTATTCATTCACCAACTACAATTCGTAATGAATTGAGTTATCTCTTTATAGACATGATATCACCGTTGTTAGGTTCTTGATTTTCTTGTTCTTGGCGTGATCCACAATCTTAGCCAATTAGATTTAAAGCAAAACTCTTGTTTTATCTTGAAGAGATCTTCTTGCCAACTAGACAAAATAGCTTTAAATCCTTTACTTATCTCTGGCTTATCTTGTCGATGAAAACAATGATAACTACCACTTAAGTCTATTTTTAGCTCTGCCAGCTAGATATTTTGTCGTTTCTGAACTCCATTTATTTTTTGTGTGTAACTCTCTGATATCTTTGATCAACACTTCAGTTCTCCTCAAGCTTCCCCATCAGTTTACACTATGTTTCTAGCCGTCGGTTATGCTTGTAATTCTGCTCGTCGATGTTTTTTCTTAGGCTTCACTGTGATTTGACTGTTGGTGATCTCTGTCCATCAGGTTCTACTGACCGTCTGTGTTTGAAGTCAAATAGTGAATGCTTGTCTTTTATGCATTAATAAAAGCATAATCTTTATCTCTTTGATTCTCTAAAGTCTTTGACATTTTGATTAGATTATATCAAGTTGACATCAATGACAATACAATCCATTAACTAATTTAATATCTTGCATTATCCTTCTACATTCCGGCGATCAACTTAACATCTTCAAACATTAAATCAGTTACATGTCATCAAGAAATCCAAATACTGCATAGATCTTAACCGATCTGATTTATGTAAAAACTTTAACAGGGTACATTTCTAAGTGTAGAGATTGTAAAATCCTCTAACTAGGTAGACCTAACAAGTCTTTGTATACTCTTAATCAGGTACGCTATCAAAATGGAAAAACTATGTATGTTATTACCGAGCACCCTTTATACTACAGTTAGTGAAGGTTGTGGGTGTCATCCCCACCGCAATTTCATCCTCTAACCAAGGATTTTTTCATAAAAACAAATCATGGAGTTGTGAGCTCATTTACCTAAATGATTTTATTTTATGTTTTATGTTTTATTTCAAGTTATTGAAATTAGTAAACAATAGTAGTAGTATACAGTTTATGTTATAAAAAATTTTGTGGTACTGATTCACTGCTCCCCTCTCAGTCCCAACTTTCCATAATCATTCCAACAATTGGTATTAGAGCTTCTACTTTTGAATTATAGGGTTTGACAACCTAAGAGTTAAAGATCCTAGTCATGGAAAGTTTTAGGTAATTTAAAATATTTGATGGTCTTGAATCCTAATTGGAGGGTGCAAGAGATTTAATCATTGATCCAAATATTGGATGATATCAATTTTGGTTACTGATCATGTTGTTGATATTCATTTTTTATCACTGATGTCAACATATATTTCTATGGAGAAGACATACAAACTACTTAAGTGGAAGGAGTGTACAGACACTGTACGGATGATTCAGAATGATCAAAGTTGGATTTATGTAGAAGGATGTGTGTTGACCTTATTCCTAAGGTCTCTTGGCTCTATATTACATACTGTGGATGTTACAGTTGATTTGGTGAAGACTGGTTTTCTGGACAACAACTGTGATTCTAGACAGAGCAGGTCTCTATGTTTCGGGTATATCTTTCTAGCAAAGATATTTCAAAAATTGCAAGCTTACTGATGGACAACTGACATATGGTAGAATAATGGGTTGAGTTTTATTGTTGTTTGGATACTGATGATGTCAGTTGTGGCATGTATTCAGGAGAAAACCTATTTCCTGGCCGACTTTAGACATGTAGTGTGTGAAATTAATGATGAGCGTGAATTATGGATCTGGAAGTATCTGTGATCGATTGTAAATGATGTATACTTATTATAGATATCATGTGTATCTTAGCAAGGGGCTATATAATTATTTGTATGATGGAAATCCTTAATTGGCCGGCCTAGTTAATTATGTATTAGGAAAGCTTAACTAGCCAACCTAATGAATTATTGAAAGAAGGTATATATGAATGATAATTTCTTGAGGAGAAGTGTGAAAGAGGACAAAGGACAGAGATGTGTGGAAGCTGTGAAGCTTGTTGACTGATGGATACAAAGCAGACTTGATACTTCATTGGAATTGACCAAGCAAAGACAATTGCTATGAGACAGTTCACTGGAATGTGTATTTTCTTTATACACTTGTTTCGGATTGTAAATCCTTAAGGGTGGCTTTAACCTTCTTTGGGCAGTGAGCCTACTATTTTCTTTGACTCCTAACAGGGTCTATCTCCTAACAGGGACTGTGTACTGTAATGTTGGAAAGTGACAATGCAAGCAATTGTTATTTTGTCATTGCTGTCAAACCTTAACTGGTGATACTATTGTTATCTATTTTAGTACCATATCTATTGTTGATGAAGAAGATTTAACAAGAAGACCAAGTGAATGGTTGAGTTAAGGAAAATAAAAGGTTACTTGATCAGTTGGCACTCTGAAAAAGTAATTAGTTGTTTATCTTTCAAAGACAAATTTTCCGGTTGTTTTGTGCCGAGCAAGTTTGGCTTGTGCGGAGCGAAGTTTCTTGTGCCGAGCAAAGTTGTTTGTGCCGAGCGAAGTTGTTTGTGATGAGCAAGTTTGTTCAGTGTCGAGCACCAGTGAAACTGTCGAGTGGAAACAGTGATGTTGGCTGACTTACAGTAATTGGATTAATGATGAGATTTGAGATCTCTGGCCGACTTAGTAAATTTTATTGGGATATGTAAAGTTAATTAAAGATTGATCCATGTCATTTAATGTATGGGTAACCGTAATTAATGCATGGTTTCAAGATTTAATTAGAGAATACTTTGGAGAAGTAAATTTAATGTAATGATGGAATGATCCGTTGGATCTAACCTAACGTAAGATCTACGATCTTGATTAAGAGGCAAAGATTTATCTGACCTAGACAGAGAGGTATATGATAACCTCAAGGGGTTATTCATTAAGTGTATGTATGCAAGTGTGGATGTATATGCAAGAGGTTTGAATAGTTGATTTACTAATTGGCATGATCTAGCAGAGAAGGCTGAATACAGAAGCAGAGAATTGCATGTGTGATTGCTTGACAGATTTCCAAGCAGATCAGAAGATTGAAATGACAATGCAGGCCATCCAGTAAGTTAACATCATAGCTGTAATTGGATCTGAATTTGCAAAGTACGTTGTATGTATCAGATCACAACTTTTGATTACTTTCTAACCATTGTATCAGTTAAATCCTTTAACAAGGTTGACCTAATAGTCATTTGTATAAATCCTCTAACAAGGTGTCATTCAGGTGGAATATTCTAAGTCCTCTAAAAAGGCCACTCCTTACAGGGAGATTAAATCCTTTAACCAGGTCACACCTAATAGTGTTTTATTGTAACCTTTAACAGGTTTGGCTCCTCACAGAGCTCACGTCAGAAGAGTGAAACTTGGTAGCATGTTACTTGTGGTTTTTGCCATATTCATTTTCCACGTTAAATACTTGTGTCAACTTGTGTGAATTCTTATGGTTTGTTTTAATGTTATGTTTCTACAAGATAATTACATTAGACAATAAACTGCATGATTAAAGTTGTTGACATATGCTACTCCTGACGAGTAGATCTGAAATACAGAAAGTTTTATTTGCTACATCTAGACCTGAGGATAACTGATTCACCCCTCCCCTCTCATTTATTCTAAATTCATTTTAACAATTGGTATCAGAGCTTTGGTCTCCTGAAAATAGTTTGAAGGTACTTGGAGCGAAAAGATCAAGATGTATAAAAAGGAGGTTCCTAAGCTGAACAAAGATAGCTTCCCTGCATGGCAGAGTTTGATGAAACTGCATCTGACTGGTATTGGAGATGATGCTAAGTGACTTATTGAAAATGACTATGTATCACCTACTACTCCTCTCATAGTTGCACAACTAAGAGAAAAGCAAGAGCACAATCAAGCAATGTTGGAGATTGCATCCTCATTGAGCTATTCAAAGTTTGATGATATAAAGAGCTGCACAAATGCAAAGTAGATGTGGGATAAATTAGCAAGTGTCTATAGTGGAGACACAAATGTGCTGAGAGCTAAATCAAAAATTCTAAGAGGTAAGTTTGATGAGATGAAAATGCAATAAGGTGAAAATGTTAATCAGTATTATGGTAGAGTAAAAGAAGTTGTAAATGCCATTAGAGGAGCCAATGGAACAATAGATGAGAACACTATTATGAGCAAGGTACTAAGAAATTTACTTCTTGTATATGCTATTAGAGTTTCTACAATTCAAGAACTAAGATGTAATCCTAACAATAATCTGAATCTAGAAAATCTGATAGGCAGACTCACTGCATTTGAAATGTCAAATTATGATAACTACAATCCACAAGGTATTGATTCTACTTTTAGATCTCAATTGGTTCTCAATAAATCTAAGAAAGAAAAGAAACATGTGAACAGTGATAGTGACACTACTGATGATGATCTTGAATAACTTGAAGCACTTATGGCAAAAAGGCTATCTAGAGGAAAAGGATAATACAGAGGTAAACTTCCTATTATTTGTTTTTCACGCAATAAAGTTGGTCATATAGCTGCTAGATGTCCTGATAAGAATGAAAAAGATGAAAGAAAGGAAAACAAATACAAAGACAGAAAGGATGACCGAGACTTTAGGAAATATAAGGATTACAAAGACAAAGGTAAGAAATCTTGTTATATTGCTAAAGAAACTTCTGACAATGATACTGACAATTCTAATGACAATGATATAGAAGTTGTTTATGTTGCAATCAAAGAAGATTCTGATGATGATGAGAAAATTGCATTAATTTCTTATAAGAGTAAAGGTGATCATTGGATCATTGACAGTGGTTGTTCACATCATATGACTGGTGACAAGGATAAGTTTGAAACCCTAAACCAATGCAAAGAAGAATATGTAAAATTTGGTAATGATGCACCATATCTTATAAAAGGTAAAGGATTGATTAACTTGACTAAAAAAATTAGATGTGATAATGTGTATTGGGTTAATGATCTTAAATATAATTTGCTGAGTATTGCACAGCTGAACACTTCTAGTTACAGAGTTGAGTTCCATCACAGAAAAGCAAAGATCTATGATTCTACTGGAGAATTAGTTGGAAGTGGTGATCAGACTAAAGGTAACTTGTTCTATGTGGATTTATTTAAAGAAACATGTTTGTTTGCACAATATAATGATGTTTGGTTATGGCATAAGAGGTTGTGTCATGTGAACTTTGATAAATTGGTAAGCATAAGTAAATTGAAAAGGGTTAGAGGGCTACCTAAGTTAAAGAAACTTGAGAATGCTATGTGCAAACAATGTCAACTAGGAAAGATGACTAAGTCTAGTTTCAAGAGTAAAACACATATTTCAGAGGAAATTATAGAATTAGTCTGTACTGATCTCTGTGGTCCCATTGGAGAAAGAAGCTATTGTGGTGCTAGATACTTTATTCTATTTGTTGATGATTATTGAAGGATGATGACTGTAATGTTTCTCAAAGAAAAATTTGATGCATTCCAGTTATTTAAATGGTACTTAGCTAAAGTTGAAAAGGAAATAGGCAAAACTTTGAAATGCTTAAGATCTGATAGAGGTGGAGAGTTTATTTCTAATGAGTTCGACAGGTTCTGAAATGACCGAGGTATAAAGAGACAGATGTCTGCACACAGGACTCCTCCACAAAATGGTATTGTTGAACACAAGAACAGATCTATCATGGACTGTGTAAGAACACTAATGATGGAGAAAAAAGTTGCACAGAAATATTGGAAAGAAGCCATAAGTACTGCAGTCTATACCCTAAATAGAGTACAAGTCAAGAAAGGTACAAATGCTACACCTTATGAACTTTGGTATGGTTATGCACCTAGTGTAAAGTACTTTAAAGTATTTGGAAGCAAATTTTTTATATTGAAGGACAACAGAAATGGAAAAATTGATGCTAAAGGTGAAGAAGGTATATTCCTTGGTTATTCAACGAAAAGAAAAGCATGCAAATGTTTGAATTCTAATACTAAAAAAGTTGTGGAAAGTGCAAATATTAGAATTGATGAGTTTGCAGCAAGGAAAGAAGCTGAAAGTACACATGAGCCTGAAAGCTATAGATCAGTCGTATATCTAGATGAGGAAAATTCTAATACACTACCTGAGCCTACTGTCAAGCAACAACATGCACTTGCCGAGTCACAGAGTGGAGTATCCGAGCAACAGGAAGTGAATGCCGAGCTATCTGATGGAGATGCCAAGTCTCAGAATCAGCCAGAACTGAATACAAATAATGAACCTAAAGCAAGGACTGAGCCTACTCTAGATAAATATGTGAGGAGACACCACAATTTTGATCAAATCATTGGATCAAAGGATTCTACAGTTATGACACAAAGTAATTTGAGAGATGGCACATGTCTGTTATGTGAATTTGAGCCCAAAATAGTGAAAGATGCTTTAGAAAATGAAGATTGGATACAAGCAATGAATGCGGAAATTGAACAAATTGAGAAGAACAAGACTTGGACGCTTGTACCTAAGCCAAAGGATAAAAATGTAATTGGTACAAAGTGGGTATTCAGGAATAAACTGAATGAACATGGAGATGTGACAAGAAACAAAGCTAGACTGGTATGCAAGGGTTATGCACAAGAGGAAGGAATTGGCTATGGTGAAACATTCACCCCAGTTGCAAGATTGGAAGGAGTCAAAACCTTACTTGCATATGCAGCCTATAAAGGATTCAAAGTTTATCAGATGGATAAGAAATCTGCATTTCCCAATGGTATTTTGGAAGAAGAAGTGTATATTGAGCAAGCTGATGGTTTTGTTGACCCAAACAAAAGGAATATGGTTTTCAGATTGCACAAAGCACTATATGGACTGAAGCAAGCACCAAGAGCATGGTATGAGAGATTGCACAATTATCTGATCAAGATTGGATTTGCAAGAACCAATGACAACAGTAACCTGTACTTAAAGATAGAGTAAAGAAAAGGTACATAATTAGCTAAAAATTTTGTACATGACATCATATTTAGTGGAAAAGATGTGTTATGCCAAAAATTTGCAACAGAGATGCAAACCAAGTTTGAAATGTCTATGTTTGGTGAGATAAAATTCTTTGTCGGCCTACAAATTTATCAAATGAAGAATGGTATCTATATCACTCAATCTAAATATATCAAGGAGATACTAAAAACTTTTGGAATGGAAGAGTCCAAACCAATGAGTACACCCATGGCTGCTAGAAAGAAGCTAACAAAAGATGATGACACAAAAGAAGTGAACCAAACACTCTACAGATCAATGATTGGAAAACTACAATATGTTGTACACAGTAGACCTGACATTGCCCTAGTTGTTGCAATTGTTGCAACGTTTTCTGCTAACCCCAAGGAAACTCACATGATGGCAGTAAAAAGGATTCTAAGATATTTGAAAGGAACTAATGACTATGGTCTATACTACAAGAAGAATGACAAGTTTGAACTCAAAGTTTACACTGACTCTTATTGGGCTGGAAATGTTGATGATAGGAAAAGCACTACTGGTGGAGCATTTCTTTTAGGAAAAACATTGATCTCATGGACAAGCAAGAAACAGAACTGCACCTCACAATCTACAGCTGAAGCTGAGTGTGTGGCAGCAACAGTCAACCATTCTAACATTGTGTGGTTGAAGATACTACTGAAGGGTATGAAGGAAGAAATCACTAAACCAATTGTCATATATTTTGATAACACGAGTGCCATTAATATTTCAAAAAACCCTGTTATGCACTCGAAGACAAAGCACATAGCTATCAAGTATTATTACTTGAGGGAGCTAGTTCAGAATAAAGAAGCGAGACTGGATGCTCATGAGTATCTGCGAGGTAAAATGGGGGTGATTCCCCTAACTGAGGCTAATTAAGTTCTGTATGCTAGTGTTGCATCAAATATTACATTCAAAATACTTGACACATTGATGCACAGTTAGTCACATTTTAGGTTGCTAACTAAAGTTGTGAAGTTGGACAAGGACAGAAAATAAAATAAGTCATAATCAAGATGACAAGATCAGCATGATACTGAAGATCTACATGATAAAGATATCGACGTCTTTGACATTATTTTCAAAGAGGGAGAGATTACCTATAAGATTACCTAGAGGGAGAGATTACATAAAGGAAGAAGTATAAAGAGGGAAAGATTACCTATATAGAGGCAGAAGTTACTATTGAAAACATTGAAGTGATTATCTACTTAGAGGGAGTCTACAGATGATTAGACATAGATGATTATAGTGTGATTATAGACACAGAGGGAGAAATGTTTTACAGATGAGAATCAAAATGAAGCTAAAGACATTAATGATGATTTGTTCATATCAAGGAACACAGGTGAATTTTTGGATTGTATGGTAACTATGCTTGTTAAATCATTGTTTTTATGTTTTGTGTTTCCATCAATGCCAAAGAGGGAGATTGTTGGAAAGTGACAATGCAAGCAATTATTATTTTGTCATTGTTGTCAAACCTTAACTGGTGAGACTATTGTCATCTGTTTTAGTACCATATGTATTGTTGATGAAGAAGATTTAACAAGAAGACCAAGTGAATGGTTGAGTTAAGGCAAATAAAAGGGTACTTGATTAGTTGGCACTCTGGCAAAGTAATTAGTTGTTTATCTTTAAAAGATAGTTTTTCTAGCTATTTTGTGCTGAGCAAGTTTGGCGTGTGCCAAGCAAAGTTGCTTGTGCTGAGCAAATTTTTTTGTGCCGAGCGAAGTTGTTTGTGACGAGAAATTTTTTTCAGTGTCGAGCACCAATGAAATTGCCAAGTGGAAACAGTGATGTTGGCCGACTTACAGTAATTGGATTAATGATGAGATTTGAGATCTCTGGCCGACTTAGTAAATTTTATTGGGATATGTAAAGTTAATTAAAGATTGATCCACATCATTTAATGTATGGGTAACCGTAATTAATGCATGGTTTCAAGATTTAATTAGAGACTACTTTTGACAAGTAAATGTAATGTAATGATGGAATGATCCGTTGGATCTAACCTAACCTAAGATCTACGATCTTGATTAAGTGGCAAAGATTTATCTGACCTAGACAGAGAGGTATATGATAACCTCAAGGGGTTATTCATTAAGTGTATGTATGCAAGTGTGGATGTACTGATTGGTGTACATGTGTATGCAAGAGGTTTGCATAGTTGATTTAGTGATTGGCATGATCTATTAGAGAAGGCTGAATACATAAGTAGAGAGTTGCATCTGTGATTGCTTGACGAATTTCCAAGAAGATCAGAAGATTGAAATGACAATGAAGGCCATCCAGTAAGTTAACATCAGAGCTATAATTAGATCTAAATTTGCAAAGTAAGTTGTATGTATCAAATCACAACTGTTGATTACTTTCTAACCATTGTATCAGTTAAATCCTTTAACAAGGTTGACCTAACATTCATTTGTATAAATCCTCTAACAAAGCCACTCCTGACAAGGTGATTAAATCCTTTAACCAGGTCACACCTAACAATGTGTTATTGTAACCTTTAACAGGGTTGGCTCCTCACTGAGCTCACTTCAGAAGAGTGAAACTTGGTAGCATGTTACTAGTGGTTTTTCCCATATTGGGTTTCCACGTTAAATACTTATGTCAACTTGTGTGAATGCTTATGGTTTGTTTTAGTGTTATGTTTCTACAAGCTAATTACATTAGATAGTAAACTGCATGATTAAAGTTGTTGACATATGCTACTGCTGCCAACTAGATCTGAAATATAGAAAGTTTTATTTGCTATATCTAGACCTGAGGATAACTGATTCACCCATCCCCTCTTAGTTATTCTAAATTCATTCTAACAATCAATACATTATTTGTGGGTGTTAATTCCCACCAAGGTTTTACCTTTAACAGGGTTTCCTCGACAACAAATATTGTGTTATGGTGTTGGCATTTACTATGTTATCATTTATATTGGCAGATTTGGTTTATAAATTTTAAAGTTTTATAATCTATATTACAACTAATTCACCCCCCTCTAAGTTTTCTTGTGGACTGTTATTCCTAACAATTGGTATCAGAGTTGTTGGTCCTCAGAGATAAAGTTTAACAGCTTGAGGTGATCCTGAAGATGACTTACTACATGAAGGATAGTCCAAAGTTTGATCCTGAAAACTTTGACAGATGGAAAAACAAGATGAGAACACATTTTCTATGTCTGGGAATTGATTACTAGATGATAACAAAGAAGAAGGAAAATGTAGCTACTGAGGATGAATTAGAGAAAGCCACTAAAGATGAAAATAAACTATTTTCATGCAATATGGTTGCAAGGGAATCCTTTATCAGTGCACTATTAGAAGAAGAATTTACTGAAGTAAAGGACTTGGACTCTGCACATGAAATACGGACAAGACTGGAAGCACTATATGTTTGAGAAAAGTTTACAAAGCAAGAAAAGTTATACAACTGGAAAACAAAGATGGAATCATGGAAGATGAGAGAAGATGAGAGCATCAGAGCATATGAACAAAGAATTACTGAAGTGGTTACTGGTATTAGGAACTCTAGAGGAACTTACAATGAGGAAGAAGTGATTGCAAAGATACTCAAATCTTTGACACCTTCTTATAGAACCAAGGTTCAGGCTATAGAGGAGATCATACCTTTGACACCAAACTTCACCAGAGAGATGTTGATTGGCAAGCTAACTACATTTGAAGCTACAGAATTGGGAGACAGTTTACCTAAGGTTCAGTCAGCCTTCAAAGCAACTGTGCACAAAAGAAAAATAATCTTACATGGAAATGCAAGCTCAAGTAGTAGTGACCTAAGAGAAGAACTTGGAGCCTATGCCGATCAATGGGAAAAAATACAAGAAGAAGAAAGGAATCTAGATGAAGTCGTAGCACTGATTGCTAGAAGAGAAAAGAGAGGTAAGGGTAAGTTTGAGGGCAAATTACCTTTGAAATGTTTTTCATGTAACAAGATCAGTCATTTTTCATCTAGATGTCCTACCAAAGCACAAACCTAAGTTTTTCAAATCTAAATTCTCAAAGGACAAAGAATGTTATTATGCAAGTGAGGGTATATCTGATAATGGGGATGGTGACTATCATGAAATTGGATTTATTGCTATTAAGGATGATTAATCTGTGCATGAAGAAAAATTCCTAGTATCCTGAGTTGAAAAGAAATCCGAATGGGTCATAGATAGTGGTTGTTCACATCATATGACTCGAGACAAAAATAAGTTTGTGAGTTTGAAAAGACATGATGGTGGTGTTGTTAGATTTGGTGACAATACTCCTAAACTTATTATTGGAATTGGATCTATTTCTTTGGATGGAAAGACTAACACTGACAATGTTTTACTTGTTGATGGACTTAAGCATAACTTGTTGAGTGTTGGACAACTAGTGGACAAGGGTTATCAACTGAACTTCATCAATGGAAAATGTTGTATGAAAAGTAAAATAGAAGACTTGATAGCATCTGGTACTAAATCCAGAGGTAATATATTTGAACTGAACACATCTGAAGCTTCATGTTTTATTACAAAGGTTGATGATAGTTGGTTGTGGAACAGAAGATTTTGTCATGTTAATTTTGATAACATTGTGAAGGTAAGTATGACAAAAGCAGTAAGAGATCTACCTAAAATTGTAAAGCCATCTAACACTATGTGTAGAGAATGTGTTATGGGGAAATGGACTAGAAGCACTTTCAAGAGCAAAGGTTATTCAACAAAAGGGAAGCTGAATCTGGTGCATACATATCTGTGTGGTCCTACAAGAGAAAGATCATACTATGGTGAAAGGTATTTTATACCTTTTTTATGAATTTTCTAGAATGATGTGGGTTACATATTTGAGAGAGAAATCTGAAGCATTTGACAAGTTAAATTTAGTAAAGGCAAAAGTTGATAATGAATCTGGCTTAAAGATGAAGTGTTTGAGATCAAACAGAGGAGGTGAGTTTACATCAAAACTATTTAATACTTACTATGAAGAAAATGGAATACATAGACAGACTTCAGCCCCTAGAAATCCACAACAGAATGGGATAGCAAAGCGAAGAAACAAAACCATATTAGATGTTGCAAGGACTATGCTGCTGGAAGGAAATGTGTCACATGTTCATTGGAGAGAAGTAGTTGGCACTGTTGTGTACACATTAAACAAAATTTAGATCAGTGAAGGTACAAATATAACTCCCTATGAATTATGGTTTGATCATACACCTACTATGAAATATTTCAGAATAGTTGGTAGTAAATGTTATATCAAGAGAGATGATGAGATAGGAAAGTTTGATGCTAGAAGTGATGAAGGAATCTTTCTTGGTTATTCCACTAAGAGTAAAACATATAAATGTTTCAATTTGAGATTGAGGAAATTGATTGAAAGTGCCAATGTGAGGATAGATGAAAAGTTTCAAATTCAAGAAAGAATATATGATTGTGGTCAGATAACAGAAACAAGAGAGGTTTTTGTTGAACCTGAAGGACCCTTGATGATCAAGAATGAGATTGAAGAAGAAGAACATGTTGAAGCTACTGAGACATTGAAGACGCCAAGGTATGTCAAGATAAACTATCCTGAAGATCAAATTATTGGTGATGCAAAAAAAGGCATGATGACTAGATCTAGAGTTAGAGATGGGATCTGTTTGATTTCTCAAGTTGAACCAAAGACTACTGATGAAGCATGTAGAAATGAATCTTGGACTAAAGCCATGGAAGAAGAAATAGAATAGATAAAGAAAAAAAATACTTGGGAATTGGTTCCAAGACCTAAGAACAAAAATGTGATTGGCACTAAGTGGTTTTTCAAAAACAAGATGGATGAGGAAGGCACAGTTGTAAGAAACAAGGCTAGACTGGTATGTAAAGGCTACTCACAACAAGAAGGCATACACTATGAAGAAACATTTTCACCTGTTGCTAGATTGGAAGCTATGAGACTATTCGTTGCTTATGCTGCACATAAAGACTTTAAAGTATATCAGATGGATGTGAAGTCAGCATTCTTGAAAGGTGATCTAGAAGAAGAAGTGTACATTGAGGAACTTGATGGTTTTCCTTTGATAGTTGATGAAAACATGGTTTTCAGACTGAAGAAGGCAATATATGGACTGAAACAAGCACCAAGGGCATGGTATGCAAGATTGGATAAACATCTACTTTGTCTTGGTTTTAGAAAAGGTAATGCAGAAAGTAATTTATATTTGAGAACTAATGAAGATTGAATCTTAATTATAGAATTTTTTGTGGATGATATCACTTTGGAGCCAATGATAAAATGAGTAAGAAGTTTTATAAAGAAATGGAGAATGAGTTTGAAATGTCAATGATTGGTGAGATGAAATTTTTTCTTGGTTTGCAAATTAATCAGAGTAAGAATGGCATCTTTATATCTCAGACCAAACATGTTAAGGAAATGTTGAAGAAGTTTGGAATGGAAGATTGTAAACCTGTTGGTACACCCATGGTGACAGGGAACAAAATGACTACCAGTGATGAGACTCAAAGTGTTGGGAAGACCAAGTACATATCAATGATTAGAGGTCTACAATATCTAACACACACTAGACCAGATATTACCAATGCAGTTGGAATTGTGGCCAGATATCAGGAAGATCCTAAAGAGACACATTTTTTTGTTGTGAAAAGAATTTTCAGATATTTGAAAGAAACAGTAGAATATGGATTATGGTATGAATAATCTGATGATTTTACATTGCAGGCTTATACTGATGTTGATTGGGCAAGTAATGTGGATGACAGGAAAAGTACAAGTGGTGGTGCATTTTTCCTTGGGAAAAGGTTGGTTTCTTGGTTGAGCAAGAAGTAGAGTTGTATTGCTCAATCTACTGTTGAGTCAGAATATGTTGTTGCTGCAATAAACTGTACACAAGTCATTTGGATGAAACAAATGATGAAGGACATTGGAATAATTTTCAAAGAACCAGTGATTATCCATTGTGATAACACCAGAACAGTGAATATGTCAAATAATCTTGTAATGCATTCAAAGACTAAAAATATTTCTATCAAGTATCATTTCTTGAGGGAGAAGGTAGTAGATAAAGATATTAAACTGGAGTATATTAGCACCAAGGAACATATAGCAGATATATTTACTAAACCTTTTCCAAAAGATGATTTTGAATATCTTATAGGCATGCTTGGGGTGATGTTCCCTCCCAGTGAAGACTAAAATGATGCAGATATACATCAGTCCAGTTGATCTCAGAGCTATATCATTCTCTAGACTTGATGTATGGATCTACTCCTTACAGGGAGTGATCGCATGAGAATACTATGGAATAAATTTGGGTGAACTTTCACCTAGCTGATTGGACATGAATATTTGAAAAAGCTACACCTTACAGAAGACTATAGATGATTTATCGCACCCTTTTCCATTTCTTCCAAAGGGGGAAGGAATCTATGTGAAAATCACTACTATTTTGTTGAGATTTGTGTTGAGGATATTGAGAAGATTGTATTGAGAGAGAATACTTTTGGGTTGATGCATATGGATTTTCCCATATGTTTCCATCAATGCCAAAGGGGGAGATTATTGGATGATATCAATTTTGGTTACTGATCATGTTGTTGATATTCATGTTTTGTCACTGATGTCAACATATATTTCTATGGAGAAGACAGACTAGCTACTTAACTGGAAGGAGTGTACGAACACTATACGGACAATTTAGAATAATCAAAGTTGGATTTATGTAGAAGGATGTGTTTTTACCTTATTCCTAAGTTCTCTTATCTCTATATCACATACTGTGGATGTTACAGTTGATTTGGTGAAGACTAGTTTTCTAGAATAGAACTGTGATTTTGGACAGAGCAGGTCTCTGTGTTTCGGGTATATCCTTCTAGCAAAGATATTTCAAAACTTGCGAGCTTACTAATGTACAGTCGACATATGGTAGAATAATGGGTTGAGTTTGATTGTTGTTTGGATATTGATGATGTCAGCTATGGCATGTATTCTGGAAAAGACCTATTTCTTGTCCGACTTCAGACATGTAGCATGTGAAATTAGTTATGAGCATGAATTATGGATCTGGAAGTATATGTGATGGATTGTAAATGATGTATAATTGTTATAGATACCATGTGTATCTTAGTAAGTGGCTATGTAATTATTTGTATGATGGAAAGCCTTAATTGTCTGACCTAGCTAATTATATATTAGGAAAGCTTAACTGGCCGACCTAGTGAATTATTGTAAGAAGGTATATATGAATCATAATTTCTTGAGGAGAAGTGTTAAAGAGGAAAAATGATAGAGATGTGTGGAAGCTGTGAAGCTTGTTGACTGTTGGATACAAAGCAGAGTTGATACTTCATTGGAACTAACCAAGCAAAGATAGTTGTTATCAAACAGTTCACTGGAATGTATATTTTCTTTATACACTTGATTCAGATTTTAAATCCTTGAGGGTGGCTTTAACCTTCTTTGGGAAGTGTGCCTTAGCAGTGAGCTTACTATTTTATTTGAATCCTAACAAGGTTTGTCTCCTAACAGGGACTGTGTATTTTAATGTTGTAACAAGCTCCTAATAGGGATAATATCTTTTAATAGGGATACTATACTCTCTGTACATTATTTGTGGGTGTTAATTCCCACCGAGGTTTTACTTTAACAGGGTTTCCTCAACAACAAATATTGTGTTATGGTTTTGGCATTTACTGTGTTATCATTTACATTGGCAGATTTGGTTTATAAAGTTTAAAGTTTTAGAATCTATATTACAACTGATTCACCCCCCCCCCCCTCTCAGTTGTCNTATATTACAACTGATTCCCCCCCCCCCCCCTCTCAGTTGTCTTGTGGACTGTTACTCCTAACACTAAAGAAGAAACTTGAGATATCTCTAAGGGTTAGACTGATAATTTATGATGAACTAAAGGTTACACATGAACAAGTTGATACACTTGAAACAACATCTAAAGGCAATGTTACTGATGAATCTGAGACAGCTATAAAAGAACTACTAGAAAATATTGATACACTTACCGAGCAGTTGGACCTAATGAAGATATATATTGAAACCAACATGATAAGAATGATCGAATGGATTTAAGGAAAGAGGATTGCTGAAGATGAAAAGAAAATGGAAGAAGATGATAAAACACAAGTTGAAATGAAGCTATTGGAAAAATATAATGAGATCATGGAAATGACACAAGTTCACTATGACATGGCCGATCAACTTTTGAGTGCAAATCAAGATAACACTTAAAAAGAAATTGAGAATCAAGAACTAAAAGCTGAAATTGAAAGAATGGAAAAAAGACTAAAAGTTGAGAAAGATGCAAATGCAATACAGAAAAGAAACAAAGAAGCACTGAAATATCTAGATCAACAATTCAAGAATTAGAAACACAAAAATGACAAAATAGGTATTGGATTCAAAGAGGACAGCACCACTGAGAAAGGAGAATCATCAAAAGCACAAAGCAATGAAAGTAAAACATCCCCACTGAGACAAAATAAGCCAAGTTGCAATTATTGTGGGAAGCCTGGACATACTGCTAATGCCTGCAGGAGTAGGAAAGGTAAATCACCGAGTATACCTAAGTTTGATGGTTTTTGTTTTAGATGCAATAGGTATGGACATCAAACATTTGAATGCAAAACTAATCTTTCTAACAATACAAGGAAACCTAATTTTGATGGTTACTGCAATAATTGTAATAATTTTGGACACAAAGATGAAGTGTTTAGAATAAAGAAAAGAAATGATAATTGGAAGCCTAACCGAGAGAATTCTAAAACCAACCGAGCAGGAATTTGTATACCACGGGACTATAATACAAGAATTTCATGTTTATCCTATGGAAGGTATGGACACATTGCTACAAATTTCATGTTGATACACGGAAGGAACAACATAAGAGCATGGAGTAATCTTGGCATGGCATGTTTTCATTGTCATAAGGTAGGACACCTTGCGATGAATTGTAGATACCAAGGTGATGTACCAACTGAAGATGAACCTAAAGTAAATTCCCCTACTACTGTTGAGGAAATCCAAGAACAAATGAATAATACCTGGAGGAGAAAGACTTGGGATGAAGGGACATCATCCGGAAGCACAGACTATACCATCTCGAATGAGATGGTTGCATTGAGCTCCACCTAGTCAGTGAGAAGTATGTAGGAAGTGCATGCTTATAATAAATCATACTTCAATTCCTAAAAATACAGTTGAGATCCATATCAACATATTGAGATGCAATTGGATAAGTTATATAAGTTTTGGATGAATATTGTTATATATAGTTATTTTTTAACTCGGTTGAGAAAAGTAACTATGCAGTCAGTTGTAAAGATAAAAGGGACTCGGCAAGCACATTTAATGCACATCAATAGAGTCATTGGAAACCCTAATCAAGGAAAAAGTATAAATAAGTCATTTTGCAAATCATTTGAACCTAACGTCTACAGAAGAACATCAAGCACATTTGTAGAGTGACTATCCCAAGTGAATTCAAAGCAACTATGAGGTATTTTGTGAATCTTTGCAAGAGTTTTAAGAAACATTTAATATATTTTATGAGCTGAGTTTTCAAAGTCGTGGTTTGTTGAAGTATGCCCTAGTTTGTTTAGTTGAAACATTTGAAATTATTAATGGCACCAAAAGTTACAAACACCTACAGTTGTGAAGGAAGTAGAACTAGTAAATCTAAAATACAAATTACCCCTAGCTATAGCCGCCGAGATAGATATGACAAGAGCCCTATCTTTGATATCATCGAGAGTTATTTTGATCGAAGATGTACGCACGTTTATGCATTGAAAGATTGAGGATTTTTGTGAGCCTTAAATGTATACATAATTTAACAAGTTGTGTGAGAATGGGAAAGTGAAGGACAAGCATATTCACCTGGAAGCAAAAGGTTTGACACATGTTGTTCACTTACCGAGGGGTTTTAAGACATAATGGATAAGAATGGTACTCAGCCAAGTACATGACCAATTCATGTGGTTGGATGAACCTATGAAGATCACTAAGGATATATTGCATATCATTACTGGATTCCCCATCTAAGACAATCCCAAGGCCACAAAGAAAATCGACAAGGGTAAGCTCACCGAGCTCACTAAATCATAATGGGATGGCAGAGGGATAAGAATATCCATAGTGACAGGCCCCGAGTTATGGTATGCTTGCAATATCTTATCATATCAAGGGTTCCAATCATCCCGAGTGGATAATGTACAATGCTGAGTAGTGGATTTGGCATACAAGTTAGTAAAGAAAGGACTCAAATTGGATGTATGCGAAATATTGCTGAAATAATTAGAAGACAATATGAACACAATCCAGAAACCAAAGACTAATACAATGAAGTTTGGTTCATTATTGGTATGTATATTCTTCTATTGTCAGAATTCATTTCCCTCCATTGGAGATGTAGTTTGGATCCTGGAAGACCTATTCTTTATCAGATAAATGAGTATATACAAATTTTAGGAGATAATTTTGATGCTACCATGTCTGAACATTTTCTAAATTCCAAGAAAGAATGCATAAGAGGTATAGAATGTTGGATGATATCAGTTTTGGGTACTGATCATGCTGTTGATATTCATGTTTGGTCACTAATGTCAACATATGTTTCTATGGAGAAGACAGACTAGTTACTTGATTGGAAGAAGTGTACGAACACTGTATGAATGTTTCAGAATGATCAAAGTAGGTTATATGAAAAAGGATGTGTGTTGACCTTATTCCTAAGGTCACTTGGCTTTATGTTACATATTGAGGTTGTTATAGTTGTTTTCATGAAGACTGGTATCTGGACTATAACTGTGATGCTTGACAGAGTAGGTCTTTGTGTTTCAGGTATATCTTACTTGCGAAGATATTTCTGGTGATGTGAGTTTATTGGAGGACTATAGACATATTTTGGAATATTGTTTTGTGTTTGATTGGCATGAATATTCTGGTGACGTCGATTGTGGCGTGTATTCTAGAGGAGACCTATTTGGTGGCCGACTTTAAACATGTAGCGTGTAATATGAATTATGAGCATGGATTGTGGATCTAGGATTATAACTGATAGATCGTATTTGATGTTTACTTGTTATAGGTACCTTGTGTATCTTAGCAAGTGGTTAAACAATTATTTCTATATTGGGAAAGCCTAATTGGCCAAACTTATTAATTATTTTTTTATTAGGAAAGCTTAACTCACAAACCTAATGAATTATTGCAATAGGCTATATAGGAGTGATCTTTTCTTTTGGAAAGATGTGGTAGTGGAAGAGATTGGAAAGAAAGAGAAGTGAAAGTTGTGAGGCTTATTTGTCATTGGATGTAGAGCAAAGTTTGTGATAATAATACTTCATTGGAACTTACCAAGCAAAGACAGTTTCTATCAAACAGTTCACTGGATTTTATACCCCTGTATACACTTGTTTGAATTGTGAATCCTTGAGGGTGGCTATAACCTTCTTTGGGAAGTTTTCCTGGGCAGTGAGCCTACTACCTTTCTTGACTCCTAACAGGGTCTGTCTGCTAACAGGGACTGTGTACTGTAATGTTGTAATAAGATCCTAACAGGGCTAAATCTTTTAACAAAGATACTATACTCTCAATACATTATTTATGGGTGCTAGTTCCCACCGGGGTTTTACCTTTAATATGGTTTCCTCGACAAAAAGTATTGTGTTATTGTGTTGGCGTTTACTATGTTATCATTTGCATTGCAGTTTTAGTTTATAAAGTTTAAATTTTAATAATCTATATCACAACTAATTCACCCCCCCCCCCTCTTAGTTGTCTTGTGGACTGTTATTCCTAAAAAAATGTATCAGAGCTACTAGTCCTTAGAGAGAAATCTTAATAGCTTGAGGTGATCCTAAAGAGGAGTTACTACATGAAGGATAGTCTAAAATTTGATCCTAAAAACAATGACAGTTGGTAGAACAAGATGAGAACATATTTGTTATCTTTGGGACTTGACTACTTGATGATCACAAAGAAGAATGAAAAGATACCGACTGAGGATGAACTAGAGAAGGCTACTGAAGATGAAAATAAACTATTCTCATATAATATGGCTGCAAGGGAATCATTGATCAGCGCACTTTTTGAAGGTGAATTCACAGAAGTAAAAGAATTAGATTTTGCACATGACATCTGGACAAGATTGGAAGCATTATATGTAGGAGATAAATTTACAAAATAGGCAAAGCTATAGAATTGGAAGACAAAGATGGAATCACTAAAGGTGAGAACATTAGGGCATATGGCTAGAGAATTACTGAAGTGGCTACTGGCATTAGAAACTTTGGATGTACTTATAGTGAGGAAGAAGTGATTGCAAAGATAAAGATCTTTGACACCTGCTTAAAGAACCAAAGTACAATGTATAGAGGAGATTATACCTTTGACACCAAACTTCACTAAAGAGATGTTGATTGGAAAACTAACTACTTTTGAGGCTGCAAAATTGGGAGATACTTTACCTAAAGTTGAGTCAGTATTCAAGGAAACCATGCATAAGAACAAAAAGACCTTATCTAGAATTGTGAGCACCAGCAATTATGACCTAAGAAAAGAGCTTGGAGACTATGTTGAGGAATGGGAACATATATAGGAGGAAGAAAGAAAGCTAGATGAAGTGGTAGCATTGATCGCTAGAAGAGAGAAGAGAGGTAAGGGTAAATTTGAAGGAAATCTACCTTTGAAATGTTTTTCATGTAACAAGATTGGCCATTTTGCATCTAGATGTCCTACAAGGGTTCCTAAGCATAAACCTAAGTTTTACAAATCGAAGTATCCTAAAGACAAGGAATGTTATTATGCTAGTGAGGGTATTTCTGATGATGATGGTTATGATGAAATTGGATTTATTTCTATAAAGGATGATGAGCCTATACATGAGGAAAAATCCTTAGTATCTCGTGTTGAAAATAAATATGAATGGGTTATAGACAATGGTCGTTCACATCATATGAATGGAGATAAAAACTAATTTGTGAGTTTGAAAAGATATGATGGTGGTTTTGTTAGATTTGGTGACAATACTCCTAAACTTATCATTGGAGTAGGATCTATTTCTCTGGATGGAAAGACAAATGCTGATATTGTATTACTTATTGATGGACTTGAGCATAATCTGTTGAGTGTTGGACAGTTTGTGGATAGAGGTTATCAGTTGAAATTATTAATGGGAAATTCTCTATCAGAAGTAAATTAGGAGATTTGATTGCATCTGGTACTAAATCTAGAGGTAATTTATTTGAATTAAATACATCTGAAGCTACTTGTTTTATTGCGAAGGTTGATGACAGTTGGCCATGACATAGAAGATTTTGTCATGCTAACTTTCATAAAATTGTGAAGGCAAGTATGACTAATGTTGTAAGAGATCTACCTAAGATTGTAAAGCCATCTAGCACTATGTGTAGAGAGTATGTTATGGGGAAGCAAACCAGAAGAAATTTTAAAAGAGAATCCTATTCAGTAAAAGGAAAATTGGATTTGGTGCATACAGATCTGTGTGGTCCTACAAGAACAAGATCATATTATGGTGAAAGGTTCAGTGTACTTTCTATTATGATATGGATTCCATTCTTTGTGCTTTCTGTTGTGACAAGGGTTGTATTTCCTAGAGTGAATTTTGAAGCATTTAATGAATTGTTGGAAGATATCATTTTTGGAGGCAATGATAAGATGAGTAAGAAGTTCTCTAAAGAAATGGAAAATGAATTTGAGATGTCAATGATTGGTGAAATGAAATTTTTTCTTGGTTTGCAAATTAATCAGAGTAAGA
>MU226765.1:803090-821481 GCA_018584345.1 Thuja plicata
GGAATTAAATGTGATGTATGATTGATACAGATTTAGGATTTTCTGTATTTGACACTCAGGTCGAGTAGAGTCAGTTAAAACTCAGAATTGCCTAGTACAATAGGACTTTGATGATTTAGAAGAACGAAAAATGCAACAAAATTAGTTATAGTTGCAAGATGCCAATTTTGGGGTGTTACAGGTACCACTAATGTTACACAGTTTATGGCAACCGAGCCACCAATTGACACTAGCAATGTAAATTTTGAAAAGCCAGAGGCTACCGAGATAGAACAAAATACGGATATTGAGTTGGATGCTCCAACCAACACAGAAGGACAGAAGTTGAACACACCAATGAACGACACATGAAATGTTTAGAATGATCCCAAGCTACAAGATATAGAAAAAGGAATGTTGCGGGAATCAAATAAAAAGGACAAGGATATAGAGAAAGAAGAAAATAAACAACAAGAGGAAGTTAAAGCAAAGGAGAGCATAGTAGGTCACCATACTGAGTCACCAGATGCAACTATGGCATCACATTCTAAATTCTCTACTGGAGAGATAAAATTGAGTGAAATAAAGAAGAGTAAGAAAAGGAAGCAAATCATTGATTTGGGTGAGCTTATCATAATACCAAAAGGAGACACCAAAAAGATGAAGCCCAAGGAATTGAATATCTATGCCAAGTTAGTTAGGAGAAAAGTTCAAGAAGAAAAGCTATTACTGAAGAAGAAAAAGGTTGATATTCTAGAAGATGTGAAAGAATTTTTCCAGGAGATTATTCCTGAAGTCACCATTGATGATTCCGGGCCAATACTAGATCAAGTTGGAACTCTAGTCTAACAAATTAAAGGACCGAATAAAGATATGACCGATTACATGTTGAAGATCCAAAAGACATCAATGGAGAATAAATTGATGGAGGACCTACTGGAGAACATTGCTATAGCGAAGGTCACTTTTTCTTAGTTATATGTTCCAAAGTTGAGGAATAATTGTAGTCTATCATTTTGTCATTTAAGAAATTTTGTATTCTTTCTAATTATACTGAGGACATTAAGAAGAAGGAGGAAGATACCGATAAAGATTTGACTGAGCAACTTCCTAAGATAACTACCGAGCCTGGAGATTTCCAGACATGCTACTCAAATATACATGAACTCATGGGAGTTTTTCTCTCATTGAGATAGGAAGAGGACAAGTTGAATCTAGAGTTTATATATTTGCAAGCACTAGTTATTCCCCACATGAAATCAATGCAAATACACCTGAAGAAAGGAGAGGAACTGGCAAGTTTTCCAGAGGTTAGGACCCTGGATACTATAGTTGATCTATCGGTAGATATAACTGAGCATATTTTGATATTATAGAATCTTTGAGATACTTGGGAGACTGTACTAGCCAGATTACAACAAAGGTATAAACACATTTTTTATATTTAAAGTTTTATTATTGAGACTTTTTTTCAAAAAAGGGGGAAATATATAGTTCAGAAAACAAAAAAAGTATATATCTGAAAAGGAGACAAAGAAGAGAAGCATTGTACATATGTTGTATAGTAAGTAAACTCCAAGGGGGAGTTACCAAGCTTTGGTGACTTTAGATTTTTTTTCAAAATGCTCAACTAATGTCAAAGGGGGAGATTGTTATCTCTATAATATATTTTGTTGTCATTAGTTTAGAAAAAATCATAAGAATCAGAAGATTCAATCGGTGAAAAGGAGAAAAGAAAATATATGAGCAGTTGATAATGTACACCGAGAAAGGAAGTGAAGTTGGCAAAGTGCAGACACTACACAAAGAGCACACAATTTATCAAACACTGAGAGCATAGACAGTACACTAATTTGACAGTTACTGGGTACTAAAGACCAAGTTAACTGAGTGAAGATAAGTTACTCCACCGAGTTACTTAATGGATTGTAAAGCGATAAGGATGCATTTAATACATTATTACTATATTAATTATGATTCAACAATGCATGATGATAATTTTTTACATGATCGACGATCGAAACAATTCAAAGAGAAGATATGAGAAGAAGATTAAGTGGTTAATCAAATATTGCTATTTCCAAGAAAAACACCAAGTACCAAGGTAAAAGTGACACGGTCACTGAGCAGAAAAGAAGACCTAATGGTAAAAATAATTTATCAGTGACCTAACGCATAAGATTAAGAGGCAATAAATCTTATAATTAATGGATGATTTAAAGAGCATAAGAAGGTGATAGAGATGACAGAGGAGAAAGAGATAGAGTACAGAGAAGGCTATTATTTAAGAACATAAATCAGAGCAAAGAGCACTAGGTTGATATCTTGCTACAGTAGAGCAAGTTTGAGCAATGTTACAGATTATAATTGAGATAACACAAGTATTTTAGAGCACATAGAGTCTAATCAAAATTTTTAATTGATGCATTTTAGCATACATTTATAAGTTGTTGATAATATTGTATTGAGAGCTAGAAATCCCAATACTGGGTAGATCTTAACCGATCTGATTTATGTCAAAACTTTAACAGGGTACATCTCTAAGTGCAAAGATTTTAAAATCCTTTAACCAGGTAGACCTAACAAGTCTTTGTATACTCTTAACCGGGTAAGCTATCAAAATGGCTAAACTATGTAAGCTCTAACCGAACACCCTTTATACTGCAATTAGTGAAGGTTGTGGGTGTCATCCCCACCGCAATTTTGTCCTTTAACCAAGAATTTTTGCATAAACAAAATCATGGATTTATGAGTTCATTTACTTGAATGATTTTATGTTATATTTTATGTTTTATGTTTTATTTCAAGTTATTGAAATCGGTAAAAAGAAACAACAGTATACAATTTATGTTATAAAAGTTTTTTGGTAGTGATTCACCCCTCCCCTCTCAGTCCCAACTTTCCAAAATCATTCCAACACTTAATGACTTCCCATGCCAAATATTTTTACATTATCAGCTATCATGCTTAGAAAAATACATGTGCCAACTGTGCTAATTTCCAAAATATTATTGTCATCATGGAAAGTAATCTATTTTTCCACTTATTATAATTATCTCTTTGACATGCAGTAATACTTCCAAATTCTATAAATCTTTATGGAATATCCACATGGCTCATAAATTAATCTCCTTTCTTTTAAGAAGTGGTCCCCACGATCTTTGGAAGGCAAAATGGAATGATCTGGACAAGTGTCACATGGATAGGTGTCACTGGAATTGTTTGCTTGGAAATGGGTTTGAAATGCGCAGTGTCGACATGTGTTATGCTAGAAGGTGGTTTGGGAAACCAACCCTGGGTATAAAAGGGAACAAGCACTAAGAGGACGCCATCCCAAAAGCCTTTTCTCAATAACAGAGTGGGATGGTTTATGTCAAAAATATATATGAATGATTAGGCTACCTATAGTGGGAGTCTACAGATTTGGTGACTCATAGGGGAACCTCGTCTGCAGGGTTGAACATAGCATCTCTATTTTTGCATACCAATATCCAGAAAGATTTATTTTCCTTGAGCTCGAAGTGATATATTAGATCGATGATCAGTAGGAGACTCGATGACTTGTAGGTAGACTTGTAGGTAGTCAATTTTTTATGAGAGTGGAGACTATAATCATTCTTTATTCCCTATAGAGAAAGATTTAAAGTAAGAATGATTTTAAGAAACTAAATTAAAGATTGGGAAAAGCAAATCTTTTGCCTACAAAAAGTTTTTAATGAAAAACTTGTAGTTGGAGATGCATGATGGCCTTGGCTTGACTTGAACCCTAAAGAATGGTATCACGATCAACAAGTGTAATTACATAAAATTTGAAAGAACAAAGATGCAACCAAGCAGAGAATCTTCAAGGTTCAAATGAATCCAATCAACATGACAAAAGGGAAGAAAAATTGAAGAAGAGTAATTTTAAAGGTGAAAATAAAATGAGGCCCAGAGTTATCTTTAAATCTAAGCTACATAGTACAACCATTCTCCTCATAGACAACTAGATAGACCCCTACTACCAGATAGGTGTCCATATCCCCAAGAGGAATATCACCTCAATATCCACAAAGCATAGCTCTACTACCAGACAGGCCTCCATAGCCTCGATAGAGATGCTCGCATTACCTGGTTCTTTTGAATAACCTTTTATTATTTATATTTGTTGCTAACTATGAAGTCCTTTTTCCAAGTTGGACATTGAAGTGGTAGCAAGGAGTGGTCACTACATTTTTTACATAAATTGAGAGATAAGACTTGGACACATCTTATCACATGGGAATAATAAAAACAAATTTAATTATGGGAGATTTAAAATGTTTCCACTTGTTACATGACATCATGCATAATAAAGGAAAAATCTCAATCAAATAGGTTGGATCACACATATATCATGACAAATCTTGAGGCAATAAATTTTTATTTAATACATTAATTACTTATTTACCTTTAAAAGTGCCCTTACCTATTTCCATCCTTGTTGTCATGCAAATGGATATACAGTTGAACACCCACTTGAGTAAGGAATATCTTGGGAAAGAAACTTTAGTCCTATTGTATTTTCTATAATATTTATTTTTATTTAAACAATGAAGCTCAAGCATGTAAAAAAGAGTACAGAAACTATAAAAAAGACAACACCTTTATCAAAATAAATCATTCCATTTGTAGCAATTTTTACAGTCATAACCTTAGGCATTAGAGTGTTAGCAACATAGGAAATTTTAGTGATGGATACACTAGTGATACTCACCACCACTAAGGCTCAAATCTATTTTCTAGGTTGGGTGACAAACAGGAAGCTCATAAGTCTGATAAACACTAACAATGAGTTAGTTCTTGTTGTCGTACAATAGATTTTAGGTGAGTGTTTTCTGAATAGTGAAGATAGATATCATATAAATACCAAAATAGTGTCTCGGTTTGTAGTGTCACTGTTAGATTTAGGTGAGACAAAGAAAGGAATTAACCTACTCACTCATGGGATGTTTGGGAATTACTATGTAGAGGGTCTAGACAATGTTATGGGAGTTTCTTAGTATATAATTAGGTTGCCCTTGGAGACTGACCTAAGGGAATACTTGGACAAGGATGCAAAGGTGCCTTAATTATTGGCCTTTGTGTCTAATTTTTGTACTAAATATATCATTGTACACCAGTACTTTGAAGGGCATGTCTATTGGCTTTCTAAAGAAGCTTACCAGTCCTGGCATATATTTCAAATAAGATTGCGTGGATGATTTATAGGCATGGGTTATTTTTTATCAAGGGTTGGATTCATCATATAGTGATGAACACCAAGAGGAGAAAATATTTAATTTGGATGAGGAAGGAGAAAAGGATGAAGAAGATAATTCACTGCCAGTTCCCTAGGACCAGTTGCCAACTAAATCCTCACGATTGTTACTTTGAAGAAATTAACTAGTTTTGTTTTTGCTTATTGATAATAAAACACTTGCTTGTATGAAGATATACATGAGAACACAGATATGTACTTGTAAAAATTATTATCTGACATGATGTATATAAATAAAATGTCTCTAAAATGTTTTATCTTATGTGATAATATTCAGCGTTTGTGTATATATATTTTTCTTCTTTTCTTGCAAATGATTGGGTAATTTTTTAAAAACTTAGAATATACAATTTTTCACTAAAATTATTAAGCATAAAAACATTTCTCCCATAATCATTAATTAGAGAAAAAAATCCTTTTAAATCCCATGTAATGAATAAATTCATCTACTATATACAGTAACCAACCGAGAATAACAATATATAATTGTCTACAAAAACTTGGATGAACCCAATTCAAAACTTAGCATGTTTAGCTTTAATAATAAATATGGTATCTTACCACATGAAAACATGCCAAAGTTATTCACCACCTTTGTAATTTTGGTCATTTTTGTCTCATGATAATGTAGTATTTTTCAAAACCTTCAAATACTTATGGGAGTACTAACTACCAAACACATGTGAAAAGCACTCAAAAAAACAATGAGACTATACAAGCATCCTTTTTTTTTTTAAACATGTGTTGTAGTGATTCATGGAAAGGAAGAAAACCTAGCTACCATACTCTACCTTATTAATTTCCACAATTCACAAAGACCAATTAATAAGACTTTTTAAATAACTTCCCTTATAGGCTAATTTTCTATCTGCTTTATGATTTTGATTGCATGAAGGTTGAGACAGGTGTTGACGGCCATAACAATGGGGAAAGAAAAGAAATTTTTGGCAAGTTGACTTCCTAAGGATGCATGACTCATTTTGTGTTTTCATCATGGCAACAAAGTCATGTTTAGTTTCTATCATGGAAGACAAAATGACTAAGTATGGAAAACAGGGCAGACAGAGATATTCAGCGCATGTGCGAGAGATCGAGTCAACTTATGCACATTCAGATATATGTTTTATGATATGTGTACATGATACATCTAGACACACATAGTATAGAATAATAGTATGGTGAAGTTATAGGCAGATCAGTAGACCAGCAGTCCAGAAGACAGAGCATGGAAGCCGACTAGTATTTTGATCAGTGTGAATTATTTTGTTATGTAATGGCTAAGTTCCTTTGGTTATATGTTTGTAATGATGTAATTATCATTGTAGTAAACACGCTTGAGCTGACTTGTTCGTAAGTGTTGTGTATTTTGTTTTAGGGCCGACTAGATTCTTGTTTTGGGTCGTGCCTATTCGGATATGAACATATAAGTATGTAATGTAAAGTTATGTTACAAGTGTCGATTATTATGTAAGAGGAAGACATAGAAGAGAAGTATGATGAAGTCAGTATATGATATAGCTCTTTAAGAGAGTAAGAACATAGAACTTATCAGACAACAGTGTCATCACAGCAGTTCATTTTGATATAGTGTATATCATCTTTCAGAAGGTTGTAGCCTTCATCCTATTGGGCAGTGAGCCATATATCTTTAACAGGGTTTTGTAAAAGACTCCTAACAGGGTCAGACCTTTAACTAGGTCATTGTACTCATATTGTAAAGACTACTTCTAACAGGGAAAAGGAACTTTAACAGGTTCATTATACCTGGTACAATATTTATGGGTGCTAATTCCCACCGGGGTTTTCCTCTGATCAAGGTTTCCCCGTAATCATATCTTGTGTTATGAGTTCTTATGTTAAGCTTCATTCAATTTATGTTTGATTTATGTTTAATTTGCTGAAAAGAAATTAATAAACAAACATTGATTCACCCCCCCCCCCCCCCCCCTCTCAGTGTTTCTAATAATTGGTATAAGAGCTCTGGTCCTCAGCAAATAAGTTTAACCACTTGAGGAGATCATGGACTCAGCAGATGAAAAACATTTGAAAAAGAATCTTGAAGTAGCTCTTGAAGATCTTGATAGATCCAAAAAATAAAATGAATAACTTAGACTAAAATTTGATGGCTCACAAATGCTTATCAAGAAATTAAGAAAAGATTTGAAAGATTGTTCTACAAGTGATTTAGCGAAAATGATCAAAAAGCTCAATGAAGAGAATATGTCTCTAAAAGATAAAATTGAAAATCTGGATGAACAACACACAGATAGTCAAATTGCTATTGAAGAAAAGATCAAAGAAAGCAAACAACTAGATGATGAACTCTTGAAAGAAAACATGAAAGTCCTGGAATTGGAAAACATAAAAAAGAAGTTGGAATCTGAATTAACAGAAGCAATAGATAAGATTGATAAACTCCACACAAGTTATGATTCACTTCAAACTCAGTTAAATGCACAAAAGAAAAAAGGCGACACTACTGGTCTTGGATTCAGTGTAGCACAAATTAAGGTCAATTCATTCCAAGAAAGAAAGAAACCTCATGAAGCATCTTTAAAAGCAAAGAAAGTTGAAAATGTTGAAGAGATTAAAACAGATCCACCTAAAGGGGAAATCAAGCAAGTTAATAGAACTTGTTATGCATGTAACAAACATGGTCATTTGGCAAGATATTGCAAAGAGGTAAGACCTTTCAATGGTTATTGTTACTCCTATAATAAGTTTGGTCACAGGGCTATACATTGCAGAACAAATCAAAGAAGAATGAATCAAAACAACCAGAGAAATCAACCTCAAAGAAATTTGCAGAACACTACATGTCAGACATGTAACTATAATGGACACACAGCAAAGCAATGCAGCATGATGAACAAGAGCATCAAACCTCCTATCATTTGTCACACATGTGGAAAGGCTGGACACATCTCAAGGTTCTGTAGATCCAGAACTCAAAAGCAAGAGGATCCTAACAAATCACTATTTGAAGAAAAAGGAGAAGTCAAGTTTGTTCAACAAAAAGAAGATTCAAGCAAAATTTGGGTTGAAGTAAAGAAGGACAATGATGTTGACAAAGTAGTTGATGCATCCACAGTGGACGTACCCTCTACTTCTGCTTGAATAGACCTTCTTGGTCTTAGGGAGAGCTATTCTAGCTCAGGACCCCTATGCGGTTGGTATGCTCACCTCTGAGTATGTGCCTATGGATTCATGGTTATAAGCACATAATATTGTTGTATGTATACACGCATTGTCTCAAATTAATCAAGATCAAAGTTGCAAAATCTCTGAGTAATTTGTGTACGGTTGCAAACATTAAATGTGGTAGATTTTATAAAAGAAAGTAAGTGTTCGATCTTCTTCACACTTGCATTCGAGATCACATAATTTGGAGAGCACTGGAGCACTAGGCATCAAGGCACAGAAGCATAACAGATTTGGTAGTTAAAGCACGGTTAAGAAGTTTGGAATAGAACCCTAGCAGTTGCGCCGTTTTGGAATTTTGTGAAACCCTACTTATTCAAGTTCCAAGTAAGTATGGCGACTCCTGTTGTATTTGATATTATAGAGAGGAAGATATTTGTATTCAAGAAGCATCCATTCAAATCCATACTAGATGATGTGGAAGGAGCTTTCTTCAAAACCTCGCTAAGTGTTGTTCACATAGAAGATATCCGCGCATATATTTACTGTAAGAAGGAAACAGTAGGAGATATCAGCATAGCCACTCATATGGGATCTATGATGAAACCTGATTACACATTCAAGGATGAGTTTGTGCACTTGATTGATAACCCTATTTTTTAATACTCTAAATCACATGAGTTTGATGAGCCAGAATGGGTGAAGATTTTGCTAAGCAGAATACATGATGATATTTACTGAATTGGTGAGGTTCCCGTTCACATCACTAAAGACCTAATCCATGAATTGACTAGAATCCCTAAGACTGGACCAGTTTTTCCTACTGGCAAGGATGTCAAGAAGTAAATCGAACAAGTTTGTCTATCTAGAAGTGACAAGCATAGAATGACAGTTGACCCTATCAAAGAAGATGACATAAAACTTCTAACTATGATACTTGGGTATAAGTTTCAGCATGCAAGCAGGTTGAACATTGTCTCTACAGCAACAGTCCTAACAGCTATCAGAATGGTGAAGGATAACACTCAATACAACCTATGTGAGATCTTGTGCACTCAACTGATTAACAACATTCAAATCATCAAGCATGATAGGAGCAAGACATTCAGGTTTGGATCTTTGATCATCTACTTGTATTTCCATATTGTTGGAAATGTTGCAAACCTTTACCTAGACAGGATCAAACCTACAATGTCTCAGATTTCTCTTAAAACCACTTTAGAGAATAGTGTAAGGGATGCCATGGATATGGATATCAAGACATTTAGGATCAAGATGCAGAATAGGTTTAGATTATCTAAGAAGATAGTTGACAAATAAGGATACCATATGTTTCATGGTAGAAACAGATTGCACTTGCATGGAGGCAGTTGAACCTAGAACCAAATGGATTCATCCTCTTAGTTATGAAGTGGAGGAACATGTGTTAGAAGGATATGCACAAGTTCTATTGTCTATGCCCAAAGATCCTAATGAGCCTAGGTGGGGCACTTACAGAGAGAAGAAACATTGGATACTCTTCTCCTTGTATGCGCACATGATGAAAAGGCTATTCTATTGGATCTAGTGAAGCCTCATCTCAGAACCAAGACAAGGACCTTACAGATTATGAACAAAGAGTATGAATAGATAGGTAAAGAGACTGAAAAGGCATTTGCACAAGTGTTTATGGATAGACACATGTATCCATCAACGACACCTACAACAAAGGTAACTCCAGCTCCTCCCAAATAGGTTACAGAACCAGTGATACAAAAATCACCTATGACAGGTCCACAGGTTTTAGCACCCACAGTGACAATAAATTCTAATACAGGTAAAGACCTAGAAGATATTATAGTAGTTGACAATATCAATATATCCATGACAGCATCTGAAAAAGACATGGACAAAGTTGATAAAGTATTTGTAAGCACTGAAGAAATGTGCAATGACGATACATCTGCACAACAAGATGAAGTCCCCACCAATGATCCAATTGACATAAATGAAGAAAAAGATACTCAAGGTGATGAGACACCAATAAAAGAGATACCAGTAAAGATTGAATGTATGGATACCAGTCAGAATACTATATTCTCACCATCCACTCAACCATCTACCTCATTGTTGTCAAGGTTAACTCCTGATTCAGCAAGTCTGGATGCATGGGGAGAAGAAGACCTAATCAAAATCAGTGTTCTTGCTATGGAAAAAGAAAAGGAGAAACAAGTGATGAGGAACCCTCGCTTCTTGGAATTAGTAAACATATTGAATGACTTAGTGTTTACTGACAAGAAAGCAGCCAAAGTTCAATCTATTAAAGATGTTGACAGTATTCTGACAAACTTTAAATCACACTTTACAAGCTTAGTAGATTCTGCTACTAAAATTGTAGAAGATGAATACAAGAAGGAGAGGTTGAATGAATTGGTAAAGAATTTTACCTTAGACCTAAAATTTTTGAAGATTGGGCAATCCATACTGAATGAATTAGCAGCTAAAGGCAAGAAAGTTATAGCTAACTACATGGACAGAGTGAAGTTCACCTCTGAGCACATTCAAAAGGTAGAAGAGGTAGAGATCATGGTGGAAAGCATCAGAAAATTAGTTGAAACATCCATGCAAGACATGAACATATGCAATAATTTCTATCAAGGGCAGTTAGACAAGATTGAGAAAGATAAGTTGGAGAGCAGCAAGATAAGAGTAAGGCAAACTCAGTTGAGAAATGCACTTGCGTCATCTCTAGCAGTCTTAAATGAGAACATCAAACAGATTGATGCCACCATTGTAACATATGATCAAGGTCCATGCATGGATTTGATGAAGATGGAGAAATTGACTTATGCCCTATGCACGCATCTTCAGACAGTTGATGCTAAGAAAGTATTTTGGCAGAAAGAGATCCAATCTCTTCAGATTGTGTACCTTGAAGTTTACATGGAGTAAGTATGCAGAAGACTTACAAGTTTTTGTACACCTTTGTCATTAATTTCAAAGGGGGAGTAATATAGAATGTGTATATGCGCAGAAGTATATGTATATATCAATAAGATGTTATGATATATAGTCATTTTTTTGTGTTAAGTCATTTTGAGAAACTTGGCCACATTCCTTTGTTGTCATAAATGACAAAGGGGGAGATTGTTGGAAAGTTGACTTCTTGAGGATGCATGACTCATTTTGTGTTGTCATCATGGCAAAAAAGTCATGTTTATTTTGTCATGAAAGACAAAATGACTAAGTATGGAAAATAGGGCAGACAGAGATATTCAGCGATCAGCACATCAGTGCACGTGTGAGAGATCGAGTTATTTTATGCACGTTCAGATATATGTTTTATGACACATGTACATGCTTCATCTAGACACACATAGTACGGAACAATAGTATGGCGAAGTTACAAGAAGATCAGTAGACCAGCAGTCCAGAAGACAGAGCATGGAAGCCAACTAGTGTTTTGATCAGCGTGAATTATTTTATGTAATGGCTAAGAACCTTTGGCTATATTTTTGTAATGATGTAATTAGCATTGTAGTAAACATGCTTGAGCTGACTTGTTTAGAAGCGTTGTGTATTTTGTTTTAGGGCCGACTAGAGTCTTGTTTTGGGTCGCGCCTATTTGGATATGAACATATAAGTATGTAATGAAAAGTTATGTTACAAGCATCGATTATTATGTAAGAGGAAGACATAGAAGAGTAGTATGATTAAGTCAGTATATGATATAGCTCTTTAAGAGAGTAAGAGCATTCGTGCATACACGGAACTGATCAGACAGCAGTGTCATCACAACAGTTCATTTTGATATAGTGTATATCATCTTTCAGAAGGTTGTAGCCTTCATCCTATTGGGCAGTGATCCATATACCTTTAATAGAGTTTTGTAAAAGACTCCTAATAGGGTCAGACCTTTAACCAGGTCATTGTACTCATATTGTAAAGACTGCTTCTAACAGGGCAAAGGAACTTTAACAGGTTCATTATACCTAGTACAATATTTGTGGGTGCTAATTCCCACCGTGGTTTTCCTCTTATCAAGGTTTCCCCATAATCATATATTGTGTTATGAGTTCTTATGTTAAGATTCATTCAATGTATGTTTGATTTATGTTTAAGTTGCTGAAAAGTAATTAATAGACAAACATTGATTCACCCCCACCCCCCTCTCAGTGTTTCTAACAGAAACATGATATTGTCTAAATTATCTAGAAGCAATAGTAAAATAATATACACATGAATGGAATCATCACCTCCTAGTGAAGGAAGAACAAACATATTTTTGTCTGGAAAAATAATTTTTACACTCAAAATTTGGCACAACCAGAGGTAAATCATGAGTCATTTGTGATGCTAAATATATTATAGGATATCCCTATAATAAAAAAGGGAAGCTTTTGCAAAAAAATGGATATAGATCCTATCTCTTTTTCATCGGCCTGAACAAGGTTTGGTTATGTTAGTGATTTTTCTTGTATCCCTCGGTTCTAAAAGAGACACTGCAAACCATACCTGGGGATTTTTGTCTAGCTCACAAGAGTCACCTCATTCTTTCAAACTGAGGTGCAAGAAAAGACTAATTGATGAGGATTTGATCCTCCTCTGCATCGAGTTCCACACACTCAAGCAGGTGCACCTAAAACATGATAAAATCTACATATACAATGATTTACTAGCTAAACCTCATTATGCAGATGTGACCGTGGATAGTTCTCAGACTTATAAAACATGGGAGTTCAACTCAACCAGTCTTATATACGATCCCACCTTTATGATCTGCTAAGAACTAGGGAAATGGTCAAGGTAACAACAAGGATATTCACCCTTCTTCTCTTCAAACCTGGAGGCTTAGGTAGGCTAACTATCAGATTCACTTCTACAAGGAATCACCAAAAGCATTTGCACTATTCAATGCAATTTACAAATATTTATGCTCTTAAACAGAAGATGGAAAATGATTTGAATAATTGATTGATGAAAAAAATAGCATAACCAGTAAAAGACCAGTGCCTTATCTATTGGGAAACAAAGTCAAATAAACATGCATTTCTAGAAAACCCTAACTCCAAACTCAAAGAAACCAAGTGAAGTGCCTTAAAGATCACTCTTCTTACTCCAATTCCTAGACATCAGATTCATGTATAAAACTTAAATTCTCAGAACTTGTATTCAAGATTGACTCTCTCCTTGAAAGAAACTTAAAAACAAGATCACATCTACCTTATAGCTAGTGTATCAAAATGCCTTAAAAACTGAAACACAAGAGTCAAGACCAAATACACAAAGACATCAACAAGAATTGAATGGGGATTCCATTGTTCTTTATTGAAAAATCATCTGGTTCAACATATTTACAAAATAAAGAAACTAAGAGAAAATAAGAAAAAAGGCCTGAATACTACCCAACAGCATAAATTTCAACATCCTTGTTACAATGGAGAAAAAAACAGATATAGGAGAATGGAGAAAACCATCTTACTCACCAACACCTGTCTGTCCCCAAAAATATCTGCAACTGCTTCTAACTGCAACTGCAAGAATCTGATATGATATAGACTCATGGTTCACAGAATCAAAATCCTCATTTTGAGACTTTTCTGGAGATATATGATACTTCATACTTTGGACAAAAATTGCCCCCAAAATCATTAAAAAGAGTTTGCCTTCCCGTGCACATTTCCAGAATAAATTTGAAATATTTGTGCCATTTTAGATAGTCAAACTATTGGAATGAAATGATTTTATTTTTAAAAAATGCATTTTAATCCTTTTCTCTGCATATTTCCCAGAAAGCACCAGATTCTGCCACATGGCAGCCTCTAGTTTGCTTGAAAATCCACCTAGGCACCTATGTGTCCTCCTTGTGCCACGTCGTGTCCTCTGATTGGTCCACAGGACCACTTGGGCACCTGCATCAACTGCCCCATCCTGGGCCCTCCACCTATCCATGTGCCACATGTTGCACTGTCGCGATGCCTCTATGGTAACCACCTTGCATCTTTATCTTCAAGGCTTCATGACAGCCATCTATTTTTTTCACCTCAGGATGCGTGCTACCTTAGATGACCTCCTATGTGGCCATCACCTCATTTCCACCTAAACACCACTCGATCTATTATGTTGTCACCCCTGCCACGTGTCGGCCTAACGCGATCCCTCTATGGTAACTAGCATGCCCTTTCGGATAGAGGCTTTATGTCGACCATCGATTTAATCTACTTCAGGATGCACACCCAATTTGCAAGCCTCTGCACCACGTCATCTATCGCATCACCTCTTTGGGCCCCACCAAAATAGGGTATTTATCCTTTGTCGTCATTGGCACAGTTTTTGAGGTTCCTTTCACACTCATGTGCATGCATAGCCTTCTATTTTTTCTTCAAACTATCATCTATGTCTTTTTGTATTTAAACACCATATGTTTCCATTCCTGGATGAATGTGGGACTAAGCGCTTTGAGTTTTTTGCAGACTTTGTGCATTTTGCTTCAAAATTTGTGATGGCCCACCACGCACTAACTTCCTCCAGCACGCACAGTCTCCAAGAGCTTCTAGCTCTTTACTTCAAATCATATTACAAGTGCTAAAGTATATAAAGACCAAAAAATACTCTCACCCACTGAATGTGGGATAAATGCCTTTTCATTTCTCAAGCTTTTCAAACCTCTCCTCTATATCTGCGCAGCTTATCCTTTAAAATCTTTCCTCTGCATATTGTGCATGAAACCTTCCTACATTGCTATTGCATGGGCTTCTCCTTTCAATGTCTATGCAGGTCTCTTCAAATGCTTTGGCCTCTGCGCAAGCTCTCAACTCATATTGCGCATCACTCCTTTGGATCTCACCTGGCAATTGCATTGGCTGGAATATTTAATGTATTTGCATTTGTATGAAATTTTTATCAATGTCTAAAAACCTCTTCTTTAGTCACCCAGCACAGGTCTCCTTGCATTTTAAACATGTAATTTGGCAATTTTAATATATCATAGCATCCTCCATTCTCTATTTACTACGCAAGTTTCTGGGTATAATGCGATGGCCTTGCATTATTAATACCTTTGGAAAGCCTCTAGAATTCATCGCAACTCCTCCAAGATATACTGTGCTGGCTCCTTGCTTTAATAATGTAGACTCCTACTTCAAAATGCCACGAAGCCATTCATTTGGTCTTTAACACCTGTCAAAACACTTTGCATATTGCACTGGAGTCTCCAATTTGTATTTTGTCCAAACAATTTATGTTGCTAGCCTCCTCCTAGCATAGCTTGCGCAATCTTTATGCATTTGCTAAAAACAATCCAAAATTATCCCTTCCTACTTAGCATGGCTTTATGGGCTCCCTCTTCTTTTAACGCGGCCTTACCATCTCTTTACCCAGCAAGGTCAATTTGCATAAGCGTTTATACATTTCAATGTCCCCTCCCTTGATGCACTGGCTTCTTTCTTTAACTCATGTGTATCCCTTTTGAAATTATATTTAATACTTTAAAAGTCTTCCCTTGATCTTAGTGTTGGCATCCTCTAGCAGTTAACGCAGCTTTTGGTGGAGTCTATGCAATTTGTTTTAAATTTTAAACATGTTTCAACTTCCTTCAAGAGTCAATGTAGACCATCTTGGTTTAACACTCCCCATTTGCACTTGCTTCTTTCTGCATAGGCTGCGCATGCTTTCCTTCAGACTATTTGCAATCATGTATTGCACATCTCTGTATGCTCTCCATTGTGTTGGGTTTTCTAAACTCCTCTTTTGTTAAAGCATGTCTGTGAAAGAAGATTCCCTTGCAATTAATATCTCCAAACTTGTAGCTACCAACAAGAATATCCATGATGAGAGTAGCTAATTGGGACGTTAAAGTCATTGGTTCAATACCAAAATCAATCAACTCCCTGATCCTTCTTACAATTCTGGTTGTGTCGGTTGACAAGGCCAATTCTAACAACTTTAGAAATTTCTCATCTGAAACTACTCCCACAAGCTTGTTTGTTTATTTCCTTTGGTACTATCATTTTAAATCACAAAATAATTTAAAATACTAATATGCTCTTAAGACCACATAAGCTAAGCATTAGACTTCACAAATGAACAACTAGTCACTGGGACACTAGTTCGAGGATTGCCTCTCTTGAACACCAATTTCATCTTCGACAAACAATATTTGATGAATCGTGCAACCTGGATCGTGAAGTATCGAACTGGTAGTCATTTATAAACAAATCTTTATCTTTCTGCAAATTGATCTTACTAACAACAATTAGCCTCTAGAACTAGATTCAAGAACTGACGAAATCAAGTAATCGGGACATGGCATTGGGCACACACATTCTATGGTTATTATTCTTCCATATTGCAAAAGTGACACTTGACGAAACCAAACAGGTCAAAATATGTTAATCATCCAAGTTGCCTCTTCAGAATAATTCTGCAAATTACCTTGTCAGATAACAATGAAATACACTTGGTTTCGACTTTGAAAACAAGTCAAGCAACCCTCTGAAAATATGAGCTTCTGAATATTGGAAGTATGTTATATGGAGAGCATGAATCTAAAAGGATGACTCATGATGATCAACCGGTCACATTTGGCAGATCATTGAAGGTAGCCACTTGGAACTTACGGAAAAAGAACATACGAGAAATACTAATTTCTACAAATGAAAAGAATCCGGGGAAGTGTGCATATGAAAACCTTCAGGACCCAAAACCTTGCAAACTTGGAGTAAATTTTATTTACAATATAGGGGCACTATTTTCTTGATATGACCAATCATGGTATTCACAATATAACATCACGAACATGGCCTCCGACTAAACTGTGCAACTGATTTGCATTAAGTTGTTAGAGACTGCAAATGGAATCAGATTGGCAAACTGCCCAAACGGATTGATCATGACCTGAAAATATTTATGGTATAAAATTTTCATCCCTACAATATAGGAGAACATTCAATTTTCCATTTTATTCAATTGGGTATAAACTTGTAATACCCCAAAGTACGTCATTCTAGTAATTCTGCAAATTGCATTCTGAGAAACTAAATAAAATGCAAATTGAATGACTTTAGAAAACTGTGCAAATGAACTCATGGGAGTTTGAAAATGGAAACAGAGCTTCTCTCCCATTCTTAAAACACCTCGGAAAAATCCTTATATCATGAAACTTTATTCGGCCAAAGATACAAGTCTACAAAATAGGTCACTTAGTGAGAGCTGGAAACATGCACAAATGCAGATTTGGGTAAATGCCTCAAAACAAGACATCACAAAAAATGTGAAAATTGAATCTGACAACTTGGGATGTCTTTATATGCCAAAACAAGAGTGATGAACAACTAACATGTATAAAAAAATCAAAATTCCAACCAGTCAAATAGGCTCAAAAAGAATGTATAGGGCTTCAAACTGCAAAATTTTAACATAGTACTTCAAAAACCCTTACTACACTTTTTAGTCGCAACAGGTTACTTGATAAGTTTTTCTTATTCATGATGTTTTGTCCTTTTTAATGTAGTCTTCTCCTCGAGTGATGCACAAAAAACTTCTAAATCCTCATAGAACTGCAAACCATCCTCTACTTCCACATTCTTCTTTGAGATACACTCTTCATGTCTTGGCATTTTCTTCTCCTTTTTATTTTCAAAAAGGTGGTGATCTTTATCTTCTTGTTGGATTTTCCTTAGTGAGTGGTAACAGGTGTAGACACCTAAATCTGATTACCAAAACTAATCACATTTAGTGCCTTCTTAGAGCATTATCAGTTAAGTAATTAAGCATTACCTAAATGATCTATGTCATCCCCTAGCCATAATTAATTCAGTTAGTTGGCTATAGTCCTGATTAATTATTAAAAGCAAACAATAGCTTAATAATTAATTAAAACCCTATTCCCCTATTATTGAATGAATATGTTATTTATGTAATTCAATTCATTAATATTCTCTTTAACCCCTAACCTAACCTATCCCAACCACCTAACCTTGAGTTCTAACTCAACCCAACCTCTTCACACATGCT
>MU226765.1:823258-835491 GCA_018584345.1 Thuja plicata
CCTCACTTCATGCACTATCCTCTCCCATTGGCTCTCGTGGTCGTGGTGCAAGAGAAAGGTGATTGTGACCGTTCAAACTTTTTCGCAGATCTACTCTTGAAAAATGTTCAGATCGGCTTAGAGGGGCCTATACAGAAGAAGCATGAGTCCTTCTGGAGAATGACCCCAAACCATTAAATCCTTTGGCCGGTATATAAATAAGGTGCTAACCAAAAGAGTGTCTATATCCTTTCAAGCTCAGGAGGGTCGTGTTCAATGGTATTCCAGACTAGGTGAATTCCCTAGGATATCGACATGATTGAACTAGGCTAGTAAGTGAGTCACGTCATACAAACCGATTGTGGGGACACCACAAAAATAATATCAACTAATCAATCTAGAACCTACCTGATCCATCCCCGAAAGCTTGATAATCGGCTGGGCAAGGAAGATAGTAACTTCCCTGAGAAATTCGTATGTTCGTGCCACCCTGAGCGTTTGGAGTCGGCTAATATGACATCATAGAGCCATAGCGTGCTTGATGGTGGTCATATTTTGATTATATCTTGTGTGTGTTCCTATGTATGCGGACAAAGGTTTTCAAGCTCACTGCATCCTTAAGGTAGAAAGTGTTTGTATGTGTTTTCAGTGTTACAAACCTTGTGTAAAATAGTTCTTGAAGATACACAAATCTAAAAATTTTGAAAGTCCTTTTACCAAGAAGATCAACATTTCATGCTTCTTGCAAGGTTGCTTTGCCTCTTGCCAGATTGTTTCCTCACAAATTCCACAAGTTCATCACTTGTTCCAAAAGCAAAAACAATCCAAGGCACACTTGTCGTAGTCATTACCTACAAAAGTATCAGATTGAACTCATGTCCCATTCCACCAAGAATCAGAAAGTGAAGACTCATTCGCCACATATCTACCAAGAACAAAAGGCCATAACCAAAGAGGCCAAGAAATATCAGTATATCACTGAAATCATTAAGGAAGAAAACCACAAACTTGAAGAATACGAGAGGGTCCAGTATAAATACAAAATTCTTTGTTTTCTGTAGAAATTCTGCACCAACAACGCCTTCATTCACTTTGAGCACTCCACCAATCCGGCCTATCATCTTGTTGTTCATGCAAACACACATACTTGATTTCACATAGTATTCCTAGCAGCTTCATCACTACAATCGGTCACTCTTCCTCTTCTTAGATCACTTAGCTTGCATTTAGGACCTCCCTAGTTTCCATCCCTAGAATCACATCACACATCACACAGCATAATCTACATTCAATCCTAAAATATCCCTTAGCAATTCTAAACCAATCCTAAACCATCCTAATTAATCCTAAACCAATCTTATCAAATCCTAGATCCATCCTAGCAACCTTGCATCAGCTTTTAGCAATCCTTGTCATCCTAGAAAGCGCATCCTTTACTTGGTATCCTAGCCTCTTTTTGAGTTGCTTACCCTTCATCCTAAATCAAGGATCGTCATCTTAGGTAACTTTAGAATGACACATTTTTCTAAAGATAAACCCCTCCATCTGTGAAACATCATCACCTTGAGCAAAAGGTTGGTGCACATTGATCAAGAATCTCATCAAACCAAACACCACAAGTCTATCCTAGGTTTTGGAAATCATATCCACCTTGATCATATATTAGGAAACCAATCCTTAAATCAGTCTTTTTTTACCAATTCATCCTTATTCTTTCAGGAAGCATCCCCATCATCATAGATAGCATCATCCTAGATTGTCATCTTAGCATCGTCATCCTTGGTTTGTTTTTGGACAATCCTTGCATTTTATCTTGCATCTTGCATCCAACTCTTTAGGACATTCATTTCATGCCACCCATCACATGAGTCGCTAAGAAGAGGAAAGACATGGCCCTTAATCAGTCAACTAGTTCATCTGACCCAATGATAGATCACTCTAACATGATAGATTCCTTTGATCCATGACAGAACCTACCTATCCAGCACATTTGGGTAGACACTAATGAGATTCCCACCGTGAGTACTATCGAAACATTCATCAATCATCCAACACATGTTCACATGGTAAGAGCCATGAGTGGACGCAACAGCAATCAAGTACTCACCAATATTCAGCAACAAGGAATCTAATTCCCACCTTGGATTATACCCACGCTTATCACACAACCTATGGGAATTTTAGGAGCAAGTCCTTATACCATCCAAAATGAAGTTGTCGATCCCCTTAAGCGAGCCTTGCAAGTAGGATCTCTTATCTCATAGATGGTACAACCTTCCATCCTACCTTCCATAGTGCACACGACACCTCCATCTACCTCATTCACAGTCATGGGAGCCCCACCTCCTAATCCACCATCTACAGCGCAAGCAATACATCCCATTGCTATGAAAGTGCCTGAGCCTCTTCAAACCACAGTCACTCTGCTTTCCCAAACAATCCCAACATTTTTTGCACAATTCCCACCACCACCAGTCAACACTCTGCAAACCAACATTCCACCCATCTCCACTCAGCCCATTCAAAATATAACAACTAGTTTGCAGCATCAAAGCACCCAAATCTCCATGCCCATTCCTCCCTTTTCCTCCACAGCATACCCACAGTAGCAAGCATACTTCACCACAGGCATGCCACCTACCAACACCCATAATCAACCCTTATTACCACAAGGGCCCACTTTCCCTGCTCCGCCAACGACACACTCACAACGTGTGCCAACAATTCTTCCGTAAGCACAATCCAACCCAAATCCTCCACCACCACATCCTCAAAATAATCAACCAGCACAAGGTTCTTCCTCATCCACTTGGAATAACTACCAAGCTGCCATACAAGCTTTGGGAATACCTGCACAGTAGCAGACCACCAATCCATTTACACAGCAACCACAATTCAACCCCTTCTCCTCAACACAAATTCCTATCCACCCAATCCCATGGAAATAACCAAACCAACAATAATAACCTCTTCAACAGCAACAACCCAGCAATCCCAGCCACAAAGCACAAACCCCTTTTCTTCTCATGCACAACCACAATATAACCCTTTCACCACAGCACCACCTCCTATTCAACCTACCCAGCAAACATAGCCATTAGAAAAAAAATCCAATCCACTCATCACACAGGTGCTACAACAAATTGTGAATCCTTTTGCAAATACGCACTTTGCCACCCTATCTACCCAGCAACAACCGCAACCCAGCTATGCCAACTACCTGGCTATGCTATTTTCCACTGCCTCACAACCAGTCCCTCCACCACAACAAACCAATATTCCCATCAATCCCAACTGCTTCATTCCACCTAGTGGGGCATTCCACCTCAAAGCACCTATCTACCCTTCTTTGGCAATATGGCACCACCACCCAATGCAAGTGCACAGTCGCCTCAGCTTACTTATCCAACACCTCAGCAGATATAGGCCTACTTCCAATAGATACAACAACAACATCATGCATTTCCACTCCCTCCACTACACTATCCCCCTCAGTTACAGTTCTCATCACCCCAACAACCTATCTATATTGACCAAACACTGCAATACCCTTCGCAAAACCCTTTGTATTCACCAGCTCCATTTTACCCCTATCTCATGAGCGGGATCAACATTCCATCAAATAAAAATCCTCCACCAGCTAATTTAGAATGGGAGGAAATGAAGAATGCTTTAAAAGAGCTACGTGCTGGAACTGAAGCAAAGACCTTCAAATTTGAGGAAGTTTGTCCTTACCCGTTTGATAGATCTATCAATGCCATACCCTTCCCCAAGAACTTTGAAACACCCAAGTTTGACAAATATCGGGGGAAGGGAGATCATGTGAGCCATGTGAAATAATTCTATAGGGCATGCCAAGAAGTAGCCTATAGCAATAACTTCCTCATGAGGCTATTTCCCAAAAGCTTAGGAGGGACCACTCTTGAGTGGTTCTACAAGATCCCCTATGGCACAGTCTCTACTTTCACTGAACTATCAGAGAAGTTTGTGGCCAAATATGCATACAATTTTGAGAATGAACTCTCCCTGTTCAATTTATGTAATTCCAAACAGAAGGGAGGAGAGAGCTTGGCAGGTTACCTTCAGGGCTGGAAAGGACTTACCACAAGGTTGTCCTATCAACCCCCCAAGCAACATCTCATCAAGATCTTTATTAACAACCTTCATCCCACGCTTTCCTATCATATGTGCATGAATTGTATACAAACCTATCAGGACATCAGAATCAAAGGTATGGATCTTGAAAGAGGTCTTGTAGAAGATGGTGCCATAAAGCACTATAAAGAATCACAACCTGACAAAGGCAACAATGATCGGTCCAGATATTGGAACAAAAACAAGAATGTTGTAACTGATGGAGCCACTGACACTTAACATGTCCAGATTGTTATGGCAGGTCCTCAAGCATCCACTCCCAAATACCAACAGCCACAACACTATCAGTAGAATTCCCCAACACAAGCATACCAACAACCCCCACATTATCAACAGAATTCCCCCACACTAACCTATCAGTAACTGCAGTATCAACAAGTTCCACCTCCCCTAGCATATCACCAAGCAACCCAACACCAAGCCATACAACAACAAATCATACATCCACAGCAAGCTAACCAACCCAATTATCAACATAATCCCCAGCATTTCCAGAATCAGACTAATGCAATATCAGTCCAGCAGGGACAGAGCAGACCAAGAAGAGATCAAAATGCACCTAAGTGCATGTTCACCCCTTTGGGTGAACCTATCAATTTTATTTTTTGAAGAATGGTTGCAGCAAACCTGGTAATATATCCTCCGCCAACGCAACCTTTTGAGGACTCTTCTCCAAAATTGCAATGGTTCAATGCCAACAAATATTGTGACTACCACCATGTTAAAGGACATGCCATGATCAAGTGCATGAAGTTAAAACACTACATCCAAGACCTAATTGATCACAAGGATATTGAAGTAGATTCTACAAACAAAACCTCACCCAATAGCAATCTGAAGATATATCAAAATGTGTTCCCAAACCATGACAATAACATAGGACCTACCAACACACACATTTCTTCAACCTCCAATCAGGACAAAGGAAAACAAAGTGCTCATACCAGTAATAACACCACTGCTCATGTTGAGTATGGTAGCATCATCAGTTGTATATCCCAAGTCGAGCCATCCGTTAATGTCATTCATGTGAAAGGCGTTAATACTAATTGTGTTGTTGCCACATGTCGTGGATGCATAATTGTTGCCGGTGCTAGTGTTGCCTCATCATCTAGGGCACAATATAACTTATTGGAAAATATAGGGAATACACCTACACAAATATCCATCTTGGATCTCTTCCGCACATCACCAGTCCATCAAGAGATCTTGAATAAAGCTTTGCAAGAGTCACGTGCTCCCAACAACATAGATCATGGTCAGTTTCAAAACCTTGTGGGTCACTTATCCACATCTTATGCTATCTCTTTTAAACCCACTGACATGCCATCTATTGAGCCTTATCATATCCTCGCTCTTCGCATTGTTGTCATGGTCCAAAAATTGATTGTTAAGAGAGTCATGATAGATAATGGTTCGGCCTTGAATCTATGTACTTTACAAATTTTAAAGGAACTGGGATACACTGAAGCTGATATCATGAATGATGTCATCACAATTAAAGCCTACGAAAATCTAGAATGAACATTAGAAGGTACAATCTCCTTTCCAATTCAACTGGTCCCAGCAGTACAAGAGACAATTTTCCATGTGGTCGATCTTGACCTCACATACAACATACTCCTTGGACACCTATGGATTCACTCTATGCAGGCCATCTCTTCCACCTATCATTAGTGTATCAATTTTTCACATAATGGAGTTGAGCTCACTATCGATGTAGATCCCAAGCCCTTCACATACTGCCTTGCGTTGGAAGCCTCCCATCCAGATTCAAATCATTGTCCTGAGACTGACCTTGGCACATCTATCGCCAGTTCCTCCACAACCCTTCCAAATCCAATCACCATCATTGCATCCACTCTATCCAATGTCAAGATCAACCACCAAGGTTATGGAGAATATGGTCTAATTGATGCCTTCACTGTTGGAGCCCTCTCGGCTGATCCACATACCCATGGGCGTCCCTCCAGTTACATTAAGCAAAAGCCACCTGAACTAATGCAATTGGGTCCTACCACCTTTCTTTCTCACAACATTCTGAATAGCTAGGAAATAACACCTAATATCAATCAATGTCTCTACAAAAATCCCATACCTCCTGACAATGGCCTCCTGAATCACTTCAAAGATAAATATCCCTTTGCTCATAAATTGGTCACCAAAAAGTGGAACTATCAAGGAGGTGGACTAGGCTCTGAAGAACAAGGCATGAGAGCCCCCATTGTGCCCTCCAAACATCAAAAGCACATTGGTATGGGATTTGAACATGATACATCTAGCCTTGGCCATAACATGACTGGGGGCACTAAGGAAACCAGTCTAACCTATCACATTCCGCTAGGTAACATATGCAAATTCAAAAATATCTCGGAAGAGAAAATTGTGAGAGTTTATGATGATATTAACAATGAAATTTTCCTCGGTAACTATGTCCTTCACCAATTATCCCTCCACTTCATTGACCGTCCACTCCATCCCAAACTCATTAACTGGGACCAACCAAGCGTCGTCCTGATAGACAAATTTGAAAGCATGGTTGCGCTCCTAAACTTCATGGGAGCTATAGATCAGCAACCAGATTGGGGCCAGACTTCCACACATGTATACACCTTGAACCCAGAAGGATACTTTGGGGGAGAGGAGGACTCTATCTGCAAAATTTAAAAGCAAAATAAAAAAGAAAAAAATGTATCTCTTAGTGAAAACCTTCTGGGGAACTATCAGATCAAAAAAAATAAAAAATAAAAGGCGTATCTCCTAATGAAAACCTTTCTGAGGTGCCAGAAAATGGAGATTCTCCTCTCCCTATCATCCATGATTATAGGTCAAAACAGTCATCTATTCTCATCGAGGACACCCAACCTATTAATTTGAGTACAGAGGACCCCTCACCTCACTCACATTGCAGCATCCTTAATAGAAGTAGAAGAAATGGCCTTCATAGATCTTTTAAGAGAATATTCAAACATCTTTGCATGGTCCTACTCTCACATGCCTAGCTTGGATCCAGGACTTGTAGTACATCATCTATCGGTGGATCCTAACATCAAACTAGTCAAATAAAAGCTTCAGAAAATACATCCCAAAGTTGCAGTAATGGTCAAAATACAACTAGAGAACCTCTTGGCAGCTAGAATCATCAAAATGATAGATTTATCAGACTGGATTTCAAATATGGTCCCAGTCTCTAAGCTGGATAACTCCATCAGAATCTACACCGAATTCTGAGATCTAAATAAAGCATGTCCAAAAGACAAATTTCCATTACCTTATATTGACATGATAGTGGACCTCACTATCGGACATGAAATGTTGTCTCTCATGGATGGATTTTTAGGATATAATCATATCTGTATAGTAGAAGAAGATCAGCATAAGACAACATTTACAACCCCATGAGGTACCTTCTACTACAACATGATTCCATTTGGGCTCAAGAACATTGGAGCAACATATCAGAGGGCCATGACTGTCATCTTTCATGACATGACCCATAAGATCCTTGAAAATTACGTGGATGATATATTGGCTAAGTCACAAAATATAATGGATCACCTAAATGATCTAGAGGTAGTGTTTGATAGACTTTGACATTATGGTCTCAAGATAAATCCAAAGAAATGTGTCTTCAGAGTTACATCAGGAAAGCTCCTTGGCTTCATCGTATCACGGCGTGGCATCGAGATAGATCCTAAAAAATTTAAAGCAATCATGGAAATGCCTCTGCCAAAGACACTCAGACAACTGCGCAGTCTACAAGGAAAGCTTCAATCAGTGCACCACTTCATATCATAGCTTGCAGACAAATACCAACCTTTCACGCATTTGATGAGGAAAGATCATAGATTCAAATGGGATCCTATATGCCAAAGAAGCTTTGAAAAAATCAAGGAATATCTGGAAAATTCACCTATTCTAGTGCCGCCTACACCAGGAAAACCTCTCATATTATATATATTTGCAACAAAAATAGCACTAGGGGCACTCTTGGCCCAGTTAGATGACAATGGAAAAGAGCATGCTTTCTACTACATCAGTCGCACTTTGGTGGTTTATGAGCTAAATTATACGCCAATGGAAAAAGAATGCCTACCAGTGGTCTTTTCCACTCAAAAGCTTTGTCACTACATGCTCAGTCACACATTCAAGCTTATATCAAAAGTAGACCCACTCAAGTATCTGCTATCTAAAACAACTCTCATAGGCCGCATGGCTAAATGGGTAATGCTTCTTAGTGAGTTTGACATCCAAGATATCAACAGAAAAGTTGTCAAAGGTCAAGTCATCATAGATCAATTAGCAGAGGCACCATTGATCGAAGCATATATGTTAGTCATGGAGTTTCCTGATGAACATCTATGCATGATCGAAGAACAACTAGCCTGGAAGTTATTCTTTGATGGTTCATATACATCTCATGGTTCTGGGGTAGGAATCCTATTTGTTACCCCACAAGGTGACTACATCCCAAAATCATTCAAACTGGGATTTCCTTGCACTAACAACATAGCAGAATATGAGGCACTGATTGCAAGACTTAGCATGGCCATCCAAGTCTTTGGTGATTCTCAACTAATCATAAAGCAAGTGTTAGGCAAATTCCATACAAAAGATGATAAGTTGTTACCTTACAAAGAGATGGTAGATAAAATGAATGAGCATTTCATCAATCTACAAATCACACAAGTGTCACATCTACAAAACAAAGTTATCAATGCAATGGCTACTATCAGGTCTCTTCTATAAATACCACGTAATGCAACTCAGTACGAGTTCTTGGTTGATCAACTTCATGGGCCAGCTTATGAGAGCGATGACATTAATCAGGTCTATGTCTTGGTTGGTCCTCAGTCCCCATGGTACCACGACATCCATGCTTATCTAAAGAATAGTATCATATCCCCCATCTAAAAAACACCCAATGCCAAAACCTTATTCCTAGAGCTTCCCGCTACACCATTGTAGCCAACACCTTATATCGTCGTGGTTATCACAATGTTCTCTCTAGGTGTTTAGATGAATTTGAAGTTTCCCAAGCATTGTGAGAAGTACACACTGGAATCTGCGGTGCCCACACGAGTGGCATGGTCCTAGCTAAATAGCTTCTTAGAGTTGGGAGCTATTGGCCTACTATGGAACATGATGCCTGTGAATTTGTAAAAAAATGCTTACCATATCAGCAGCATGCAAATTTGATCCATGCACCAGCACAAGAGCTACATCCTATTGTTCCTTCTTGGCCATTCTCATGTTGGGGTTTCAACCTCGTTGGTAAGATCACTCCCCTATCCTCCAAGGGACATAAATTCATCATCACAGCAACTGAATAATTTATTAAGTGGGTTGAAGCAATCCCACTTACCCTCACAATAGGCATCCAAATATCCAAGTTTATCATATACCACATCATTTCCCGCTTTGGCATTCCATCCACCATTTTCACAGATCACGGCTCACCATTTGAAAATCAGCATATGGTCAATCTGTGTGAGCGCCTCCACATCCATCATCGCTTCTCTAGCCCATATTTCCCACAAGGTAATGTTCAAGCTGAGGAAACCAACAAAACACTTCTAAAAATCCTAAAGAAGCTTGTCAATGATACTGGTCGTGACTGGCACCTTCAAATTAATCCCGCCCTTTGGGCCTATCACACTTCCTTCTATACTCCCAGAGGAACCACTCCATATTCCCTTGTCTATGGTGTCAAGGTTTTCTTACCAATTGAGGTTGAACTACCATCCTTACGGGTATCTCTCCAAGACCTAATCACAGATGAAGACTACAGAGTAGCAAGACTCACACAGCTGATCTCCTTGATGAAAAGCGCCAGCAAGCATATGACCACCTAGTTGTATATCAGAACAGATTAAAGTGAAGCTATAATAAGAAGATCCACCCACACCAGTTCTAGGTAGGGGACTTTGTGCTCAAAGAGAATCAAAAATTGGGTGCTAATCGGAAAAAGAAGGGCAAGTTTGAAGTTACCTGGCAAGGCCCATATATCATCACTGCATGCTTCAGTTCTGGGGCATATCAGTTATCTACTCCTAAAGGAGAACCCCTAAATGATCCAATAAATATCATTCATCTCAGGTGCTTCTATGCCTAGCATTTGATCAATTATTCTAGTTAATTTGAAAAAATCCAAAAACATTGCAAAAGAAGATTAAAAAAAAAAGAAAAAAAAATCAAGAGAAATAAATCGTCCAATGGTGAAAACTTGGCAGTCAGGCGCCTTGGAAAAGTATGTGTGGTGAAAACCTGGAAATTAGGTGTCACACATAGTGGGTCGTATCATTATCTATCAAACTCTCATTCTCCTCCATTTCATTCATTCCACTCCACTTTGGCCTAATCCTTACCTATATTTCCTAGATGTTCCATTATCGCTCGCATCAGCCAGCATTGGTCCTTCTATCCTACATCCTGCACTTTTGTACATATTCATCCTGTATATACTCATCTATCCCATTTTTATATATTTCTTCCTATCCCAATCCCTGAGCTTCAGTCCTATACATATCTTGTCTATGTCAGTCCAGTCTTGATTCTAGTCTCGCTTGTACATATCTCATGTTCTTGGCTGGTCTCCTTGTAGAAAGTGATCCAATTTCAGATCCTGAATCTTGTGCTTCAACAAGTTCCTTATGAAAAAATCTTGTTTCATAAATTTGATCATCATCACATCTTTTGGCCAATCAGATACACACTTGACATCTCCATGGAAATGGGTCCTTGAGGATGTATCCTTCCTCTCGTTGACCTAAATCCAATCATCTTTCTGGAAATGGGTCCTTGAGGATATACCCTTCCTCTCGTTGACCTAAATCTAGATCATCATCATCGCTGGGTTCTTGTAGGATGTATCCTTCCTCTTGACCTAATCTCAATCCAATCATCATCCCATCTTGTTGATCTCTCTAGCAAAAGGCATCTTGTTATTGAATTTTTTATCTTGAAATTTGATTTTGGTTCTTGATTATCATTCCTGATTCTTTTCAGTTGTTCTCCTCCTCAAATTTTCCATGATTATTTATATCATGGTATGCTTCAAATGGATGCACCTAGGATAGGGAACTTGGTCTTTTTGTTTTCTTCTTATGAGTCAGTCGGATATGACCCTTGCATGTATGTAATTCGTTTGGGTTCGCATGCTACACTTGGGAAATGTCGTTTGCTTGTGGGCTTTTCCAGCATCATTTACAATATGGTTTTTTCTGGGACTCATGTGTGATGTTGGGGCAACCCCCGCATGTCTTTTGTGTCAGTCCTCTGCAACATTGGTGACAAGGCCTCATGTTCCTAGTAACCTTGGCATGGTCTCTAGCGTTGCTATATCAAAATAAGTGCTCAACTACATGATGGTATTCCATCCCGAAATACCCTTGCTCAAGCTTCAAGATAATAACCTTCCCACCATCCCATCCCCAACCAATTAACCCTTCTTAGTCCAATAAAATATTGTCTCAAACCTAACCCTTCATCCTTGATGCAAACCTTACTATCCCATCCCTCATTCTTCTATCCCCCCTTCATTTTTCTTCTATCCTATCTCTCCTAGCCGTCTTTTCGAGATGTTGCCAGGGCTTTGCCTTTTCTCCCTGTCCCCCTATCGAGGGGGAATCATCCCTAGCCAAATTCTATCCTACATTGTCACTCTAGCGCAACTTCGTTGCCTATGTCCACATTTTTGCATCGTCTATTGTTTTAAACATCTTTGAAATAGTGTTATTCTAACACTATGTCAAAGAGGGGCAAAATGTAGACACCTAAATCTGATTACCAAAACTAATAACATTTAGTGCCTTCTTAAAGCATTATCAGTTAAGTAATTAGGAATTACCTAAATGATCTATGTCATCCCCTAGCCATAATTAATTCAATTAATTGGCTATAGTCCTGGTTAATTATTAAAAGAAAACAATAGCTTAATAATTAATTAAAACCCAACTCCCCTATTATTGATTGAATATGTTATTTATGTAATTCAATTCATTAATATTCCCTTTAACCCCTAACCTAACCTATCCCAACCACCTAACCTTGAGTTCTAACTCAACCCAACCTCTTCACACATGCTAACCTAACCAATC
>MU226765.1:839862-858612 GCA_018584345.1 Thuja plicata
ATATATATATATATATATATATATATATTGGAATTTTGAAAAGAAAATTAAAAGTCATATATCCTAATCTAAAATCAATAAAAATTATGGAGTATTTATCCAATACTTTCCTCAACAGTTTTATCTATCAGATAATTAGGACGAATAAACTAGTATGCTTGAAATTAATGAGTAGATTACTGAAGGTAATTCTCATGTTCCCTATCATGGTAGGATGCACAGGTAGGAATCCAAGAACCTTTCTCTATAGATTCCTTACTCCTGAAGGAACCAAATCACAATCTAGTATTGTCATCTTTTTGAGGCTGACATACACATCCCAAAGTGTTGAACATATGCTTCTATAAAGCTACGACACTAACAAGTGCACCAAATCTTTGGAAAAAATTAATTTTATGGTCTGACCGGGCATGCCAGTAAAAATTGTAGATCCCTAAGAGGCTCACACCTAAATAAGGAAATTCATTAATTTTAACGGAAGTGGGACCAAGTGCACCATATGAAACAACCTTTGGAATTTTAGAAGTGAGATCTTCATGCTTTAAAGGAAAAGGGTCAGAGAAACTAAAAAATAGAACAAGAGCGAAAGGGAAAGACATTAATGCAAAGCTTTTGTGACACTTCAAGACCCTCTAGAATTATGTAAAGCACCTCAAGATGAATGATGGTATTTTCAAGTAGGAAGACACAATATTGGGAATAATTATATGTATTTAATTTAAACTCTACAAAGATTGGTATTTAGGATCTAGATATAAATAGTTCCTATAAGGGTTTTGGAAAAGAGTAAACATCAAAATTATTCACAATAAATAGTCATTCTGGGAATTAGTTCCTAAGGGCATAATTCATCTTTTATGTTAAAAGCACATGGAAGAGTAAAAGACCTATATGATCCATGACTTTTCAAGATAAGTCGAAGACAAAGAGGCCAACATTAATAAACTGGCTTTTATGTGATAATTTTGGTATAATCATGGTAGTCCTTACCAGCTTCCCATGCCAAATATTTTTACATCATCAGCTATCATGCTTACAAAAAATATGGGTTCCAACTATGATAATTTCCCAAATATCTTCTCCATCATGGAAATCAATTAGTTTTTTCCACTTGTTTTAATTATCCCTTTGATACACGGAAAATTTTCCCATATCTATAAATCTTTATGGAATATCCATGTGGACCATAAATGAACATCCTTTCTTTGAAGAAGTGGGCCCCATAGTCTTTGAAAGGGGAAATGGAAAGATCTAGACATGTGTCACAGGGACGGGTGTCACTATAATCCTTTTCTAAAAAATGGGTTTGAAATTCTCATTGTCGACATGTGTCATACCTGTGGATGGTTTGGGAAACTGACTCTGAGTATATTAGGGAACAAGCGCTAGGACATGTGTCCAAAATCCTTTGCTCAATAACGGAGTGGGATAGTTTATGCCAAAAAGCTAGTTGGATGATTTGGTTACTTGGCAGCCCAAACATTATCATCAACATAATTTCTTTCAAAGAAAGAAGAAATAAGCTTAGACAAATCAAATTCAGTAGTCAACTTAACTTTACTTGAAAATTATTGTGAGCATGAATTTTGATTTAATAAAAAATTAAAATAATATTAAATATGAAAACCAAACTCTAAAATATATGCAACCCTCATTTCAGTTCAAGTGAACAAATAGATTTGTTCATGATTTTGATAAGTGTGGATGCTCAAATGAAGATTCCTCCAATTTGTTGATGATTTCCTATCAATTTTGTGCATATCTAGATTGAAGAAGAAGAAGAGATTTTGTAGAATTTTGGATAAAGAAATGAATGCTTAAGATTGATTCACTTGATTTGGAAACTTGATTTTGATCTCACTAATTTGATTTAAAATTACTTAAATAAATTTTGAGTTATTTGATCTATTTGTGAAAGAAAAATCGAGGAATTAAAATTTGCATGACTTGATTAATGGAAGAGACTTGTTGTTAATTGATTAGTTAATTATGACATTGTTAGTAACAGTTTTTCTTCTTGCAAATACTTCATAAATGACTCTTAGCTGCCCATACTGAGAAGAAAAACTCAACTAATAGTTGGAAATACTATCATGAGATTGATATATTTCCTTTGAATTGTGAGGTGCAGCTCCCTCTTCAATGATATTCAATGAATTAAATATTAGTTTTCTTTAACCAGAAGACACAAAGGAAATGGACATTCATCCATCAACATGAAATGAATGCTATTACAAACTTGAATAATGAGAGAAAGACAAACAAATAGCCTACATACTACTTAGTTAATCTTTCGCATTACAGAGAAAACAAAAAGGAATCAAATGCCTTGTTCTACAAAACATGGATATGCATACAAACGGATTTAGATATAAACATATACTTGGTAAAATGACATAGGATGGTATTCAGAAGCATGAAAGAAACAACCAACTGATTGATCTCAATCAGAGAAATAAATATACAGACCAACATATCTGTGACACAAACTCCTCTTTATTTAAAAATATAACGGAAATGATCACTAGATCACTTTGAGCCCTGCCATTAAAATCAAGCTACAGAAAATATAAAATAATTCCCCTTTTTTCCCTTTGTTGCAACCTTTTATGTACTTAGAAAATATGTCTTCTTCTTCTATCCAATAGACTACTGAAAAATAACAACAACAAATCGAGCAGAGCAGGGAGCACGTGGGGGGCGATGGGGCAAAGGCGGGAAACCAAATTTCAAACGCATGAGAGGCAGGTCCCTCCGCCAGAGGGGGAATCCAAACTATCTCAAATGGAGAAGATTATGAAAATAAGAAAAAGGATGGAATCACGGGTATCGGGGACCCAGCACAGGAACTGAGACAACAAAATGGTCCTCTCTCTTTGGTTTCAAACCTTCAGGTAAGTCTATTTATCTTCTTGTTAGAAATATATCAAATATTTCTGAAGGGAAATACGCTATTTCTATTCCTAATCAATTCATTGACCATAATATAAAAAGAATGGAAAATTCTCTAGTTGGTCTATTCACTGGGGTTAGACCTAATATTGAAGTTGTCAGATATTTTGTTGAAAAAAGATGGAAACTTAAAGGACAGGTGAATGTTATATCCATGAACAAAGGATATCTTTCCTTCTTTTTATCATTTGAAGAAGATAGGAAGCAGATCATTAGTAGTGGAGTGTGGAGCATAGGAAGAAGTACAATGGTGTTACAGAAATGGTATCCTAACATGGCTCTTAATGAGGACTTCGTAGTCACAATCCATGTATGGGTCAAGATACATGGTCTTCCTCTTGAATATTGGAACGAATATTTTTTTGTTGGTATAGCGAGTTCATTTGGTGAACTACTTTCTATAGACCCTGTCACAGCCTCAAGAAGAAGATTGACACACACCATAATTTGTGTTGGAATATTCCCTGAAGTTGATATGCCAAAACAAATAGAAATGGAATCTAAACTTGGGAAATGGACGCAAAAGCTAGACTATGAATTAATACCCTTTGCCTATTTTTGTGTAAAAAGGCTATTCATTGGGCAAAAAATTATCTAGCTAATATATTAAAGAAAAACCAGTAGAAAAAGATTTGGAAACTTGTTGGAAAGAATGGAGATCCCTTAGATGGACTGGAAAGCTCTATTCCTAACAATATTGAGGAAAAGACTGATGAGAACGTAAATTCCAAAGAGGGAAAAAAGAATGAAAATAAGAGAGAGAATGTTATAGGAAAAACAAGCCAGCAAAAGATTTAGAAAATTTGGATAAGCATGAAACAGAGGTCAGGAAGAAAACAAAGAATAAAAATGAGGCGGACCAGAAAAGGGGATTTGTTCAATACAATTTTGAGACGGGAATGGAAGAGAACAAAGTCTCTCAAATCCAAAATAGCCAGAACCATCAAGAGGAAAATCATTCATCCACTCAAGTGATGGAAAAGTCTAATATATAGCAAGGGGGGTCAACACCAATATCAGGGGAGAAAGAGTTTGAAGATGCCCAACATGACATATTTTTGGGTCTTGGTCTCTCTGACATGACTCAAAGTGCTCCCTCTATAGAGAAGAATAAGTCTGAGGAAGTAAAAATGCCTAAATGGGGGGATCATGAAGAAATAGACAAGGTGTTGGGAAACCAAGAAAGTGACAATTCTTTTACTATTATAGAGAAAATCAAATGAAAGAAGAACTAGGCCTCTAAAGCTCAAAGGAATGCAAAAGAAAATGTTCCCAATTTTGGAGGGATTAATCTATCACCACCAGGGAGACATCCTAGCTCAAGGAAAAGAACCCAGGAAGTAGCTAAAAACATAGCGGATGGTACCCAGAAGACCACCACCAGGTCAGTTTATTTAAAAAGAAATGAAGATCATATCTTGGAATATTTGAGGATTAAATAACCCTCACAAGAAATATTTAATTAGAAGTGTTGTTAGAGATAATAGACCTTACATAGATTTGATTCAGGAAACTTAAATGTCTAAGGATAAATTAGAAAATCTTAAGTTCTTCAAGAATAGTTTCATTAGTGGAGGGAGCTTATGAAGGTATAGCTACTATTTGGAATGGAGATGTTATAAAAGGTGAAGTTATCATCCAGGAAAATAACATGGCTTGCATAAAATTTCATCATATTAAGGATGGCACTACCTAGATCCTTACTAATATTTATGCTCCCAACACAAAGCTTGGGAGACAAAAATTCTGGAAAAATATTGAACTAGTGAGGAATCTTTTTGTGAATGAAAGTTGGATAATTATGGGAGACTTTAACACCCCTCTTAAGGAAGATGAAAAAATATGAGGAATTAAATCTAATCTGGATAGTAGATTTGATTTGATGAAATTTATTACTAAACAAGCCCTCATTGACATTGATCTTCAAGGTGTAAACTACACTTGGACTAACAGAAGAGAAGGAGAGAAGCTTATTCAGGTGAGAATTCAAAAAGCCCTTATTACCGATGACTGGTATCATCACTATTTTTGTTCTCTGGCTGGTTTTGTTAGAGAAAGATCTGATGATTACCCTCTTTCCTTCATTCCTAGTCCTAGATCTAGAAATAGGAACTTCCCCTTTAGGTTTGAGAAAATGTGGACAATCCATCCTGATATGGTGCACAAATTAAGAGAACGGTGGCAGATTAAAATTGATGGTATAACTATGTACAGATTAGATAATAATCTCGGACATGTTAAAGACAATATCAAGGCCTGGAATGAAGAAACTTGTGGAAAAAATTTCTCTTCCAAGGATGACATCATGCTAGAACTAAAAGACAGTCAGGACTCTATACAAAAGGATGGCTACAAGAATATTCCCAAGTAAAAAGAGAGTGAAGTTTTGATCAACTATCATGATATTGTGCACAAAGAAGGAATATTTTGGAAGCAAAGATCTCGAAACACCTAGCTAAGAGAAGGGGATAGAAATTACAAATTCTTTCATATGATAGCTATAAAGCACAAAGTTGCTAACTGAATTTCTAAGCTCAAAGTTAATGAAAAAGTGGTGGAGAAGGAGGAGGATCTCTCTAAGGAAGCAAAAGATTATTTCTCAAATCTTTTGTTCCAGAATAACATGTTGGACCAGAACCTTCAAGAGGAAATCCTGGTTAGCATTCCTAAAATTCTCTTTCATTATGAAAATCTTTCTCTCAATTCTATTCCTTCTAATGAAGAAATTAGGAAGGTTTTCTTTTCCTTTCAAGGCATAAAATCCCCAGGTCCAGATGACTATCCTATGTTCTTCTTTCAAAACTACTAGTCTATTGTTGGCAAAGATGTTACTGATGTTGTCAAAGAATTTTTTGGCTCTAAAAGAATCCTTAAAGAAATTAATATAAATTTTATCGCTCTTATCCCTAAAAAGGATGGGGTTGATGTTATGGATCTCTTTATGCCTATTAGTCTCTACAATTCTACGTATAAGATTATCTGTGAAGTGATCACTACTAGAATGTTGGTTCTCCTTCCCAGGATCATATCCCATCAACAAACTAGTTTTGTTCCTAGCAGACAGATTTTAGATTCCATTATTACTGTTCATGAAAATATTCACTCTTTTTCCATGGCTAGGAAAGAAGGGTTTATCCTAAAAACTGATCTCTCTAAATCCTATGATAGAGTTGACTAGGGTTTTATTCATAAAACTCTTATTTATTTTGACTTTGATCATAATTGTATTAAGATTCTGATGCATCTTGTTACTTCTGCTACTTTCTCTATGTTGGTTAATGGCTCTCTCTCCCCTTTCTTTAAGTCCTCAAGGGGCCTAAGGAAGGGGGGTCATCTTTCTCCTATGTTGTGTGTTATCTTGGTAGAATGTTTGGGGAGGTTCATTGATAGTGTGGTCCTAAAAGGTGACCTAAAAAGGCTTAGGCCCTCCTCTTCCAAATTTGTTTTCTCCCATCAACACTTTGCTGATGATTCTATATTTCCAAGAGAAGCCTCTATTTCGGAAGCCAGGAACCTTAAAAATATTCACAATAAATATAGCAATGCTACTGGTCAAACTATCAACTGGAACAAAAGCTTCATCTATTTCATCAATACCCCAGATTACAGACAGATAAAAATCAGCAGAATTATGGGATGTCAAATTGGCCAGCTTCCTGCTACCTACTTGGGTCTCCCCCTTGGCCTCAATCCTCCTAAGACCCTATGTATTTATATAGTTGATAAATTTCAAAGAAAGCTTGTTGGGTTGAAAGGGGCTCTTCTGAGTCTGGCTGGAAAAGTTCAATTATTAAAATACTCACTTCAGAGTATCCCCATTTATGCTTTGAGCCTCTTCAGAATGCCTAAAAATAATGCTATAGCTATTGAAAAAATACAAAGAAACTTTCTTTGGTCCAGAGTTGAAAATAAAAAGAGATTTTCCCTTATTTCATGGGAAAAATTTTGTATGTCAAAACTCAAAGGGGGTCTTGGTATCAGAAGGATAAGGAATATGAATGATTCCCTTCTTTCTAAGCTTGGATGGAGAGGTTTTATCTTGAAGGGGGAATGTAGTACTATATGGAATAATAAATATAAAATGAACACTCCCTCTCTCCATGATTTCCTGGTTAGTGATGATAATCTTGTTGGATCATGCATCTGGAAGAATATTATCAAAGATAAAAATATTAGTAGGAAGGGGGTCAAGTGGAAAATTGGCAAAGAGGATAAGGTTGACTTTTGGGAAGAGATATAGATTGGTTATTCTTCTCTAGCTGAGAACCCTCTCTGGGGTCACTTTTCTCAAAATTATAAACTTAGAATTGGTCCTAAAATTGCTGATTATTGGGTGAATAGTCAGCGGATAGATCTTACTACTATTGACCCTACCCTTCACTCTTTGAATTTAACCATCAGAAAAATAATATTATATGATGAGGAAGATAATTTGATATGGAAACTTACTTATAGTGGTAACTTCTCTATGGGATCGACCTATAATCAGAATTATGACAACTATGAGGTTCCTCAACGGGCTAAGGCTTGGATAAAAGGCCTGACTCCCAAATTTAATATCTTCTTTTGAATGATGCTCCAAAATAAAATCCTTACTCTTGATAATCTCAAGATAAGGGGTTTGTATTTACCTAACATGCATTTTTTTGTGTAGGAAAGAAGAAGAAAATGTTAATCACTTATTTATTCAATGCTCCTTTTCTCATGAAATGTGGTCTCTTTTGTTGAAGTCTTTCAAGATAGAATGGGTCCTTCCCTCAGATATTTAGAGTATGTTCAGCTCATGGGAAATAATAACCAGGAACAAGGTTATAAAAAGGATATGGAAAATTTTTTTACCTCATGTTAGTTGGGCCATCTGGAAAGAACGAAATGACAGAATATTCAGAGACAAGTCTAACCTCCCCAAGATTTTATATGAAAAAACTAAAAAATCATGGAAGTTAACACCAATACTAGGGAGGATGGGGAAATTTCTATTTTAAAGAACTGGAGAATCCAAGCTAAAATTGAAGATTGAAGTAATCCTAAGGATGCTATTGTTTGTGAAAGTCCACCAATTAGATCGATGAAGGTGAACTTTAATGGCACCTCTAAGGGCAATCTTGGTATTGCTGGTTGTGGTGTAGTGATTTGTGATGAAAAAGGCATATGCAAAGAGATGTGAGATATCCCAATTGGTATCCAAAACAACCATATGGATGAGGCTATGTCGGCTTACCAAGGTCTTCTCTTAGCCAAGGAAGTAAATTGTAATAACCTTTGGTTAGAGGGGGACTCCTTGAACATTATTAAATGTTCCACTTCTTGGTCGATTGACAACATTATAAAAAATGAAAAGGATATCATAAAAACTATGAGAAATTTCATCATCACCCACACTTATCATGAAAGAAATGGAGCTACTAACTGGGCTACCAATTATGCATGCAGAAATGACAATACCACCTCACTGCAGAATGAAGAAAGTATTCTCTAAGAGATAAGATCTATTATCATCAAGGAAAGAATCCACGAAACTCAAAGGAATGAAAAAAAATTAATTAATGATGGGGAAAAAAATGATCTCTATAAGGATTATTAATGAAGTTTTCATTTCCATCGCTGCCACTTGTTATAATCATGCCACTTCCCATGGATTCTGGGCGATTGTGAAGAAGGTTATTAATACCAAGAAGTTTGAGTGCAGTTTATTCAAGAGTTTTGTGCAGAGAAAAAACCAATCTGATCAAAGGAAAATGGGTGGTAACAAGAAATTTTTTGAGTCGTCTTGTTGCATTGAGTGGACTCAAAATGAGATAGTTTGGGAAATTCTTGAAAAAGGTGATTTCACTGTTTACATGGAGAAGCTTCAAGGCAGAAACCCAGTTATACGAGGTTCTTCACCGAGAATTGGAAGAATGGGAAAATCCTTTTTCACAACCAATGGGTTGAAATTACTGAAGATTTGATTGTTGAAGATATGGGTCTTCCAATGGACTGCATGAAATTCTACATGGATAGGAGCTACTTGGATAGAGACTACGAAATATTTCCAGAAGATGAGGAAGAGGCGGCTAGACTGGTTAAAAAGGTTGGTGGGTACTTTAGTCCTAATAATATCTTGCCCATGGTTTTTTATCTTGTATGCTACCATTGGTTATATTACCCTAGATGGTAGGTTTTCTAGGGCCTAAGGGCACCACATTATCATTCTTAACCACTTTCGGTGTGATGACAAAATTAGCATCGCTTACTATCTCATGAGCTCTACGAATAACCCGATGAGGGACCTTCAGATTAATCCAAAAGGTGACCATGCCTCTCATCAAGGGCTTATGGTCCTTATCTATAATTTTCTAAAATTGAAAAAAATGAAAAGCCCTTCCTTAAGGGCAATGCCCCTGGCGACGAGGACATTTAGGAAGATGATCCCGGAGAAAAAATTGAAGAAGACACAGAGGATGATTTGAAGAGTATGGTGGGTCATAGTGTTAAAGGGAAGGGGAATATGAAGGGGAGCACTTCTAAAAATATGAAATAGATGAAGAAGATTGAGGACTCAGACTCTGATTTTAACCTTGAAGATATCAAAATTGATGATGAGGGTACTAACCCTAGAAAGAACAAGAGAAAAATCCCCCTCATCAAGGAGAAAAACTTTGAGGCTATGAAGGGTAAAAGAAAAAAAATTAATAAGGGTCTCTTTGTTTCCTTTGAGGAGGAGGAGGACGTTTACATTGTAAACCCTGTGAAGAGAAAGAAGAAGAAAATTGCTACTAAAGAGACTAAGCAAAAAGTGGAGGTGCAGGGTATGGGGGAGGATAACAAGATCATCACTGGAAATGTGGCTAAAGATTCTACTGTTCACAACAAGCAGAATGACAGTGTGGACACTACCCAGGTGAGAGAAAAACCTGCCAAAAATAATGATGGTATTAATATCGGGCGGGATCAAAAGAACAGTATCTTCTCTTTTGGTCAATTTATGGTGACCATCGCTTAGGATAATGAAGTTATGAAGGTTGACCTCAAAGAATAAGGCAAGATTGTGAACATGATAAAGATAGCTACCTTTGGTGATAAACCTATGGCCACTTGCTTGAATGAATGGATGGACGTTGTTCGTAAAGGGGAGGCCTTTGGGGATCTTGGTGGCATTGTGCTTGAACTGAAAGAGAAAATGAACAACATTAGAAAAGGTTCTAAAAGTAGTCAGCATGAAGAAAAAATTACTATCCCTGAGAACAAAGTTGAAAATCTAGAGACCACTCTCCAGAAGATCAATGATCAGAGTTTCCACATCCTTAAAGCTTCAACGAACCATAGAAATAAGTTGGTGGAGAATCTTGAGACCAATGGGGGAGAGGAAATTAAAGAGACTAACGAGATTATGGGGTATGGGATTAGAACTCACACTAGCACAAAGAAGAAAGATGTGGACTTGGAAGACCTAAAAGTCTCTACGAGCAATATGGAGCTCTAAGTGACTCGGGCTAAAGAACAAAGGATACGCCCTAGTTGTTGTGTTTTCCTTTTTTGCTATATTTTTTTTTTTGGGGTCCGTTGTGCTATCTTTCTCTTTTTATCATTGTAGGTTCGTGGGCCCCTTTTTTTTTGTGTCATGTTCTACCTCTTGGATTGATCAGCAATGTCTATCTTTAGATCTTTTTGTACAAGTTTTTGAGACCTTTCAAATCCTATTTTTACTTAATAAGAATAGACTACTGAAAAAATAAGAACCCTCATCTTTCCTTTCTGTTTTGTATTTATCCTTCTTGTCCTCTAATGATGTATCAGTTTTTTTAACTATTTCTTTAAATTCCAAGATTCTCTCCTTTATCTGTTTTTATAATCTAATTTTGGAAATACATTATTTTCTCGGTTGGGTAGCTGTAATGTTTGATTAATAAAAATATTATGGTTGAAAATTATATATTATGTATGTTTATAATATTAATTTAGCTGCCAACTGGGAATTAAACACCTCAATTTCCAAATCCCTGTGATAAGACTAGTGTTAATAGCTATCTTGACTATCTATATGCATATTTTATTTCTTTCATATCATTTCCACCAATGTCATCTGCAACTCCTTTTCCCTTAATATTAGCATATTTTTTCTCCTACAATTCCCAACTTAATTCAATTTTCATCCACTTTACCTTCTCTTGAAGATCTTTGCTCATGCTCTGTCTTGTTTCTACAATTAGAACAAGAGGATGATGGCCTCTTTGATAGACCTTTACAAAGTCAATCACAACTTTTGCACACAACCATATTTTTTTAATATCTCTGGTGACAGTTTATTAAACTGTATTTTTCAAAACATATCCAAAATTTAGGAAGATTCAACGTTTGAACAAAAATTTACTCCCCCCGCATTGAGACTCATTTTTCTGTCTTCAGAAAAATCGTGATTACAAGTTGCTGAAGAAATCCTTTTGAAAAGTTATCATTTGTTATCATGCATGAGTGCCTTTGTAATGTATGTTGGGCTTGCAAAGGATTTGATATATTCTATTTGTTTTTGTCCCTAAGATAATTGCACAACAAACCCTTCCAAACGGATGATTGGCTGCCATGCTCGGGTCAACATTTTGTCAAATAGTTTTCATGCATTGTCTGTGCTCTTCTCATAACTATACTAACTTCCTAAGAGTGTTACCCATTTTTGCCAATTTTTAAGATGGTTCTTGTAAACATCATTCTCACTTTCCTTCAAATGGATTAAGGCAATGTTGATCTTAGATAGCCTGAAAATATTGATCTTTGCAATCCTCAATTGCATCTTAATTGCATCACATTGAGATACCTCCCTGACATTATTTAAATAAAGGAGTTATCAGCCCACAAAACTGATTTTAATTAGAATGAAAATTTTGTCTTTGAGGCCATTCATGTTACTCAAACTATTGATTCCTCATTTGAAATCCTATCTTTGCTAGCATTTATACTTCCATCAGTACAGATTAATCTTGAAAACCAAATTATGTGCTCTAATTATTATTGGCTTAGGATAGATATTGCAAGGTAGAAATCTTCCACATTTTATCGATTGGCGGTCAATCATGGCGGCAATCAGATCTTTGACATTTTCTTCCGCTCCATGAACTCATAGATTTTTGTATGAACTATTTGAATTGAACTTGAACCTAACCGGATCCTTGAATTTTGAACTATTGAATTTTGGTTCTAGACCTGTACTTTGAAATTTGAACTGTGAACCTTGTGGTTCAAGATTCAAGTTTTACGATGCAAACTATAGGAAATATACATGACCTGAGAGTTAAATATTAGCGTGACTTACCTTAGCACTCATTTCAACTTAAAACTTGAACAATGAACTATACTTCTGAGCCTATGCTTTGAACTCTAAGCTTTCAAACGTTTAACTTGAACTTGAACTTTGAACTTTATTTCAATGGTTCAAGTTTAATGCGACATTACTCCCTTAAACTGTGGTAGAAAAACTTGCTTAACTATTTTCTGATAACTCTATTTCCCATGAAATTTTAAGTGTAGGCTAAATGATCCATGTAGAGCATAACTTAAAAATATTTTTAGCATAGGACACACACAACTTATGACTTAATTGTTTTGACATCCTTTGAACCCAGAAATTAAAGCATTAAAATCTGGTTCTCGATAATGAGTTGGATCACAAAAAATTGAATCTTCAACCTGAACTAAGTTCATGATTGGGTTACTTGACCTAAATTTGAACTATGAACCTGAACTTGGATCTACAGTTCTGAACCAGTAAACTTGAACTTTGAACCTTGAACTTGAACTTTGTAGTTTGAGGTTCAAGTTCAATAACTTCCTGCAACGCTCCCCCTTTACAAAGAATAACTTCACAACAACATTATTAATAAAAACCATTATAAAGGGTGGGAAAATTTGAGGAAATTTCTCTGTGATGCTTGGTTTTAAAATTTTAAAACTCGGGTGCCAAAGGCAAGCCAACAACTGGCTCTGACTGGGGATATGGATTTTCAGGAACATAGAGAATCTAGAAATCCTCTGGTAGGAGACCAGTGCCTTATCCATTGGGAAATAGATTCAAAGCATAGAAAATAGGGATTTTTTGGAAGAGAGGGTGGAGGGGAGCAGGGAAACTAACAAGCCAAAACACCAAACTAACAACACCACAAAACTAGAAAGCCAAAACTTTAGTTACAAATATGTACAGGTGAGAAAAGCTCACCATAAGAACTAGGACCGAGAAAGACTTACACAAAACCATTTACCGGTTGCAAGAAGAATGAGCCTTTCTGGAATAATGGACTTCATCTAAATGAAGTAACCCATATTCGTTGCCATCTGGCGACCTCTTCAATACTGAAAATAAAATCAATAGTATGCAAGAACTCTGCAAGAAAAGAATCATGTCCAAAGAGCCACGTTTCATCATGACCTCCCTTCATCTCTTTGTACATAATTTTCAAGACTATTTCCAACCCATGGTTGAAATAAATGATGCTCAAACACTTCTAAAGGAAAGACTGTATCATCCTCCTTACCTATACTCTTAGGACCACCACAAGTAAAAGAATTTTTAGTATTCAAAATTCCCTCAAAAAAGAGACAAGTTTCTTCAAGCATAGGGTCAATCTTGACTGAGATAACTTTATCATTATTTTCTACAATCAAATCTGAAAATCCTTTATCTAAAATAGAGATATAAGATGTATCGATACCTTAAGTTTTTATAGAAGCATGTCTTTTCTCAATGTCCAGAAAGAACTGAGGCATGACCTCTTCCTTGTGAGACAGTGTGCGTGTTGAAACCTTAAATGGTTCTTGGGCCTACAATACAATGACAACTTGATCCTCTCCTTACTTCATATTTATTTCAACATTCTCCATTCCAAGAGAAGAAAGGGAATCTTCCTCATTTGGTGGGGAATCATATAGCTGGATAGAGGATTGTCCATAATCATGACATCATCACAAAATTCCATTGGTAGGTATAGCGTGTTAAGCTCACCCCAAGTAACTTTATTTCCTAGCTTTTTAATTTTTTTCTCTATCTCATTCGTTATTGTGCCAATTCGTTTAAAAGTAAATCCTTCACGCAGGCATGTAAGAGGGTCTCCTTCTTGGAAATCATCACTGTCACAAGTGAATATGTCTACCCCTGTTTTAGCAATATTTTCATTTTTTATCATAGTACCATGTTGAAACTTGTCACTTGAGTCTTTCAAGAGCCCCCTTGGGATGTAGACACTCTTATGTTCCATGGGTAGTTCCTCTCCTTCAAATCAAGTGTATGATTCCTCTTCTTGCTCAACCTCCATGCATGATGAAAAAGATTCAAGCTTCATACTTTCAGCCTGATATAAATCTCTTTCATCTTGATGATGATCCCAAGACACATATGGTTGAATCATGATGCCTCAAGATCCTTTTCTCCAAGAACTGAGAAAATACAAGACACTAGTTCCTTTGTTCTTCCAACCTTAGCGTGAGTTTCTTGTTTGAGACTCTTGAGGTCATAGTACTTCTTGTATACAGATTTCAAGAGCAAAGAGGAGTGATGATCTTTAGAGGGGTGAAGCTTATTCTTTTCAGCTTCATATATACTCCCCTTTAAGGCGTTCCACATATATTGGAATTTTTGATCTTTCACATCATTGAATTCTTCAGCTGTGGACCGCTTTCATAAATGCTCTCTTGGTTGGACTTCCTTCTCACTCAAGACCAAAATATTTTGAGAGAAAAAAGATTTAGTGGTAGCTACATCTCCATTATCATCAACTTGCTATTCCTTCCTAAGTTGTAATACTCTCTTTCCATGAGCTTGCATCAAGCTTTCTTCTTCCTTCAAATATTTCAATTTGTGAAACCTCACACAAAGACTCCTCCATAACAGCGTGGATACGTGGTCATCTTCCATGCTTTTATTCATTCTAACAACCCTTGAAATACTACTCTAGTAGTAGTCCCATTAATTGTGCAATACTTTTTCAGCCATCCCAAGAATTTCCAGAATAGTAGAGTTTGGTCTTTTCCCCTTCTCATACTTCTTGCATTGAGAATGATATTCAATAGAGTCGCCAATCCTCCATACACAGAGATAACTGAAAATGACTAAGGAAACAAACTATAAACTAATATTTGTTTTTGTTTCTCAGTAGAGTCACCAAAAATCTGTTAGTAAACAGATTTATCTTCTTTCAAATACCTTCACAAATGACTCTTAAATGCCCATACTGAGAAGACAAAGTGAACTAACAATTGGAAATACTATCATGAGATTGATAACTTTCCTCTGGATTTTGAGGTACAGCTCCCTCTTCAATGATATTCAATGAACTAAATATTAGTTATGTCTTTAACCAGAAGACACGAAGGCAATGGATTAAATATTAGTTATGGTATTCAATGAATTAAACATTAGTTATGTCTTTAATCAGATCTTTGATATTTTCTTCTGCTCCATGAATTCAAAGTTTTTTGTATGAATTGTCTGAATTGAATTTGAACCTGACTAGATCCTTGAATTTTGGTTCAGGGCTTGTACTTTGAACTTTGAACTGTGAAGCTTGCGGTTCAAGGTTCAAGTTCGACGATGCAAACTATAGGAAATATACATGACCCGAGAGTTAAACATTAGCGCGACTTACCTTAGCACTCCTTTCAACTTGGAACTTGAACAATGAACTATACTTTTGAGCCTCTACTTTTAACTCTAAGCTTTCAAACTTAGAACTTGAACTTGAACTTGAACTTTGAAATTTGAAATTTAGTTCAATGGTTCAAGTTCAATGTGACATTACTCCCTTTTGTAGTAGAAAAACCTGCATAGCTTTTTTCTGACAAATCTGTTTCCCATGAAATTTTAAGTGTAGGATAAATGAGCCATGTATAGAATAACCCAGAAATATTTCTATCATAGGACCCACAAAACTTATGATTTAATTGTTTTTTCATCCTTTGAACCCAAAAATTAAAGCATTAAAATCTGGTTCCCAGTAATGAGTTGGATCACAAAAACCTTAATCTTCAACCTGAACTAAGTTCATGATTTGGGGTACTTGACTTGAACTTGAATTGTGAACCTGAACTTGGATCTACACCTCTGAACCAGTGAACTTGAACTTTGCAGTTTGAGGTTCAAGTTCAATAACTTCATGCAACACTGCCCCTTTACAAAGCATAACTTCACAGCAAAATTATTAATAAAAACCATTATAAAGGGTGGGAAAATTTGAGGAAATTTCCCCATGATGCTTGGTTTTAAAATTTTAAAACTTGGGTATCAATGGCAAGCCAACAGACATGATAAGAGTATAATTGATTAGTTATTTATTTGTGCATAGATAAAGTTAAGAATTAATAATTAATAATGATTAATTAATTAATTAATTATAAAGTGATATTGGTGGGTTAGAATGGGATTAATTAATCATCACATTATAATAAATCAATTGGCATGGATTTAATTAAGAATTATATCACTAACTAATGATAACTAAGTGCTAATTGAATGAGATGGGATGCATGTTGTAATTAAGTAATTAATTAGGTTAATTAATATGTATAATGGCGTTAGTGTGAATTAGCAAGAATGAATTAATTTGTAGAATTAATAATAGAATGTCTTAACATTAAGGTGGAAAAAATAGGTTTCCACATTTGTCCTTATTTGAAAGAGTAATGTAACTAAAAGAAATATAAGTTTTTAATGTTGGTGTGAATAAGTTGTTTTACCTAATTAGTTCACTAATAGATCTCCTTCACATTTAAGTGTACTTAGGTCCTAAGGAACCTTTCTAGAAGGTGTTAGTTTTCATAAGATATTATTTTATATTTTGGCATTTAATTTATGGTTTCGAGGTCATTTAATAATTGTGAATTTATTTGTCTCGCATCATTAGATTAAGACACATGTCACAATATTGCCTAATCCAACCTAATAACCTTGTCTTTATAAGCAAGGCATTTTCTGTACATCATATATTCAATCAATTCAATCTTGTGTCCATAATCAAGCAAGATATTCTTTTTATTTTCACATGTGGAAGGATATTTTTGTTTAGCAAGTGATCCTAGGGTGTGGGGAGTTCACAATCAACTCATTCAACATAGATAGTCAATTTATTAAAAGAAATGTGTAAGAAATAAATTAAGCATGGTATTAATGTGATTATGAATGTTTTGAATCTTGCATGAATTTTCAAATAATTTAGCAACATGATTTATCATAAAATTTGATAGAATTTTTTCCTAGAAAATAGAGTACAAATACATATCCAAAGATCTCCCATATCTTACCAGAAAGAAGACTTTGGAATGTAAGCTTTGGACTATAGATTGTAGTATGGAGATGTTACTAAGAGTGATTTCCCCTATTGTATATATTACTATATATAGTGAGATCTTTTCACTAGTATGTAAGACATTGGAATTTATACTATGATATAAGCATAGCATGAGATAGTCAGATAAATGTAATGGTGAATTAGAAAAAAGAAACTATGTAAAGGAGATATAAGTATGTAATATACGACTGATGATAAAGAATACAAAATACTTTTTCTTCTAGTCCATTAAATTGTGTATGGTATAAGTATGTTGATTTATAGCTAATTTTAGATTTGGATTTCTTTCTTTGTTGCCTCATTAGGACTGTTAAGGAAACTGCCTACATAACAACCGTGGGAAAAGATAAAGGAGCAATGAAATCCTCAAAAATAGCTAAGAAAATATAGGTTGTTCTATTTGAGGATAAATTTCAGCTACAAAATCGAAAAAAGAGTTTCATGTCTATAGATTGGACTAGGTGAATGTAAGATCCTAAGAACTCCATTGTAAATAAAGGATAAGAATCATTGTATAAATATACCCTTAACCTTCAAATTAATAAACTTTATATTTTCGTTTCATGCATATTCATATTCTTATGTTCTAACTAATGTTAGTTTTCTAGTTTGTGTGATTAGGAATCCCTTCATTCATACTCCTATTAGTGTCTACATCATATAGTATAAGAGATTATGCCACAATTTTAGGATTAGATGACATAAGGAAGGTGGATCATTCGAGTTTGAAAATAGAGGTCTTGCAATAGTCATCCTCTGTAGTGTCAATGATTTTATGTAGTCTTTAACTATTTTATTTTTCAAAACTTTAAAAGATACACCATCCCTATGAATGAATACTCAAAAGGAAAACTTAGGAAATTTTAAAATTCTATAGAACATTAAGAATTTTTGTAGAGGTATAAGAGAAACATTGGGGGATGCATAAGCATATTTTTTATAGAGGAAATATTACTTAAAGTATATGAGACTATTTATTAGGGTTATTTTGACATAGAGACACTATAAAAACCTGACCAATGAAAATCTTATCAGAGATGAAGGCATCAAATTTTTTAAGAATCTTCTTGCTCCTGATGTTTTGCCTTCTCCTTCTGCATCACAAGTTGAGGACCTCCTTGATACTATTCCACAAGTGATAACAGATCAGGATAATGTTATTCTGATGGCTCCCTTTACCATTCAAGAAATACGTAAAGTTGTCTTTTCTTTTCCGCCTGATAAAGCTCCTGGTCCGGATGGTTTTACTGCATTGTTTTACCAAAGTTGCTGGAATATAATTGGCTGGGATTTACTGGCGGCTATGGAAGAATCTAGAAGATCTAAATCTATGCTGAAATATTTTAACACTACTAATATTTTCGTCATTCCAAAAATTAGGGATCCCCAAACCTTTGCGGATTTTAGACCAATCTCTTTATGCAATTTATCCTACAAGATTATTACTAAAGCCATATATCTTAGGATGCAGCATCTTATCCCGCGTATC
>MU226765.1:877843-892636 GCA_018584345.1 Thuja plicata
TCATATAAGAAATTAGTGCAGTTTTCTCATCATCATCAGAATCATCTTTCATTGCAACATACACAACTTCTATATCATTTTCATCAGATTTATCAGATTCACTGTCAAAATCTTCTTCAGCTATATAGCAAGATTTCTTACCTTTGTCTTTGTAATCCTTGTACTTCCTGAAGTCTCGGTCATCCTTTCCGTGTTTATACTTGTTGTCTCTTCTTTCATCTTTGTCATTCTTATCAGGACATCTTGCAGTAATATGACCAACTTTGTTACATGAAAAACAAATAATATGAAGTTTACCTTTGAATTTTCCTTTTCCTCTAGATAGTCTTCTTGCCATAAGTGCCTCAAGTTCTTCTAGATCATCATCAGAAGTGTTTCTATTACTATCCATACATTTCTTTCCTTTGTTTGATTTGTTGAGGACCATCTGGGACTTGAATGCAGATTCAATGGCTTGTGGAGTATAGTTATCAAAATTTGACATCTCAAATGCAGTAAGTCTACCTACCAAACTTTCCAAAGTCAAATTGTTGTTAGGAGTACATCTCAATTCTTGAATTGTAGATACTCTAATAGCATAAATAGGAACAAGTGTTCTCAGTACCTTTCTCATGACAGCGTTATCATCAATGGTTCCTTTAGCTCCTCTAATAGCATTTACAACTTCCTTTATCCTATCATAATATTAAACTACATTTTCTCCTTGTTGCATTTTCATTTCATCAAACTTACCTCTCAAGCTTTCAGATTTGGCTCTTAGCACATTTGTGTCACCTCCATAGATGGTTTCAATAGAATCCCACATTTTCTTTGCGCTTGTATAGTCCTTTATGTCTTCAAACTCATGATAGTTCAGGGATGATGCAATATCCAACATTGCTTGATTATGTTCTTGCTTTTCTCTTAACTATGCATCATTGAGAGCTCATGTAGGGGCTACATATTCTTGATCAATATAACATTTAGCAAGATCACCAATACCAGCCAAGTGAAATTTCATCAAAATTATCCATGCAGGAAAGTTATCCTTGTTCAACTTTGGTGCCTCCCTTTTATACATCTTGGTCTTTTTCTCCAAGTACCTTCAAACTATTTTCAAGAGAACTAAGCTCTGATACCAATTGTTAGAATGAATTCAAAATAATTGAGAGGGGGTTAAACCAGTTATCCTTAGGTCCTAATGTAACAATAAAACTTTATACCATTTTGAACAACTCAGATCTGCTAAAAAGCAATAACATAAGAGCGTGTAGTTTACTGTGCTAATGAAATAAGCTTGCAGAAACTTAACAATAAAACACAACATAAACATTCACACATTTTGACACCATGATTTAACATGGAAACCCAATATGGAAAAAATCACCAGTAACATGCTACCAAAATTTCACTCTTTTGAAGTGAGCTCTATTAGGAGCCAACCCTGTTAAAGGTTACAAAACAAACTGTCAAATGTGACCTGGTTAAAAGATTTAATCAGCCTGTCAGGAGTGGCCTTGTTAGAGGAGTTAGAACATTCCAATCTGAATGTCACCTTGCTCAAGGATTTATACAATGACTGTTAGGTCAACCTAGTTAAAGGATTTGAACTGATACAATGGTTAGAAAGTAATCAGCAGGTTTGATCTGATACATACAACTTACTTTGCCAATTCAGCTCTAATGCTAATTCACTGAGTGGCCTTCATTCTCATCTCAAACTTCATATCTGCCTGGAAATCCGTCAAGCAATCTCTCTCTGCTTCTCTGCTTAGCCTTCTTTGCTAGATCATGCCAATCAGTCAATTAACCACGTAATCCTCTTGCATACTCTACATACGTTGCATACCCATGAATAACCCCTTGAGGTTATCATATACCTCTTCATCTAGGTTAGACAAATCTTTTGCCGCTTAATCAAGATCGTAGATCTTAGGTTAGGTCAGATCCAATGGATCTTTCCATCATTACATTTAATTTATTTCTCCAATACAATCACCAATTAAATCTTGAATTCATGCGTTAATAATGGTTTCCCATGCATTTAATTAATGTGGACCAAAATTAATTATCCATAATAACTTCACATATTCCAATAAATTCAATTATGTCAGCTAGAGATCTCAAATCTCATCAATTACTAAAATATTGTTGCTCGGCCAACACTGTGTTCTTCCGCTCGGTCGCCTCTATATTCCTCAGCATTTCACTGGTGCTCGGCCATCACTGGCTTCACTCGGCATCAACTTCACATTGCTCGGCATCATCTTCTTAGTGAACTGTCAGTGAAAGATAAACAACATATCACTTTGGCAATGTGCCAAATGATCAAGTACCCTTGTGTTTACCCATAACTCGACAGTTTCCCTCGGTCTTCTTGTTATGCTTTTATCCAAATCTTTTTCATCAATCAATAGATATGGTACTCAAATAGATAGCAATAGTCTCACCAGTTAAGGTTTGACATCAATGACAAAACAACAATTGTTATCATTGAAGTTTTCCAAAAATCTTTCCAACATATATATATATATCCTTTACAAATACTATTCTTTAAAAAAATATTTAATTAATTTTCATAATAAAAGAGAACATGCATTTATCCTCATTTTATATTTTACTATGCAATTGTGGATTTACATGCAATAATATTAAATTGCTTTAATAATAAGCATGCAATTTATCCTCATTTATTATTTTTCATGCAGATCTAGATCTGAAGGTAGAAATATTCAATTTGGGGAAAGAAGACATGAAATCCATTTCTTTATAAAAGCACATCACCCCAAAACCCTGATTGGAAAAAAACAATAATCCTTTGAAATTGCTATTTTTCTCATGAAACCCTAATACCCAAAACACAGATCTGGAACTAAATATAAAGGAAAATACTAGATCTAATTTAATTTCATTTTTCAGATTTAATAACTCAAACAAACACAATAACAGACAAGGAATTTTCACATAAAGGATTCCAGTATTTCAGACACATAGAAGACAGGGATCTTAATATTGGAGTTTCAAAGGTTTCAAACACTGCCTTAAAAATGAAGCACAGATCTGAAATAATGATGAAGGGACAATCCAAAATACTTCAAAGCTTTACAAAAATTCTTTTACTCCCAAAATTCTCCTTCAACCTGATTGAATGCCTCCAAATGAATTTCAATTCAGATATATAGAAAACCAGGTAATTAGGTTTTGAAAAAGTGCAACTTTAATTAGGAATTAAATTTTAATTAAAAGTTAAAAGAAACACTTTAATTTCAATTTTTCACTTAAATCAATTTGCACAACTTAACTTATAAAATAAAGTTGAAGTCAAAATTCATTAATAAAGTGCATATTAATTGCATGATATTATTTTAATTAAATAAATCAATTATGCAATATTAATAATTTAATTTGCACAATTGATTTTAATTTTTTGATTTAATATCAATTAAATCTCTATTAATAAATTAAGACTTAATAATCAAATTAATTAATCAAAAGTAGACATTTAATTATTAAATAGTCATATATTAATAAATTAATGTTTTAACCATATTAAGGTGTAATTATTAACATTAATAATTACCATAATTAATTAGTTATCAAAACAAGCCAAAAAGAAACATAATTCTAACTGAAACCATCTAAACAGAAAAAAGCAATTGAAATAGAAACAAGCACACACAGAAAGGCTCACGAATCCATGTCACGGCCTTGACGGATTTAGATAGGGTAGACAATCAAATTATTTTCCATTCCTAGGAAAAAAATACAGGCTTAGGATAGGGATTTGTGCCTGAATACTATCTCCCCTCTTTTACCATTGAACTATTGTGATAGGACATGGTGGCTCCTATCAATTTAGGGAAGATGATGCCTAGTACCTACAAACTTGTCATCACAAAGACGAGAATATGCATACATATAATATAACAAACAATGGTTGAGATCAGTACATCGTGTGGAACTCGCCACAACAAGTAACTACCAATTTGTCTCATACCATACCAAATGCAACAAACAGAAATGTAAAACATACAAATGATCCATGTGCATACAGATGTAGTGTCAGTATTGTCAGTAAATCCATAATCATAATGACATCATAACATATAAATAACCATCATAAAATAACCATAAATCTAATTGTAAACACAAGGTATCATAGATCTATCCAATGGACCATAAAATATAAAATCATAATGAATGTCGTACATGAATATCCTAAATAACACTTAAATAACCAACGCACACATGAAAAGTCCTAAAAGAGTTTGGCAGTTGAAACTGAAAAAAAAAACTATGGGGTGGGTGTTACAACAATTTAGGTGTGACCTTACTAGTTTGATCATCCATCCTAGGGATTGTCCCTTGATACTATATTCTTTCATCACATTTTTGTGAGCCCAACTCCTTACATTTTCATTTTGATTTGGTGTTTAGATCTAAGTTTTATTCCTAGATAGGATTTGGGTAGCTTTCATTTTCATGATGGTATTTACTAAATTATATTTGTGTGTTATTTCTCATGTCATTACATTTCTTCTCACTTCCACCTATCAATCACATGAAGTAGATAATATCTTCTTGCATTTCATGTTGCTTGCATTCCTTCGTGGTACTCTTCCATATGGAACCATACAAATTTAAAATGTTCTTCCTTCTTGCAAATAATATCTCAAATATTTTATTCATCTTTCATATGGTTATATGATAAAAAAATATTAATAAATTGCATGGAATATGTTGAGTTCATAAAATTCTTTGTAAAAAATGATAAATCTAAAGATGACATTGACATAAACAACACAAGTACCTCTCCTAGGTTGTATTTTTCTAATGAGGATAGAGCTCATACTCATAACAATGACACATTGGAGAGTAATAGGTACTCTCCTCCTAAAGATACCTTAGTGCAAGAGACTAACAATGCTAGTTTATTCACTTCTTTATATCCTCTTCCTTCTCCTAGGGCTTCTTCTCTTTATAAAAGTATTTTAAATAATCTTGATATAATGAATTTCCTTCATGATTTATCTCCTAAGATAACATTAAGTAAGAATGAAGATCTTTACAAACCTTATTATTTTTCTCAACTTTAAAAGGATGTGACTAATGTCAATAGGATTCCTAATCTCCATAAAGAGATCAATCTTCCTACTATTCATCCTTATACTACACATTTCCACAAACCTCAAACTGAAAGTCCTTCTCAACTAAAGGCTCATTATAATGTAGTTTATCCTTACTTCTCAACAAGGATATACTGGACAAGGTCTTGGCATTAATGAACAATGAATAAAGGTCCATCTAGAACCCCCTACACAAGTCATGAGAAATGGTATAGGATTTATACCTCAAACCATCACTTTGACTTATTCTTTAAATCCTATTAATCCCCCTTCTTCTTAAGACCAAAACCTCCTTGTTTACAAATTATTTTACCAACCCCATCACATCATAACACTCCTTTCGATGATCGTTTGGCCTTAGCTAAGTGAATATTTTGGAGGCTTAAGTATGATACCAAGATTTGATTTCCTTTCTGTCATTTTCCAAAAAATTGAAGATCTTATAATGGTAACTTTCATTATCTTTTTCATCGTAGAAACTACACATTCTCTTGCTGATTGTATTGAATTTAGACAATTTATTCAAGATTTAGTTGATAGATTTCTTATTCATTTAATAACATATCTTATACTTTTTCTTGATATAAAAAATGTGCACTAGAATTCCCTTCACCTATTATGTTCCTCCACACCATGTGATCTTAATATCTTATCTTGTTAGGGGCTCTTTGTTTTTCATGGATTTATGATCTTATATTCAATCCTTCTTTATGAGAAACATAATAGGTCCCTTCTCCTCACCTTCTCACTAGGGGGAAAGGCCTCTCTCTTGAATATCCTCTTTCCTATGGACCTATTTATCCCTTTGTTGATTTAAGTCTTTCATAACATGATATCCTTAACAGAATCAGTTGTTTATGCATGAGGATGATCTCTTTTTTAGGAGGTTTACATCCTTTTTGACATCATTTGCCTTTCTTGAAAATGCATGTATATTATAAAGGATTTCTCACTTAGGGTGCATATTGTGTTATCCTTTTCCAAGTATTTCCTTACCTAGTATAATGGCCTAAATTTTCACCCTTGTGTAAATTACCATTAATAATTACCCTTTCCTTAGCCTAAGATTCAAAAATCCACATCATCCACCTGCGCTCACTCACCTAGCCTTGTTATTGCCTACTTCAAATCTCGGCCATGTCGTCTGGATGACATAGGATGTGTGTGTGTTACAGAGACCTCCACGCAGTGCACACTCATCTGTGAATCTATAAACATGAAAATTTTCATTGAGGCATTACAATCTACCACCCTACAATTGTAAGACCCATTTTCCACCGCCCACTCATACAAGATTCGACCTTGCATGCATCTCCATTTTGAAACTTTATTTGGTCTACTTCTTCTACTTCTGGGATATTTTTAGAAATCTCTAACACCCTTTTGGTGTTCTATTCTACTTATTCATGCTTCCTACAAACTTTCCATATAGGTTTTTGGACAAGCTCTTATCCTTGGAAGCTCTCATCTTTGCTTATGTATCTGGTTCTCACCTTGTGGAGTTGAGAGGAGTTCACTCTCTTTTCTATTTTTGTGTATTTTTAGCATATCATACTACCTCTATCATTTTCTTGGTATCCTATCATTGTATATATTTGTATTTGTAGTTATCTATCACATATTTTGTGTCTACTCAGTTATTGTGGAGGTGGAAACAACAAAGAAGGGACTTGACTAAGGCAAGTCTCCAAACAACCACTATGTTTTTCTTGTCTCTATGTGTGCAGGTTTGTGAAGGTGTAATTTCAACACATCAACTCCATCAAATGTCGAATCTAGTGTTACACTTTCGCTCTCCTTAATTTATCATTACTCTTATAGTTGACCCCACTTCACGGGTAGATGTAATCATAGAAGAAGTCTTCTTTGTCAACATCTTAAACTGGGGAAAGTATGACGAGTATCCTATCACCATTAGGATGCATAATGAGTTATCTATTCCCCATTTTGGGTCCACCACTTTGACGGTCTAGGTAGGACCCATAGCAATTTTCTTGACATTTGTGGTGATTCCTAAAATAGACCTCTTCAGGGTCAAACTAGGTATCCCCTAGTTGACCTCAATGGGATTTGTCTCATCTATCATCCATAAATGTTTGTAATTTCCTCACAAAGGGACTATTCATACTATCCAAGATACTAGATATCATCCTTTGGTGTCCCATGGGGTCTTATCTCTTGATATTTTTTGGCCTACCTTGATAGGGCCCATGTGTCCCCAACGGGGTATAACATTCCTTTCTTATCACAAGTATAAGGTTGGGGAACTGAATCTAAAATTTGTAGCACCTTCTTCTGCTCATACCTCTCATAAGCCTCAATGTGCTTCATCTTTTTCCCCTTCTTGGTCAAGGGCCCAAGGCAAGTGCATGCCCCATGGGAAGCCTCCTTACACACCTCTGGTCATGTATCCTCCAACAATACCTTTTGTTCTTGCATCCATATCCAATATGGATAAGGGAAATGCACCCATGCTTCCAAAACTCAAGGTGTGGAAGCCTTTTCCCATTCCCATCATTGTGGACATACCTCACTCTACCATTTATGGAAATATTAAGACGTCTCCTAAGACTATGCCATCTCCTTTGGAACCTACTCCTCATCCTTTGAGGGCATCCTTGATTCCTCCCTCTACCCATAGGGAAAAATGAGGAAGGGAACCCATGATTGAACTAGAAGTGCCTACATCAACTCCACCTCCTACTCCATCAGTAGGGCCATCTCCTTTGTTGGTGATACTATCATTGACCACCCCTATGAAGCAATATGGTTTTGTACCCTCGCAGGCTTCTCAGTCAAGCCCACATCTATGTTAGAACCAACTTGTGTGTAAGCATAAGCATCAATGATAAGAGAGGGCTTTGGCTCATGAGGCTTCCACAAGGGAGGAGAGTATGTCTTTTTTTCCTGTGTCTGCTACCATTTCCACTTCCACTTCCACCTCTAGCTCAGCTCCCACTTCAGTCGCATTCATGCCATCTCCTCACCCTAAAACCACCTTTTTCATGCTTCCCTTTGCACTAGGAGTAAAAATAGAACCCCACACCAAATAGGTCCAGGTTCTCATCTCCCCTTCATAGGAGTTTCCTCTGATCACCACTCTACCAGATATCTCACCATTCCCTGAATGGTGAATATGTTGCACACACAAGTAGTGTCTAGTGCAGTAATGTCCACCCAGCTTGCACCTTCCCCATCTTATGACCACCATGCCAACTTACCTGGTATCTTGAAGGTTGTTATAGTTGATCAAAGGTCTTCTCCTCCATCTTACAAGATAAATTTTGAGTAGGGCCCTATCCTAGAGTTTAGGTGTTGTAAACTTGCTCTGACGGATCCTCTTTCTCCTTCTGTCCTTGTAGTGGAGCAAGCTCTAGCTTCTCATGAGTTCAGCTTTTCCATTTTGCAGAGGTTAGTGGGGATTCTTCTTCATCTACACCTCCTCATGGGTCCCTTGCAAGCAATGAGGCTTGCATTTTTATTCATTGGAGGATATTTCAGCGTTGATGGCGATCTTCACATGATCCCTCTCACTCACCATAATTGAGATGGTAGATTTTAATGTTGAGGCTATTTCATCCTTGGCTTTAACTAATGGTGGGGTGTCTGGGGCTACCATTACAGTTGTGCCATTTCAATCTCGACCTCCCTCCCCATATGATCAAGATTGGGAGGACGATGATCTGTTGATGGATGACTATGAGGGTAGCACTTGCTTCTACATATTTAGATTAGAGCATGTTTTCTTGTGTTCCCTAGTGCTTGTCTTACAATTTTTTTCCCTCTTGAAGGACCCTTGTACTTTTATGGTACCTTAAAATGGGAGCTTTTCTATTGTGTGCCTTCTTCTATTTTTCATTGCATTCTTCTATTTTTCATGTCTTTGATTTTCAATATTTGGGGATGATGCAATGTGTTGGGGACATATAGGCACTCCTTCCATGTTGACATGAATTTTTATTTTTCTTTGTCTTTGTGTACTATTATTCAAATCTGAGCCATGATTAGAAGTGATGACCCTGAGAGCTTGTATACTTTGCTCTTCTAGGTTTTGGCGTCAACCCATCAAATCCCCCTATCTCTATGTTGATGTTGTGGAAATCATGTGTCACCCATTAGGAAGTGACATTTCATGGCAACATCTCGTATGTTGACATGCCACAATATCTCTTCTCTCCTTGGAATGTCTTATGGTCCCCTCTGAGGGGCATAGTCCATTCGAAGGGGGGTTTGTTTTTATCTATGTGTCTGATTTGGATTTTATCTAATAATCATGATGTATCTACACCATAGGTTTTTCTCACAAAATTTTCAAATCTTGATCTTAGTGTGTACCTTTTTGGCGGTCATTCCACTATCTTAGTGTCTCAGTCTTGCCTTATTGTATGCCTATCTAGCTTAACACTACATGCAGTGGCATAATCTAAAGCTTCTCTATCACATGCCTAACTTCCATTCACTACACATGTCGGTGCATTGTCTAAAGCCTCCCTATCGCATGCCTATTTAGCATTTTCTACATATGTCGAAGCACTATCAAAATTGCCCTATCATATGGCTATCTGGAATAAAAAAATTTATCATTGATGGTCTTGGGTCTACAAGTTCTCTTTATCATCTAGCACACTTGTCTACAACTTGTGTGTTAGATGCAGCCTAACAAAAATCCAGGGTTTCCTATTTTCGAGCAACCCCATGTAATAGAATCCCCACAGGTAAGTTAGGTAAGTTGTTTATTAATTTAGCTCGCATCTCTTTCTAAGATATGATATGCATCTCATTAAGCATTACCCCTTCCTTAGCCTAAGATTAAAAAATCCACATCATCCACCCATGCTCACTCACCTAGCATTGTCATCACCCAATTTGAATCTCAGCCACACGGCCTGGATGACACAAGATGAGTGTGCACCATGGAGATGTCCACATGGCATACACTCATACATGAGTCTACAAATGTCCAGGTTGTCACTAAGGCGTTACAGTCTACCACCCTAAAATTGTAATTCATGTTTTCCATTGCCCACTGAAACATGATTCAACCTTGCATGCATATATCCCCATTTTTTAAACTTCATTTGATCTACTTCTTCTGCTTCTGGGTCATTTTCAAAAATATCTCTCACCGTTTTGGAGCTCTATTCTACTTATTCATGCTTCCTACAAAATTTTCATATAGTTTTTTGGACAATCTCTTGGCCTTGGAAGCTCTAATCTTTTCTCACGTATCTGGTTCTCACCTCATGGAGTTTAGGGGAGTTCACTCTCTTTGTTGGTTTTGTGTCTTTTGAGCATATCATACTATCTCTATCATTTTCTTGGTACCGTGTCATTGCATATATATTTATTTCCAGTTATCTATGACTAATTTCATGTCTACTTGGTTATTGTGGAGGTGGAAACACAAAAGAAGGGACTTAACTAAGGCAAGTCTCCAAATAGCCCCAACATTTTTCTCTTCTTTGTGTGTGCAGGTTTTGTGAAGGTGCAAGTCCAACACATCAACTCCATCAAATGTCAAATTCAATGTTACACTTTCTGTATCCTTCATTTATCATTATTCTCATAGTATAACAATAACCTCTATCATTTTTTTAAGGTGTTCTTTCTCATTTAGTCTCTTTATTTCATTTCTATTATTTTCGTTCGGTCTCTATTGTTGGCTTTGTACTATGTTTGTAATGGACGTAAGCACGTTGCGGTGGCATCATATACTTGAGTTTTCATCCAAGACTTGCGCTGGTGTCTAGGGCAATGAGCTTACAAAGCTCGAGAAGTATTCTCTATAGTTTGTCCTTTTGGTTTCTATAATCAGAATATTTTTACAATTTGACATACTTCAATTATTAGCATTTATCTTCAATCAATGTTTGTTTAATCTAAGTTACTTGTACTTCAATACTTTAGATTAACTAAAAATATCTCCAACAATCACATTTGATCCCCCTAGCTCTGTGTGCTAGTTGAAGTGAGGTGGCACAAGGGAAGGTCCATCCCTTGGGACTTTAATTGGTCTCAAGGTTGGTGCACTTTTCCCTTCTCCACACCTAGCCATAAAGAGGATATGTATACTTGTTTCTCTTTGTCTTCATGCTTGGGTTCTCTCTTATATTCTTTATGCTTTCAAAAGATCCATTATCTCTTTATTGACTTGTATCTTTTATCACATGATTTCCTTCCTTGCATGGACTTGTTTTTTATACACAAGGATTTTAATCCTTGTTTACAACCACCTCCTTGCTTGGAAGTGTATATCTATTATAAACAATCAAATACTTAGGGTATATAATGTGTTGTCCTTTTCTTTTTCTTTTCCCTTGGGGGGAAAGGTTCCCTTTCTCAAATCCCTTATCCTTTTGAAGGATCCACTTTCCTTTAGTAGAGTGGTGTTTGTTTATTATGTGATATTATTTCTTAAATATAATTGTTTGTTCAATCTAGGATTCTCTCTTATACAAGAGTTGTGTATCCTTAATCACAACCTCTTTTTTGTTTGCAATTGTGCATCCATTATAAATAAATTCCCTTACTTGGGGGGCTTAAATATTTTCATCATTTATAAAGAATCTCTTTTTTCCTAGCAATAGGGGGAAAATGGTGGATTCTTGTTCTCCTTCCCCTCTCTTTGTCAAAGATGATATTTTTGTTCAATAATTCCTCATGGAGGTAAATGTCTTGGAACAAATATTTCTTCCTCCTTAGGATCCCTTTACACTTGTTGCAAGATATCCTTTTACACATTTGTGTCTCCCTTGGCCTCCAACAAGTCACAACTCTATGGCTAAGTTTGAATGTACATTGTTTCCTAGAGGGTATCTCCTTGGTGTTGAAGGTGGGTATACTTGATCTGATTCTCCTTAAGATGTCATCACAGCTCTATGTTGTCATCATAAGGAGGGGAGCATAACACACCTTGTTGGTTGTTTGATCATAAAGTCGTGTCTCATCTTTGATGTGTTCTCTTGATCTTCCTATGAGACCACTTGTGCTCTTGCAATAGCATTCCAAGTATGATATTAGCAGTTGAGACATTTTATTCATCGAGGTCTCTTCAAATAGTTGATTTTGAGCCTTTGTTTTTAGTACTAACCTCTACGTTGTATGTTTTTTGTTTTTGTCTTTGTTTGCCTTTGTCTTTTATCATTTTTGTTCCTGTGTGCATTGCACATGGTTCTATGAGTTAATATCCTTGGTTTGGGGGCTTGTTCCCTTGAACTTAGTGATGTCTTAAACCTCTCTCTCTCTCTCTCTCTCTCTCTCTCTCTCTCTCTCTCTCTCTCTCTCTCTCTCTCTCTCTCTCTCTCTCTCTCTCTCTCTCTCTCTCCATTTTTAGCATTGATATTTTGCAAGTACACTATTAGTCTAGTTGGGGCAATAACTTAATAACTCTTTATTGGACTATTTTTTTAGACCAAATAACCTATCACTCTTTCCTCATAGGACAATTTGAGGCAATATTTATATTTTGCTTCAGTAAAAAGTTTGAAATAATTAGATTAGACTGTTAAAAATAAAAACTAGTGAAAACCTATAAAACTATGCAAATATTGAAGTGTTTAATAAAAATATCTAGTAAAGTGTATAGATGTCAATATTGATAATCAACTTGCATTCTCCACTTTCGATTTTATATAGTCAAATTTTAACTCATTAGCGAAGGAAACCCCTTGCGTCCACTCAACACTTGAGCCTCCTTGAGCCTAGTGGATCATATTCCCTTTAATGTGTGAGAGAACTTTAGGTGTGAGCTTCCTAGCTATCATTCATCCTAGTGATTGCCCATTGCACCATTTTTCTTCCATCACAGTTAGAATTTCATAATCTATCATTAACATTTAAATCTTATTGTACATTGCTCATGCTCACTTTCACAAATATGGAGATGATCTTTGTTAGTGGAACTAAGCCATATGTGTGTATCTAACCATGTACACAAACCTAATTTAATACAAATATGTAGTCTTAAATATGTTCACCTTGATTTTTAATACTTGAATTATTATAAAAATAGATATATATATATATATATATACACTTTTGAAAATTTTATTAAAATATATAAACTTATATATTCTTTAATTAAACATCTAATTAATAAACAATATACATTGATGATGTTAAAGAATATTATCATTGTAGCAATAATCTATATAAACTTATATATTCTTTAATTAAACATCTAATTAATAAACAATATACATTGATGATGTTAAAAAATATTATCATTGTAGCAATAATCCTAACATATTCTTTAATAACTCTAAATGATAACATGTATCTTTTTAAAAGAGTGAATAATACAACGAAGAGAGAAATCAACTCACGAAATTGATTTTTGATATAGATTTCTAAATTAGATTTAGTTATAATTATTTGTATCAACATTTTAGATGGCATTATAGGTAACATTGAATAGAAAGCTTAAAAAAAGGTGGTGGAAGTTTAAGGGTGAAATGATAAGTCTGACTACTACCACCCATGTTAGTCGTTTGAATCCATGAGTACTTAGGGATACTTGTGCCCTAAGGAAAGGTACCGTGTGCTCCCTTTCCACCTCGAAAAAGACAACACACTTTATTTTTGTCTTCTCTCCGAAGACTCCAAATATCTGCTACCCAAATCTCACTTTACTATGGAAACCAACCCACCCCCACTTGACTAAATGACAAATGATTAAAAAACATTAATATTTAAGCCCTACAAAACCCTCTAAATCCCGTGCCCGAACATCTTTCGAAAACGTTACTCAAAGCCATCAAAATTTCAGTTAACAAATCACATCATAATCAAGCTTTAATTATTTCATTTACCGGCCTACCAACATATAACAAAAGTAGACACGTCATCTAGTTCACACGATTAGACTTTTAAATGTAGAAAGGAGTTATATTTTATTATTATATAATAGCTAAGTCGGTGGAACTTTTCTTTCTCGAGTGTTGTGGCATAGAATTTTGGTCGAGGTGACAACTACTAAGTGAGGACGAAAAAAAAAAGCAAATAGTCACCCTTTGTTTGATTTATTAAGCTAATAATAAAGTAAAGATATCACTTAAATTATTTATATAAATTCATTTTAAAATTTGATGATACAAGGATGTTGTGATGATGTAAGAGTTAATTCTCTAATATTTTATAATATTATGATTGATTTAAATAAAAAATATAATTTAAAGTGAATTATTTATGTGAGTGTAGATTTGAAGTTGTATATAGATTTGAATTGGTAGAATAAAGATTATTGGGAATCTTTTTAATTTTAATTTATGGTGTTTAAATATTCATAAAAACTAACATTATTTATGCACATTTATTGGGAATCTATTAAATTATAAGAATTATGTTTTCCTCAATCATTCATCATTCATGTAGTAAACCTATTTTGTAATTTTGAGCAAAAAGGTGAAGACAATAAACTAGCAATCGCACATAAGTGTGCAATGGTTACGCCTTTTTTTTTATGTTGTGTTCATTTTATTGTATTTGGTGGCTATATCATTTATGCATTATATTTGGTTTTTATGCTTCTGAAGTTTAATTATTATTAAATGACTCTTATTTCGTATGATATTCCATTTAATGTGGTTTAGGAGTCGAATAATAAATCTTACATTAACAATTGTATAATTTCGAACATATAGTACAAAATAAGAAAAGGTAAATACAATAAGTTTATTTAATCTTATTC
>MU226765.1:894958-909349 GCA_018584345.1 Thuja plicata
AATATAAAGTAACCCAAATTTTTATATTCTAAATTTTAATATTCCAATTTTGGCACTCTAATTTAAACCCATTCAAATATGCTCTTATGTGTTAGGAAGGTATATAAGTGTATGTTTGTATGGAGCTAAAGTTTTGGTGACTTTGTCAGTTGCATTTTCCCCCAAATTAATTAATGGGGGAGTACAAGGGGATTGAGCCCCTCTAGGGAGCAAAAAATATCCAGTATTTAATAAAAGAGTTCATTGTTATTTTTTTATGTAAGTGCCTTAGTGGGGCATGTTTTGAGACTTCACAATGGTTGCTATGAGAACTTCAAGTGGTCTGATGATTCCCCTATCTTGAAATCTAAGGTGGCTTGTTTTAAGATGACACGGTTTGTCCAAGACTATTAATGGTTTGTTTGGTAGATATGTTGGTATTGGACATGTGTGAAAGTAAAGGATTTGGATCATTATGATAAATGGAAGGAGCATTGGAATATTGAAGTGGAGCATTGTTATAAGTTGGTATAGGTGATGGTTGAGAAATACATGGACCACTTATAGGAGTGGAAATGATAGGATAAGGAATACTTCCAAGACTAACATGTGTAGGATTGATATTAGAAATAGATGTAGTAATAATAGGTGAAGTATATGTAGACACATTAGGTAATTAAGTAGGAATGGAAATAAAGGTCTTAGCACTAGTATTAGGGTGAGATAGACCGAGATCTTTGGCACAATCTTTTACAGACTTGAGATTGTCATCAATAGATGAGATATGTCATGAAAGACATCAACGCCATTCTCATGATTGTGAATTAAATTTTTCAATCCTTCTACCAAGGAGATGGATTCCCTATTAGGGTGTTCTTGACCTAACCATTTCTCTTTTTTTTTTTAAATTCATGGGCTAGTTTTTGCACTTGGGTAGGAGACACTCTTAAGGGTTCATATTCATCATGAGAAGAGTGGGAAGAGGGGTTCTCAACAATATGAGGTATGCCATTAGTGGTCATAATGGTATTACCAACATTCCTAGGGAATATATTGGAGGACTCTAGATCAAAGAAACCTAAAAGTGTATGACTTCTTCTCATTGGAATGCTATATTTAGGGCTCAAATTTACGACTCTCGTGCATGAGATAATGAGAGAAAGGAATGTCTAAACAATGAAAACTACTTTTGAATTGATCATTTAAACATTGCATGTAATGAAATAACTAAATATTTCAATTAGATTTGAAATTAAAATGCAAGTAAGTATTGATTGATGCCATGCATGCAAATTAGATCTAGACACTAAATTAGAATGGAAATGTTGTACGTCGGGTTCACAAAAATGCAACATAAAAAGGAGGGGATAGATACATATGTGGTTTAAGATGTGGAGATATGGAGAGAATATGGTGATGTGGATGTTGATTATCTCCTTTTTTGTTGCATTGGAAGGAAAGATGATCCACCTAGGCTCAAAACAATAATCGAGTGCCAAGTGGATTTAATGGTTCCTTCGCTATTATGCAATTGTGGAATGAATACATATAGATGTAAAATTAATGAGAAGATGTAAGATTCAAGATCAAATGAGGAATAAAGTTGACATTCAACATACACACACCAACAAAAATTAGACAGATTAATTCTGCTACCTAAAACAAAAGTTAGAGACTGTAACTAACTTGTAGATTCAATTTGGAGTTGAATTGGAGGGACGAATTTGACTCGGTCGGCCTTTTCTTGAGACTAGGTCGACTAGGTCATCTTATTCCCTACACTTTCTGATGATTTTAGTTGTGGACTTAAGTCGAGGTACTATACTTTCCAGATTGGATCACTAGTGTCACATACTCCACGCAAAAATTAGAGAAACAATTTGGTAGAGAGAGGTTTTCCTCAGTCAAACTCCAGTTGAGGAATCAACCTTGAAATTGAAATGGAATATGCATAAATGGAAAGCGTGTTTAAATAAAGTAAAGGCTAGATCTGAAAATGTAATGTTTACACCTTCACAAATGGACTTGGAGTTGTAAGGTATATGAAGATATTTTAAGTAGTTGTTCGGATATCTTGAGCTGTAGAGAAGAATCAAGGATGCCTTTCACAAATTCTTATGTATGCAAATACTCCTCAAATCTCCAATGTTGTTATGCTTGATGTCACTTGCCTTGAGAAGGAATCAATTCACGTTCATATTCATTTAGTTGAAAGAATGGTAGATTCTTGCATGATTGAGGTCTCCTCTTCTTTGCCTTCAATGAGGGAGATAATATTTCTACAATGGATAATATTTCCTTGAAAGATGCTTTGGATGCTTGAAATTTTCCTTAGAATGCTTGAGATGTCAAAGATCTTGAACTTGCACTTGAGTTTATAATCTTATTTCATGTGGTTGATTGATTTTCCAAATGAGGAGAGCTAGGTTGCCTATATACCCTTCACAAACATTTTGGAACTCAAAACTCAAAGAAAGCCAATGGGAGTTTGAATTTCCTACTTTGTTGACAATTCCATCACACAGTTTAAATATTGAGGCAAAAATAGGGGAATAGGTCAGCTAGGTTAACCTATTCCCAAGAAAAGGTTGACTAGGTCTACCTATTCCCTTCTAAGATCCTCACAAATCAAACCATAGGCCCTAGCTGCGGAGGGGATGCCACAATGGAAAGTGAAATTAGGTTTGGATCAAGCATAATAAACATAAAAGCCCAAGGATACTTAAATATGACCTAACTAAGAATCCAATTGTAAGTGAGTACAATTTAGGATGGTACATTTAGCCCTCACTTTACGGGGATAATGAGATTACATCATGCTCATCGTATAGTAGATCAAAGCATTGGAAAAAAATTTATCAAGGTTAAGGAGACACCAATCCCCCAAGTGGCTTAGGTTCTTATCAAATCCAAAATCAAGTAAAAAGAAGCAACACACTAAATAAAGAGAGAAAGAGACATGGCCAAACTAGCTAGTAAGGTTTAACTTACTATGGGTCATGTAGAGAGAGAGAGAGAGAGAGAGAATTATTTCTAAAGGAATCCACAAAATAATGTGCAGGGGCATAAATTAATGTAATGCATAGGGGCATGAAAGGATGTAAGTAATTCGTTGCTAAGTAATCTAAGAAAAATTTGATTACAAATTTGGTTTTGTGGTGTGTTCAATATGTGTAACGAGTGGAGTGTATTCCCCCATGCTAAAGCAATTGCAAGTGCCTTAATGGGAATATTATCATTAAAAAAACATACGTGCATCCAAAAGACATTCCCTAGTGGAGTCAGGGAAAAATGAATCTTAAAGAGATCAGTCCAGTCCACGCAGCAAGAGTCACTCAGCGTAAACAACAATTCAAACAATAACAAGGAATATACTCTACAGAATGCAAGAGCAGAGGTTTGCATTAATCCAAATTCATGAAATCACATAAAATTGGCCATAAACATGTAGGCTTACATTCTAGGCATACAAACCTGGTTACAGATTAAATTTTGAGAATATCTACAATGCTAACCTTCAAGAGGTTACCAATCTAAGAACTGCCTAACTAGAGATCAATTACATCAATATATAGACGTTCGTAACGCAAACAAGTTGGCTAAGATTGATCACATTCTCCAAGATAGGAAAACGTAATACCAAATATAGGTTAGGACCCAAATCATAAGGATCTCCCTCAAATAGATGACACATGAGGTGCAATCCTAAAGATGCGTCGGCCACAACCCCATGAACATAGGAGGATATTCCAAGAAGGTGAGAAATCCAAGGAAAAGGTTTGTGAGATCAAAAAACCCCCATCAAGCCATGAAACATGAAGAACAAATAGGTCCGATCCAAAATCGAAGAATATATCCATCCAAAAGAAATAGATGAAGGTGTGAACCCATAAAATGATCAAACACAACGTGAAGCACATGTCATGACGTACGCAACTGAAGATAAGACAAATTGAAGGAACACCACTAAAAACAAAGAGACTGGAAAACAAGAATAACTGAAAACAGAAATATTTTTGGTTGATGCAAGATTGCCAAAGAACCCAAGATGATCCTGCTTTATTTCCACTATGACATTCCCCCAAGAAAGGAAAAACCAAGGGAAATGAAGCACATGAATAAAGGAATACATGAAGGGATCTACTAACTCTTGGGTCAATATGATCATATGGTAATTCATGTATATTATAAATTATTGCAAAATGGATTGACTTCCTCCACCAAAGGTAGTTGAACTATAGGCGCAATGTAAGAAGAACACATAAGATATACAAGCATAAGTCTTTTTGGCTCGACACCACAAAAATAAAAAACAATAGATGATTGTTACTACTTTGCATTATCCTCAATCAAACAACACAAATGCACATTTATGACAAGAGCACGTACATGAAATAACATGTATACAACATATAGAATAAATTAGATACAAATAGAGGAATATCAAAAAAGGTTGATTCATTTATCACCTAGAACCAATGGATCAATCAGGGTTATCTAAATAAATCTAAACAAAATATATAACAAGTAGCACATCATGGGGGAATCACAATATGAACAAGAAAACACATACAATAATCCATCGTACAAGAGGAGATAGTCGAGCATTTCACCTTCCCTCATCTCAGTCCTTATTATTTAGGGAAGGTGGGCAAAACATAGGTGGTGTAACTCTGAGCATGATAGATTGAGCCATCTCAAGTTCCAAAAAAGGACCATGCTCTAATGATGAATCAATATGTTTGTCACAAGGATCTAGCGGTAACATTTGCGAAAATCTATAAGATAATTCATGATTGGTTTCAATAACTTCATACATATCATTAGAATTGTTAGCATTAACATCATTTACATTAGAAACATTATTATCATCATCTATAATATCTTCTTCATCTAAATTAATCACAATAGGATCTTTGATATGAATATAAAAATCATCATGTTTATTCAATTTGATTTTCTTTAGATTAGCTTCCTCCCTTGGTCTATGCACAGGTTGGTCAAACGAAATCAAAGCATTAGAATCTATTTTAGGGGATGATATGGTTTGGGAAAAAATATCCTGAGTCCTATCATGATGACTATGGAAATGATTGCAAGTACAATGGTTGTGTTTAGTTTAATTTGAAATTTGGGATGGTTTAGGACGAATCAAATTTGGCTTATTTTTTTCTTTAGGAGGAAGAACAGAAGGAACCTCACTAGGTTGAGAGATAGATGACATGGGATTATTTTAAGATATAGGAGGTGGGACTAAAGCATAAATAGGAATAATATAAGGTGTAAGCAGGGGTCTAGGTTGGGGAAAAGGAGATGGGACATCCTTAGGGTTTCTTAATTCACAAATCTTTTGGATTTTCTATTTTTGGTAGGATAAGAAGAAATGGTCTTAGTGAGTTTGTAATGGTTGAGGTATGCTAGGCCAAAATAAGTCAAGGTCAAATTTCCCATCAATTTCCAAAGGTTGATAGAGACCATGATTGATCATTATCATTTCTCCATTATGGGGAAATTTCAAACACTTGTGGATTGGAGAAACAATACCTTTCATGGAAGTGAGCCAAAGAAGGCCAAGTCTGACTTGGAATTGATTGGAAGTTAGGATGACAACAAAGGTGATATCTAAACATTTATTATCAACTTCTATGGTAAAGGTAATGGAACCATGTGTAGGACGAGTAAAACCATTAAAAGTCTTAAGAAGCACATCTAATTTCTCATTAAATTCTTGATGAAAGTGTCTTGCGTAAAGATGTTCCTTAGTTATAACATTCACCATGAAAGTTGGATTGATAAGCACTCCATGAGAAGGAATATTTTTAATCCTTGTAGCATTATAAAGGGGACCATTGGGTGCCTTAATAGTCTCCTTATGATCAAATATAATGCAAGGTTAATGTTGTGGCTTAGGTTTGGATTTAGAGTGATCAATAAGGTTGAAAATATTGTTGTCCCCATTTGTCATATTATTAAATTCATAGTAGTTGTTTTTTGGGGTGCAAAAATTGGTTGAAGAGGAAGGTAATGAATGAGTAGGTTCAATTGAATTGGTAAAATGGGAAGGAAAAGGATTGGCATGTATTTGCAAGTTTTGGTTGGGAGGGTAAAATTATTTGTTTCCTTGATCATTAAAACCCTCAATAGTTATAGTATTAGAATAAATAAGGTCTTGGATGATGGTATTCAAATGGAAACATTTCTTAGTATTATGGTTAGGTTGACAATGGTATTGGAAAAAGGATTTAGGACCATAGGATTTAGGAAAGGGCTTGGTTAGGAAAATTGGTTTGATGGGAGGAAGTGTTTTAACATTAGCATTAATTAACTTCAACATTATATTATATATAGACTCAAAAAGAGGTGTAAAATTACAAGATGGTTTGAAAATAAACGACAAAGGAGCTACACCTATAGTTGCAACTACCAATTTCACATCACCATTGTAATTTGATGAGTTATTGATCTTGATGAAGCCTTTGGGATTTTGGAACTTATGGAAGGATTGGAAGGCGACATCATTCTTATCAACTAGAAACATTGGATTGGATGTCTCAAACTAGCTCACTTGAAGCCGATAAGTATGAAGAATCGTACACAATTGGGTAAAGGAAGTAAACTCAAAAAACAACATCTTATCTCTGATATCCTTTTTCAAATTAGAAATGAAAATATGTTGAATATCGATATTAGGCACATGATAAGATATTTGAGTATGAAAATGTTTGAATATACCAATAAAATCAGACACTTTTTCCTTAACACCTTTCTTACAATGAATAAAATTGGTCAAATAAATCTTAGGACTAATGCTATTTTAAAATTTTTGAATGAAGTAATTAGCAAGTTTTTGAAACGATCCAATAGAATAAGGAGGCAAATAGTCATACCATTATAAGACCTTATCTCTAAATGTTCCATTAAATAATTAAGCTATGAGTTTATAATAATGAGACAAGTCACTCTAGAATGTTTGAATTTTTTTTACATGAGTCAAGGGATCATCTTTTACAGTATAGATATCCAAATGAGGCACTTACATGTATTGAGGTATAACAACATGAACTATTTCAAGGGACAAAGGGCTAGCAATATCACAAGTAGGAATTTGAATTTGGATTCGTTCATGGAGGAAATTTATTGTTGTAAGGATGACACGGTTTGGGCAAGGATACTAATGGTTTGTTCGATAGATGAGTTGGTATTAGACATGTGTGAAAGAAAAGGATTTAGAAAATTATGAGAAATGGAAGCAGCATTGGAATATGAATGTGGGAAATTTTTATAAGTGTGTATAGGTGATGGTTGAGAAACACATGGAACACTTGTAGGAGTAAGAATGATAGGATTGGGAATACTTCCAAGACTAACATGGGTAGGATTGATGTTGAAAATAGATGTATTAATGATAGGTGAAGTATATGTAGGAACATTAGGTAATTAAGTAGGAAAGGGAATAGAGGTATTGACACCAATATTAAGGTGGGAAAGACCAAGATCTTGAGTACAATATTTTACAGACGTGAGATTGGCATCAATAAGATGAGATACGCAACGCAAGTCATCAAAATCATTCTCACCACTATGAATTAACATCCTCAATCCCTCTACTAAGGAGATGACTTATCTATTAGGATGTTCTTGACCTAACCATTTCTCAAAAAAAAATTAAAATCATGGGATAGATTTTGCACTTGGGTAGGAGACACTCTTAAGAGTTCATCTTCATCATGGAAAGAGGGGTTCTCAACAATAAAAGGTATGTCATTAGTGGTAATAATGGTATTATGAAAATTCCCATAGAGTATATAGGAGGACCCAAGATCAAAGGAACACATAAGTCTATGACTTCTTCTCACAAGAATATTATATGCAGGGCTCAAGGTTTTGACACTCATATACAAGATAATGAGAGAAAGGAATGTCTAAACAATGCAAACTACTAGTGATTTGATAATTTAAACATTATTGGTAATGAAATAACTAAACATATAAATCAAATCTAAAATGATAATGAAAGTAATTATTGAGTAATGCAATGCATACAAATTAGATGTGGACACCGAATCAGAATGGAAATCATGCATTGGGTTCACCAAAATGTAACATAAAAAAGGAGGGGATAGATACATATGTGGTTTAAGATGTGCAAAGATGGAGAGAAGATGGTGATGTGGATTATCTCCTTTTATGTTGCATGGGAAGGAAAGATGATCCACCTAGGCTCTAAAGAGGAATCAAATGCTAAATGGATGTAATGGTTCCTTGATTGTTATGAAATTGAGGAATGGATGTTTGGATGTAAAATTGATAGGGAGATACAAGATTCAAGTCCAAATGAGGAATAAAGTTGACTTACAACATGCACAAATTGACAGAAACTAGATAGATCAATTCTACTACCAGAAATAAAAGCTAGATATTATAACTAACCTACAAATTTAAATTAGAGCTTAACTAGAGGGACGAGATTGAATGGTTCAGCCTATTCCTAGGACTAGGCCAACTAGGTTGGCCTATTCCCTACACTTTCTGATGATTTTAGTTGCAAAATGTAACCGAGGGTCGTGTACTTCCCAGATTTGATCCTGAAATTGGTGTCACTTGTTTTGCACATAGAAAATAGAGAAATTATTTGGTAGAAAGGGGTTTGACTCAATCAAACCCTAGTTGATGAATCAACCCAAAAATTGAAATGAAATATTCATAAATGGAAAGTGTGATGATATAAAGTAGAGGCTATCTCTGAAAATGTAATGCTTATACCCTCACAAATAACTTGGAGTTATATTGCCTATGAAGATGATTGAAGTAGTTGTTGGAATGTATGGGGTTATAGAGATGAATCAAGGATGTCTTTCGCAAATGCAAATATCTTCAAATGCTCCTCAATTCCCCAATTTTTTTATGCTTAATGTCACTTTCCTAGAGAAGTAATAAATTCACATTAGTATTTGTGTAGGTAAAAAAATGATCTTCTTGCAAGATCGAGGTCTCCACTTCTTGGCCTTTAATAAGGGAGATAAGCTTGCTACAATGGAGAATATTTCCTTGAAAGATGCTTGAAATCTTCCTTTGAATGCTTGAGATGCCAAAGAGCGTGAACTTGCACTTGAGGTTATGATCTTGTCTCATGCGGTTGATTGATTGTCAAAATGAGGAGAGGTAGGTTACTTCTATACCCCCCCCCCCCCAATAAATATTTCAAAAATTAAAACTTGAAGAAATTTTATGGGAGTTTTAATTTCCCACTCCACCAACAAGATCATTACATGGTTTAAATCACAAAGAAAAATAAGGGGAATAGACCGACTAGATTGACCTATTCCTAGGAATAGGTCAACAAAATTGGCATGTTCCCTCTTGGGAGCCTCAAAATTTAGACCATAGGTCCTAGTTGCAGAGGGGATGCTAGAATGGAAAGTGGAATCATGGTTGGATCAATCATACCAAACACGAAATCCTAAGGATAGTAAAATAGGACCTAATTGGGCATCCAATTGTAAGTGAGTATAATTTAGGATGGTATTTTTAGCCCTCACTTTAGTGGGAGAGTGAGATTGCCTCATGGATAAATGTGTTTGAGTTGGAGTTGCACTAGGATGGGTGACATCCTAGGAAGGCCCAATGCTTCACCTCTATGAGCATAACCTGGATGCAATGAGTACTAAGAGTTATATTCATTCGCATGTGATATGGGTTCTTGTGAACCACCACTCACGAAACATGGGTCAATAAGTTTGACTCAAAAACCACACAATTGAATCCTGATAGCAATATCACAATTTGACTTGTTATAGAAAATACCTCCTACTTATCGAATGATGAGCTAAAGGGGCTCTATAATAAATGGCCAATAAGGCACAACACATGCTGAAGTGTTTGCAAATGGGGATGCAAGCTAAGTGTATTTAACCTTGGAGGAAACTCCATGATGAAGACAGACATTGATAGGGGTGATTGAAGGCACTAGCATTATCGATTTCTCTAGATGCCCATTCCATCAATTTCTGGTGCTGCGTTGTTTGGTCTTTCATAGTGCCATGCCTGCTCGGGGTGGTTTCTAGGAGGGGTAGTCTTAAAATAGAGTGGTGAGCCACCAGTGCCACCTTCCTTGGATTCGTACTGGTATGGATGACCTCTCGGGAAGGAACAATGCTTCACCTTTGTGAGAATAACCTAGATGCAATTAGTGTTAAGTGTTCCATTCATTCTCATGAGAGATAGGTTCTTGTGAACCACTACTCATGAAACATGTATCAATGAGCTTGACTAAAATACTACAAGGTTGATCCCTGATAATAATATCACAATTTGACTTATTGTGGAAAATACTTCCTACTTATAAAATACTAAGATAAATGGGCTCTACAATGAATGGTTCATAAGGCATAAAACTTGTTGAAGGTTTTACAAATGGGGTTGCAAGATATGTGGAATTAACCTTAGATTAAAATTTATGGTTAAGCATGCTTGAGTTGGAGTTGTACTAGGATTGGTGATCTTTCGGGAAATCCCAATGCTTCACCTCTATGAGCATCACCTAGATGTAATGAGTACTAACTATTCCATTCATTCTCATAAGAAATGGGTTCTTTTAAACCACTACTCATTAAACATGGGTCAATGAATTTGACTCAAAATCTACAAAATTGAATCTTGACAGAAACATCACAAATTAAATATTACTTATTTATATTTAATCATACACAACATAAAGTGGTAAAATGGTATGATAAGGTACAAAAATGGAAAATTAAAATGGGTATGAAGGTGTATGAAATAGGATAAAATATGATATAAAATAAAATATGAATGGCTCTCATCATTTCCCCCAACTTAGTGTATTGAATTTCCTTGTGCAGACTTAATTAATTTGAATTAGTAGCCTTTACATTTATGATTTGTGCCTTCTTCACCCTTGACTATTAAAATCTCATGGTTAACCATAGTTTCTTTCAATATTTCTATCAAATCCTATTCATAACAAGCTTCATAGATTTTCTTTTATTTTCTAATTTTCTTTTCATTTTCATGTTTTTCAATATTCATACCTCTTGTAGGAACTTTATGCTCTCTTGTAGGAATGTGATAAAAATCACTTAACACGGAGGATTAGAGATATAAGTTAAACATCCTTCTAGAATGATTTATGGGAGGGTGTATAGGCTTTGCACCTTGATAATTCCACTGAGGAATTTAAATGAAACACAAAAAGACAATGGGGTACAAAGATGGGAGATTTAGTGGAAATGAAATGAGATTTTGGGATCAAGATCTGGAATTGGAAGGACTCTAGGGATCTTAACCTACTAATAGATATAGGGTACATTCTCATAAATGTCTTGAAAGAAATGAGATTACTACTTTCAGAAGCACAAGGGAATATGGTTTCGGGTGGAGCCAAGCATGGGTAGTATGTAGTCAAAATTGGTTACAAATTACTAGAGGAAGAATTTGATAAGGAAGGATGGCCTCTCTAGCTATGGTGGCATACACATTTCCTTCCAAAGGTTGACTCCTTTTCTTGGTTGGAATTATGGACCCAAATATTAATAAATGAAATATTAAACAACATATGTTTTGCTAGACCATTTAGGTGTCTACTTTGCAAGAGGAACACAAAAATAGTGGACCAATTTCTACTCCACTATGATTTTGCAAGAAATTTTTGGTTGTTCATGAGTATGTTAGGACTGCTAAAAAATTTGTTCTCTGTGGTGCTTGTTCATGTCTTTTCCTGCAAGATTTGGGTTGTCTTAAACCCTAGTTGTTCTTCCATGGTGGTAAAACCCTTAACTCTCCTATGTTTTCATAAAATGAAGTTACTTTACGAGGTCACTTAAGTCTCTTTTTTCCATGTGTTTTTAAGTTGTTGAGCAAGGCCACTTTATTTCCTAAGTCTTTTTCCTAGCGGGGTTATCTTTTATTTTCCTTAAGTCCTTAGTCCCCGTGGGATTTATTTAACACAAGTGTCGAGAAATTTCATTTGTATCTGACAATGATCACTTCCTCTTAATATGAAGATGATCAATGAATATACTTTGAGACATCACACCGTGGTGCCATTTGTCCATTCTAAAGATCATGAGGTCAACTTTCTTCATAGTTAGCGGTGATCTTTCACCCCTCATCAGATCAGTTTTCATCCATCGGCAGTCGTTATTCCTTAATCAACAAGTGTACGGAGGATAACCTTCAAGGCTTCATGCCTTTATGAAGCGTGTCCTTCCTGCAATGTGGAGTCTGCAGTTTTTCAGATTTCATCAGAACCGTCAAATATTTTTAATAAAGCGGTGGGCATGAAGCCTCAAACAGAACATCCAGGAAGGTTAAGTCTTTGCGGCATCACGCTTTTGCGATGCGTGGAAATTGGAAGGACCGGGTCATAACTATATCCAGGGTATGTGTCATACATATCTGATATGATCGGATGGATAACACATTAATTAGAATGGAAAGTGAACAAAGGTTACTGATCAAGCCTACATGATAAGTTGACATGTAGCATCCTGAGATCATGGAGCCGGAGTTAAGGTAGATTAAATGAAAAATAGATCTGATATAATCAGACAGCGAGTGCTAAGTCTTGATCAAGAGATGCATGAAACATAGTCATCACAGGTTCATGCTTAGTCGACCCGTGTCCAAAAGTCAAAGTCAAACTGAGATGTGATGAGGAATTGTCAGGTGTCTTGTGCTCACGGTTTTCTATTAAGTAAAGATCAAGGACTGTGTTTTAAACTTGATGGAAAGATTCAGTCCCGATCGTTGATAATGTTTTCGTGCTACAATGACCGTTAGAATGGGTGGTATTTAAAAATTCAAACATGTGCATAGGTGTTTTTAGCCATGGTGGTGCTCTTTCAAGTTGCAGAGGGGTAGATGGATCAATCTGATTGTTTGGGTTGCATTTATGTGGGTGTAGGGTGCCTGAGAGATAGATTTTTTGATATTTGGGGCTTCATAAATATTTTTTGGTGGAGACTTAGGGTTTTGATCTAATTTTGCAAATATTTTAACCATTTTTGCTTCCTTGTCTATTTCTACATTGACGTTGGCTTGGTTCCTGAGTTGTGGTGGTTGTGTTTTAGGGTTTCTTTTGTCCATAAGGCGGTCCAAACTTGTGGTATCCAATTGGTATAACTAGGGTTTTTGATTTTTTTGTAATGATGGTAATTTTATGCCATAAAAGTCTTGTAAGCTCTACATATTGAATTAAGACTATCAGTGGTCATTTTGGCTTTGATTTCAAATGTTTAGATGTTTTACCAATAATATATGTCTGTAACCTCCTGTAATTTGTGAAATCTTATTGAATAGTAATGTCTTTGTTTCAGTTTCTTGTATTTATTTGGGTTAGTTGTTAATGACATCTCAATCCATCACTTTGCAAGGTAGAGGGTCTAACTATTTTAGGGTCTCTATCAGAGAGAATTAAACATCCTTGAAGTAATTTCAGTGAGTAAAGAACTTTAATGAATTTGATAATTGCATCTGCTTCCAAGAAGTGTGAATTGAGTATGTAAGGCATTATTGGAAAGTGATTATTTTTGTATGATATGATACATTTATGGGTTTTCATTTCTGGAAACATATCTGGTATATTGATCTCTTGGATAAAGTTCAAATTTGGAGATACAGTCTTCAAAATGACTAAGTACATAAGCAAAAATACAGAGTATGACAGTATTATTTTGGGTATCGAAGATCAAGTACAATGAGTTATGACTTGAGAGATTATTTGAAGATACTATGGGGTATGTATGACCTCCACCTAAGATCAATTTAGTTTTGGTGATGATTACAGTGAGTTAGAGAGATTTTAAGACAAGTGAAGACAACAGAACAACGTAACAGAGCAGTTGAATAGTAGCGATGATTTAAGGACTATTTTGTGGACTCCTAGAAAGCTAAGTCAGATTATAATTTTGGATAACCTATATTTTGGTTATCTAAGAGCGTCGACTTTGTATTTTCCCTTTACATTGTATTGAGATCCGACTATGTGATAATGATTAAGAGAGTTGACTTGATGTTGAGAAATATATATATATGTATGTATATATATATGAAGACTTTTTGTAAAGCTAATATATAGAAGAGGATATGGATGAGCAAATGCATATGTGTATGTAAGAATGTGAATGGTAGATATGAGAGCAGAGGTTGACAAAGAGCATTGAAGAACTATGACCAGAACTATCTAAGCATTGAAGATACTTGTTTTGTTCATTACTAAGAACACTTTGTAACAGAAGTTTTGTTGTAAGAGTTGTAAGCTCAGTTGGCCCCTAATAGGGTGTTGTATACCTTTAACGGGTTGGTTATTCCTTTAACAAGGAAATGTAATATGTAATATTACGCTCCTAACATGGCTAGGTCTTGTAACAAGGACATTATACTTTAGTGCAT
>MU226765.1:922092-942436 GCA_018584345.1 Thuja plicata
GGTTGATCCCTGATAATAATATCACAATTTGACTTATTGTGGAAAATACTTCCTACTTATAAAATACTAAGATAAATGGGCTCTACAATGAATGGTTCATAAGGCATAAAACTTGTTGAAGGTTTTACAAATGGGGTTGCAAGATATGTGGAATTAACCTTAGATTAAAATTTATGGTTAAGCATGCTTGAGTTGGAGTTGTACTAGGATTGGTGATCTTTCGGGAAATCCCAATGCTTCACCTCTATGAGCATCACCTAGATGTAATGAGTACTAACTATTCCATTCATTCTCATAAGAAATGGGTTCTTTTAAACCACTACTCATTAAACATGGGTCAATGAATTTGACTCAAAATCTACAAAATTGAATCTTGACAGAAACATCACAAATTAAATATTACTTATTTATATTTAATCATACACAACATAAAGTGGTAAAATGGTATGATAAGGTACAAAAATGGAAAATTAAAATGGGTATGAAGGTGTATGAAATAGGATAAAATATGATATAAAATAAAATATGAATGGCTCTCATCATTTCCCCCAACTTAGTGTATTGAATTTCCTTGTGCAGACTTAATTAATTTGAATTAGTAGCCTTTACATTTATGATTTGTGCCTTCTTCACCCTTGACTATTAAAATCTCATGGTTAACCATAGTTTCTTTCAATATTTCTATCAAATCCTATTCATAACAAGCTTCATAGATTTTCTTTTATTTTCTAATTTTCTTTTCATTTTCATGTTTTTCAATATTCATACCTCTTGTAGGAACTTTATGCTCTCTTGTAGGAATGTGATAAAAATCACTTAACACGGAGGATTAGAGATATAAGTTAAACATCCTTCTAGAATGATTTATGGGAGGGTGTATAGGCTTTGCACCTTGATAATTCCACTGAGGAATTTAAATGAAACACAAAAAGACAATGGGGTACAAAGATGGGAGATTTAGTGGAAATGAAATGAGATTTTGGGATCAAGATCTGGAATTGGAAGGACTCTAGGGATCTTAACCTACTAATAGATATAGGGTACATTCTCATAAATGTCTTGAAAGAAATGAGATTACTACTTTCAGAAGCACAAGGGAATATGGTTTCGGGTGGAGCCAAGCATGGGTAGTATGTAGTCAAAATTGGTTACAAATTACTAGAGGAAGAATTTGATAAGGAAGGATGGCCTCTCTAGCTATGGTGGCATACACATTTCCTTCCAAAGGTTGACTCCTTTTCTTGGTTGGCATTATGGATCCAAATATTAATAAATGAAAGATTAAACAACATATGTTTTATTGGACCATTTAGGTGTCTACTTTGTAAGAGGAACACAAAAATAGTGGACCAATTTCTACTCCACTATGATTTTGCAAGAAATTTTTGGTTGTTCATGAGTATGTTAGGACTGCTAAAAAAATTGGTCTCTGTGGTGCTTGTTCATGTCTTTTCTGCAAGATTTGGGTTGTCTTAAACCCTAGTTGTTCTTCCATGGTGGTAAAACCCTTAATTCTCCTATGTTTTCATAAAATGAAGTTACTTTACGAGGTCACTTAAGTCTCTTTTTGCCATGTATTTTTAAGTTGTTGAGCAGGGCCACTTTATTTCATAATTCTTTTTCCTGGCTGGGTTATGTTTTATTTTCCTTAAGTCCTAAGTCCCCATGGGATTTATTTAACACAAGTGTCGAGAAATTTCATTTGTATCTGACAATGATCACTTTCCCTTAATATGAAGATGATCGATGAATATACTTTGAAACATCATGCCGTGGTGCCATTTGTCCATTCTGAAGATCATGAGGTCAACTTTCTTCATAGTTAGCAATTTCCTCGACAATAAATAATGGTGTTATCAGTTCTGTTTTATTTGTTTATCTTCTTTTCATTTCAGTAAGATTATGGTTTATTTGGAATTGGTTTAAGTTTAATTTAAACTGTTGTAATATTGATTCACCCCCCTGTTATGCCCTGCATACCCGTTCCTACATTTTGTAGGAAAAATTTTGGGCCCCCCCTTTTTTCTTTTTCTTTTCCTTTGGTTTCTTTTGTTCCCTTTGTTTCTCTCCGGGCTTTGCTTCCGCAAGGGTTGTCTTTATTTTTCTTTTGTCTTCTAATGTCTCCGAGACCTAGTCCAGGAGTTTGTTTGTTCTTTTGAGAGCTGAATTTCAAACTCTGGGATTCTCTTCCATCACGTCTTCTTTTGCGAGAAGGTGTGGCTGCATGGATTCACTGGGCCTGAAGTCTAGAGGTTTGCTTGACCCGGATTTTGCGGAAAGAATGCAAAATGTTTTTACCCTAAAGGTTTAAATAGAAGTTACCTGTCATTTTCACATTTATCATGATTAAAGCACTTAGAGAAATTACAAGAGCGATTAAGGTGATTCGAAGCAATTAAGTGCATATTTCTTTGGTGATTAACAGCAACTTAACAAGTGATTTGTAGTGCTTTTTAGTAATAACTAAGAGGGGCGGTAATCAGTGGCTTCAAAATTTATCCTTCAAACTTAACCACCAATCAATAAACCTCGTATTATTATGTCCCTACAAGATGCATGCCATGAAATACTACTAATGATTAACTGTCTGTCGGTTTTCTCTATCAATCCTTATTCTTTCTTGATTACCGATAAGTAGTATAACTATTTACCGAAACTCAGTAAATAAGTAGAGTATACCGATCAATCCAGAGTTATCTAGGTAAGATACAAAAAAGTAAAGAAATTAATCATACACACATAACACATGAATTTTAACGTGGAAACCCTGCTAAGGGAAAAACCACTAGGACCGGTACCCCAAATTTTCTCTCTTTTGAAGTGAGCTCTTTTACGAGCCAACCCTGTTAAAGTTACAAGCACACTGTTAAGTGCAACCTTGTTAGAGGATTTTATACATAGTGGTTGTCACTTAGTATCGGGCATGTATTTCTACCATCCTTGAATCAGCCTCCTTCTTAGACTATCAATAGGTATCAGGCAAGTCCAATGCTACTTTCATGAATCAACCTTTTTGGCACTCCTTGATATGTACCTCAATATATAGAAGATTGTTAAGTCCTGCTTAGTTAAGAGACTTGATGCTTCAATGGTTAAACTAGAACACTATGACCTGTTTATATTGCAACTTTGAATTTCATATTTTTAGATCTATTTAAGTACATTACCTCTCTGACCAATGTATCAATTCAATCCTTTGTGCTCCATACTTTCTTCTTTGTGATGTTGTGCTCACTGTTCATCGGTGTTTGCAGAATTCCTTAGCTCTTCCTTCATCTTGTTTGATCAGGACTGCATGAAGTTGTTCTTCATTAGTTTCTCTTCAGCATCCTCTTTCTATTCACTCCCCTTAATCCCATTTGTAAATGAATTAAGCTTATGTCTTATATAGGCATGATATTCATTGTTTCTTGATTCTTGATTCTTGGCGTAAAAAACAATCTAGCCAATTAGATTTAAAGCATAAATCTTGATTTGTCTCATAGATATCTTCTTTCCAATTGTACAAATCATCTTTAAATCAATCACTTATCTATGGTCGATTAAAACAAAGTAGACAACCAGTTAATTCTATTTTTGGCTCTGCCAGCTAGATATTTTGTCATTTTCTGAACTCTTTGTTCCGTCGGTCACCATTGCAGTTAGTTGTTGTATGTGTATATTTGTGCACCTGTTATGTGCAACACAACACTTCAATAAGTCATTCTGTTAGGGAAAAACAAGGGTTAATGAGCATATAAACCATAACTTTGACTTATTGTTTTCTAACTGGGATGAGTGTAGCATGTAACATAAAAGCCCTCATATTTATGCTAAATACCAGTGACATAAACAACCTAGCATGAAATATTTTATTAAAAACAAACTATTATTCAATGAACAATGCATATTAGTCTAAAAATGGACATTATAACAATGCATAAGCATAAACTATAAAATGAAATATGAGCTTAAATCTATTCCAACAGCATAACAATGTATTTACAATATGAGATGAAGGCTCCTTTGTGCTCCAAAATTCCTACTATTCATAGAAGAATGAGAGAGAGAGAGAGGGGAGACAAGTTTCATTAATGAGTTGAGGGACTCATTAATGGTGGTGTAAGAGCCATTAATGCCTTGGGCATTAATGAGGCATGGAGGAGACATGGGCTTAAGGCATTTTCATTAATGAGGCATTAATGAAAGCCTTAAAGAAGCATGGGTAGGGTGTAAGACTCAACTGGGCAAGTTGGTCCCTTAGGAAAGTCATGCTTGAGAAAGTTGACTTTCTCAAGTGGGTTGAGTTGTTAATCATTCCTTAATGGAATGTGACAACATTAGGAGGTGGGTTAGGGTTAGAATTAGAATTAGGATTAGATTAGCAAGGGTGGAATGGGTTGAGATGTGTTAGAACCAAGGGTAGAAGTGGTTGAGATAGGTTAGGTTCTACCCTTTATTGTTTGACATAATCGATGGTATGATCACACTTAGGGAAATTAGGGTCCATAGTTGGAACAGACCAAATTCACGTGGTTACAGTTGTCGGTGCCAACTGACAGTTCCATTGGTGAGACTCTAGTTAGCTCTGTTATCTCCATCTGTCGGGCATTATTGAAATTTTACTCGTTGGGAAACCTTCTGACTTTGCTCTTCAGGCATCACTGTGGTTTAGCTTTGTTAGGAAACACTATACTTCTGATCGTCGGGTATCACTATGACTGTTCTTCTTTACTTTGACCGTCGGTGTGCACTCCGTCGGTGTTGTTTGTCACTTAGTGAATACTTGACTTTTATGCATTGTTGAAAGCATAACCTCTGTTCCTTTGATTCTCTAAACTCTTTGGAATTATATACATGATCGTACAGATGATATCAAGTTGACATCAATGACAATACAATACATTAACTAATTTAATTCCTTGCATTATCTTCAACTTAACATTTTCAAACATTCAATCAGTTACATGTCATCAGTGCTTGCTCTTGGGTGCCTGAAGGAGAACTTGTTACAGAGCACCTCTTGTGCTTGTCTTTCCCATATTTTCCCATGTTTCTAGGTAGGCCTTTGGCACTCTCTTCTCTTGTTTTTGGTTTTATGTTTCTTGCTTGTCTGTTGTGCTTTTGTTCTATTTTTTCTTGGTTTCCTCTTCATTATGTCGCGTCTTTGCACTGGCTTTTTTTTCGCCTCAAGTTGGTGGGTTGGCTCTGCCAGAGGGTTGTCTGCCCTCTGTGCAGTCGTAGTTTAGTGTATATTTTGAAATTTTTTATAGAATTTTGTAAGTACTTATGTATAATGTGTATATATTATGGTATTTCTATATTTCTGTATATACATCTATTTTTGTGGTCGGCCTACAAGTCATGCTTTGGCCCTCACTGCGCTTTGACTCCTATAATTTTAGTGTATTGTATGTATATCCTTTTGTCTATGTTGAGCTCAGTGCGCTCCATCACATTTAAACCAATTTTCAAGCTCGTCAGAGAGGTATCCATCATGGCTTGAACTTGAAACCTCGCTGGTTCGAGCCATGGTGGTTTTCTCTCTCCTCTACCGTGTCATCTTAATGGCGAGATTGATTTCCCATGAGTGGGAATTCAAATCCCATCCCATATGGAATTTACTTCCCCTGTGTCAACCCACTTGTCACCTTTAATTCCATTACACCGCTTTTCACGTGGCCACATGACGACGCACGTTAGCCAATTACATCTTACTATCAGTCATGTTGACAATGGCTAGTTCTTTTGGACTCTGGGTGCTGAGAAGCCCTTGGTTCTTCATTCCATTTTTATCACTTAATCCAATGCCCCGGAGCCCTGGGTGTTTGTCAGAATCTGATCCATGTTAATTTCACCACTCTAGGATTTTGATGCATGCTAACACATTTTTAAGCAAGTGTGAAATGGTGATGAATTCCCCAGAGTCCTTAAATTATTATTCTTATCATATCATGTATTGATGGTTCTCCAATCTTGTAGGTTGCAGATTGATTGATCAAAATGTCTGAAGTGATCGCTCCTCCTGATAGCCCAGAGTTGCCAACTGAAAGGAAACTAAGTGTGCAGAAAATAGTTCCCTACACTAAACTCCTGAGAAGAGGATCATGCAAATTCAGATTTAACCCTTAGCAATTATAGAATGATTATACAATAACATGCATACATAGAAAAATGAGAATGAAACGGTGATTTACCCTGGGAAAAACCTTTCGGTAAAAAACCCCAGCACTCTGAAACCTGCACAATGTATTAATCAAAACTAATATTGTTTACAATACACTTGCAATGCAAGTTCTTTCAGGAGATAATCAATTCTTGAAGAAAAATTCAGCAGCATAAAAATGTTCCAACCATACACTAACTTCTCTCAGATTTGCAACCCTAAAAAATGTTTATATCATGCGCTTCACTTTTTAGGGCAACTTCCAAAGGCAGTCGTATTAGGGTTTTACAATTGCAGAAGAGTGTACAATACTCAACTGATTAGTTGCCACATGTCTTGTGCATCTTCACCCATCAATGAAACCTCCATAATTAGCTCTTACAAATATTAATGACTGTCAGAGGAATCTGTCATAACCGTTTCTGTCATGATTACCTTACACATTGTCCAAAGTGCCAACATTTGGAAAATATCAAATGTAAGGAAATATACAAGGTTGAGACACCTTATTCCTAACATTCTCCCACTTGTCAAACACCTTGTAAGAGCCAAAGGAAATAACAGGATTTAATTGCTATAGGCCGAGAGGCCCATAGACTCTGAACACCATCTAAACTTCTATGTGCCCACAGTTTTTGTCAATGCATTCACAACATTCTTCACTGTATCTACCTTCTCCAAACTTACCTTTCCATCCTCTACCATATCTCTCACAAAGTGAAACCACACATCAATGTGCTTGGTTCTGGCATGGAAAGTTGGATTCTTTGCAAGGAAAATAGCACTCTGACTGTCGCAACAAATTGTAATATGTCCTGCATCAACACCAACATCCGAACACAGTCTCTTAAGCCAAATGGCTTCCTTAAAAGCATGAGTAGCTACCATGTACTCTACTTCTATCATGGACAAAGAAACCATAGGTTGTCACTTACTCATCCAACTGATGGCACCACCAAACATAGTGAACACATAGGCACTGGTGGATCTCTTGCTGTCAATGCCACCTGCCCAATCTGAATCCACAAACCCACGAATACAAACTAAATGCGGAGCTCCATAAGAGTTTCCATGATAGCATATGGAATACTCTAATGTACCCTTCAAATATATAAACACTCTCTTAACTGCATCCCAATGTACCCGTCTAGTTTTAGCCATAAACTGGCTCAGGACTCCCACTGCTTGGGCAATGTCTAGTCTAGTACAGACCATAGCATACATAAGGCTGCCAACTACACTCGCATAAGGTACTTTGCTCATGTCCTCCACCTCACTAGGAGATTTTGGAAAATCATCCACAGATAACTTTGTTCCCATAGAAATAGGAACACACAATGGCCTGTAATCTGCCATGCTAAACTTGTCCAACACAGACTTCACATACTTACTCTGACTCAACCAAATTTTTTTGTTAGACCTATCTCTATTGATTTCCATACCCAGAATATACCTGGATGCCCCTAGATCTTTCATCTCAAACTATGTTGACAACTGAGACTTCAAATCAGAAATCATACCCATACCCTTCCCAATCAACAACATATCATCAACATATAATGCAATAATAAGAAGGCAATCATTGTCAACTTTGAAATAAACACAATGACCTAATTTCGATCTCGAAAAACCTATCAACAACACAAAGGCATCAAATTTAAGGTACCACATCCTAGGAGATTGTTTCAAACCATACAGAGACTTCTTTATTCTGCAAACCAAAGACTCTTTACCTTTCTGAATATAGTGCTCAGGCTGTGACATATAGATCTCTTCCTCCAAATCACCATGAAGGAAAGTTGTCTTCACATCCATTTGTACTACCTCTAAATCATACGATGCTGCTAGAGATAACAGAAATATAATGGATGTAAGATTTGCAATAGGAGAGAATATTCACCATAATCAATTCCCTCCACCTATGAATACCCCTTTGCAACCAATCTGGCCTTGTACCTCTCAACACTAGCATCTACACAGAATTTCTTCTTAAACACCCATTTGCTTCCAACAAGTTTCCATCCTTTAGGCAAAGGTACTATGTCCCAAGTTTTCTTCTTCTCCAATGAAGCCATCTCATCATCCATGGCCTCAATCCAGGAACCTACATTTTCCATACCTATAGCCTCTTTCACAAATCTAGGCTCATCAGTGTTTGTAATCAAGGCATAAGAACAACTGGAATCTAACATAGAAAATCCAAACCTCTCTGGCTGCTTTCTTTCTCTCGTGGATCTCCTCAAGGGCTGAGGTTGAGGTTTTTCTACCTCTTCTTCTAAATTTTCAGAGCTTCTAGAGCTCTCCTCATCATCATATCCATCACGGTCTCTCTGTTTAGTCTTCTCAGGGGTAGGAGGCAACTGAACAACATCTTCTTTCATTTCTTTTTCATCTAGCTGTAGAAAAATAGGAGAAGGTGTTAGCTCTCTAAAAATAACATTTCTGCTATACAACACCTTACGAATCATAGGATCCCAAAGCTTGTATCCTTTCACACCAACACTGTAGCCGATGAAGATACATTTTACAGCCTTTTTTTCCAACTTAGATCTTCTCTCCTTAGGCACATGTGCATAAGCTTCACAACCAAAAACATGAAGATGTCTAACTGAAGGCTTCTTACTAGACCACACCTCCAAGGGTGTCTTACCAAAAAGAGTTGATGTAGGAGATCTGTTAATGAGATAGCAAGCAGTGGCCATAGCTTCAGCCCAAAACCTTTGTTCGAGGCTAGCTCCACTAAGCATACTCCTAGCCTTCTCCATCAGTGTCATGTTCATTCTTTCTGCAACTCCATTTTGTTGTGGGGTATAAGGAGTTGCCTTATGCCTATCGATCCCTCGTTCTTTATAGAACTATTCAAACTCTGCCAAACAAAAATCACCACCATTTTTAGTTCTCACACACTTAATTCTTTTACCAGTCTGATTCTCTACGAGAGCTTTAAATTCCTTGAACCGACTGAAAACTTGTGTCTTTCTTTTAAGGAAATAAATCCATGTCCTTCTACTGTAATCATCTATAAAAGATACAAAATATACATATTTGGAGAGTGAAGGAAATTTAATAGGACAAAACACATCTGAATGGATAAGATCCAAAATACTAGAAGACTTGTGAGAACTGGAGTAAAACTGAACACGATTTTGCTTACCATAAACACAGTGTTCACAGAAGTCAAACTCAAGACTACAATCATTTAAACCCTCAATGAGGTTTTTATTTTTTAGGGTTTTGAGACCCTTCTCACCAATGTGGCCAAAGCTCATATGCCACAACATTGTCTTTTCTGCAAGAAGTTTGCCTTCCAAAGTGTTAGCACCCTTAGGTACACTTATTGCACTACCATCCGAACCCATTACAATAGACTTCCTCACTGCTGGTTCAAATGGTGGAGATGAAGTGACTGATACTCTCTTCCTTGAGATAGAATAACTATTGCACTGTGAAGTGCAAGCATCCAGCTGAAACAGGGTACCTCTCCTAGTACCTTTTGCGAGCACTATAGCTCCTCTAATCATCTTGCATCCATCTTTCAAAAAAATAACTTGCACACCTTCATCATTCAACATACTTATAGATAACAGGTTTCATGCCAAACCCAAGATGTGCATTACCCTGTTGATCCCCTTTACTCGTCCATCAGGGAATTTGATAGTGACTCTTCCTCGTCCAACTATCTCTAGGTGAGTATCATCACCTAGGTACACCTTTCCATCATCGAACTCCTCATACTTTGAGAACCAACTTTGATGACAGGTCATGTGAAAAGAAGCACTTGAGTCAATCAGCCACACATCATCAGATGCATGAGTGGTCAAGGCTACGACAAAAGCATCGCCATCTTCTTGATATTTTTTAGAATCTTGAATCTGGGCTTTTCTTCTTCTTCTTTGGCTCTTTGCAGTCCTTACAGAAGTGCCCAGTCTTACCATAGTTAAGTGCCCAGTCTTACCATAGTTCCAACATGTTACCTTAGACTTTCCACGAGTCTTATATTTCCCATGGGATTTAGATCTACCCTTTTCAGACTTATTGTCATTTTTCTTTCCTCTGTCTTTGGATCTACCGCGAACAAGAAGGGCTTCCTTGGTTGAATCGAAAGTCTTCCTTTGCATCTCTTTAGATAACAGCGAAGACACCACATCATCCATTTGGAAAGTGACAATAGTACTCCCTAGGGCCATCACAAGATGGTCTCATGAATCCAACAAGGAACATAGCAGGGTCATACATCGATCCTCCTCCTCCAACTTGACACCAGTTGATGTCAATTGTGTAATCAGCATGTTAAACGTGTTCAAGTGATCTACAATGGATCCTCCTTCCTCCATTCTCATAGAATATAGCTTCTTTCTCAAGAACAATCTGTTCACCAAGGACTTGGCCTAATACACAGACCCAAGCTGTGTCCATAATTTGTTTGCGGTCTTCTCATCGAGAACATTTAGGAGAACAAAATCTACTAGATAGAGTCTAATGAGACCCTTAGCTTTCCGGTCCTTGAGATCCCAATCTTCTTGAGGCATGTTTACTGGTTTGATATTATTATCAACTGCCTCCCATACATCACGGTCTACGAGCATGTCTTCCATCTTGAGTTTCCACAACTCAAAGTTTGTGCCATTGAACTTTTCCACCTCCGTTCTACTGTATGAAGAACCTACCATCTCTTCTTGCAATAAGGTTATGAATACTCTGCAACAATACTCCCACTAAACTGGAGATTAGCTCAAAAAACCTGTACCCTAACAAAGAGAACCAAAACTAGCCAGGCTCTGATACCAACTGAAAGGAAACTAAGTGTGCGAAAAATAGTTCCCTACGCTAAACTCCCAAGAAGAGGATCATGCAAATTCAGATTTAACCCTTAGCAATTACAGAATGATAATACAATAACATGCATACATAGAAAAATGAGAATGACACAGTGATTTACCCTGGGGAAAACCTTTCGATAAAAAACCCTAGCACTCCAAAACCTTCACAATGTATTAATCAAAACTAATACTATTTACAATACACTTGCAATGAAAGTTCTTTTAGGAGATAATCGACACTTAAAGACAAATTCAGCAGCATAAAAACATTCCAACCATATACTAACTTCTTTCAGATTTGCAACCCTAAAAAATTCTTATATCATGTGCTTCACTTTTTAGGGAAACTTCCAAAGGAAGCCGTATTAGGGTTTTATGATTGCAAAAGAGTGTACAGTACTCAACTAATTAGTTTTCACATGTCTTGCACGTCTTCACCCGTCAATGAAACTGCCATAATTAACTCTTACAAATATTAATGACTGTCATCAGAATATGTCATAACCGTTTCAGTCATGATTACCTTACACATTGTCCAAAGTGCCGACATTTGGAAAATATCAAATGTAAGGAAATATACAAGGTTGAGACACCTTATTCCTAACACCAACTACCTCCACTCAAACAGCTACAAAAACAAAGGCTGAAAAGCTGCTGGCCAAGCTGCCACTAACTTCCAAGTACCCAAAGGAGGGTTCTCTCATTGGGTCCAAGGTGGACTCTAAGTTCCAAGATATAACAGACACGGAGCCTGGATTATGGGTTGAAATTCAGGTCTTGGTCCAAGCTATATACAAACAGAAGGCTAATAGAGATGCTATGGCTAGATACTTGGCCGCCTCTAGGATCATCAAAGCTACAATTTTTCCCTGCTTGGTGCAAGCACCAGAACTAATACTCCAACTGGAAATGCTTTACAATGCCCCCACCCAGGTTGTTCTCCACACCGATCCCCGGCCGCTACATTATCCAGCGGCTGGGGATCCTTCAATTCAAGGGAGCCACTGTTCTCTCCTGATCCACATCATTAAAAGAGTTTGAGGAGGCCTCTCTCCTCTCTCGACAGCATCTCAACACCCATTGGCTAAAGTCCCTGAGAAGGGATTACAAAAAGATGAAGCTGGAAATTCCCTATGAGGATTTCAATGAACCCATCCAGGCCAGGATCATATTCCTATGCAGGCTCTTCAGAGAGCCCCATGCCTGAGATTTCTTAGCATGGATGTATTAATTTCTATATTGCATCACCACTCACAGCCATACATTCAATTGGGTGGCTATAATTGTGAACCACATTGACACACATATGAAGAGCGTCCTCCAGACTTCAAAGTTCTATATGACATCATACGTATTATGGGCACTGGCCCAATAGATATCGACTTTTCTAGGTTTGCAGACAATGGGTATTCTTGGGAATGGACTGGGCCAGTTGACGTCATGGGATCATTATCCCCAAGTCTAGTGGGAACTTATTTTCCCAAATTTTTGCAGGGTAAATGATGCCTTCATTTACCAAAATATTTTAACACTTACTCGGGATTCTGGATACCGGTTATTGTAAGAGGCAATGAACCTGGTTGCACCTATGGGAATTATTTCATTCAATTCCAGAAACACACATATATTTGGGTGACTGGCTTCTCTGGGAAACCCTATCTTCTTCTCTGGTATTATGAGGATAGAATCATTCTTTTAGAATTCTGCAGACAAATTCTGGAGCTGCACGCCCTCTTCATAGTGAAGAAGGTGACAAATGTTCCGTTCCCAATCTCTTGTGGGAACTATTCTTGCATTATGGCTACAACAAAAGAGGTAGACAACAAACTGAAGAGTCTAGGACTGGTGAAATTTGACCATCCACGAAACAATTTTGATCTGTTGGGTAAAATAGCACTAGCGCTTCCCTGGACATCCCCGCCACACAAAGAAGATATTGAAGATTTCTAGGTGGATTGCCAGGATAGTTTTGATCTTCGAGCCTGCCAACACTCACGGATGTCTAAAGGCTTGATTAAATCCCTCGAACTTTGGGGTTTCCCAAAGGGTTTTTCAAATGATGAGCCGCTAGAGGACCCATTTTATGAAAAGCAGGGGTTAGACAAATTGGGTCTCCCTCCGGTAGATTGGGCCACCCCAAAAGATTTAACAATCGAGGGAGTATGTCAGCCCATTATAGAAAATAATCATAAGTATTTTGTGTGGGTGTGTCCCAAGAACACCCAAAAAGGACAAATTGTTCAGAGGTCCACCTCGACCTCCAAAGCTGCAGGACCCAACACAACAGAGGGGAAGGAGATAGAGGATACCCTAGCCAAGGTACCTCCCCAGGGTCAGCTCCCCATAATGGCACAGTTACAAGAGAAAATGGAGGCATCAAGGCTGGAAAGCCAGAAGATAAGTGCACAACTTTCTTAGGGCCTCCTCGCAACTCTAGTGGCATCTGCTTGCCCGGCGGGATCCCCATCATTGGCCGCGATGATGAGCAGGCAGACTTTCACTGAGGCAGAGTCTACAAGTATTCTGGATGTCGGGGCCCCATTACAAAGGACAAAGAAGCAGAAGGTGAACCCCACCCCAAGCACAGATGAGGGCCACAGTATGCCTAATATGCCCCTAGTAGATGTCAGTTCAAATTCCCGTGAACTTGAGAATATTTCAGATACTCCCCCTGCATGACAATTTTGACGATGTCTTCGGGACAAATGAGCTCATGAACCTACATGATGATATAAATCACATGGTAGAAGAGATCACTGCTTAGGAAAAAGAGGATATCCCCACCAAGAAGAAAGTCCTGGAGCAAGAAGCTGCCACAGAGCAGGAAGTCTGGGAATAAATGCAAAAGGAGCAAGACAAGTAGGAGAAAACACCGATACAGGAGACCGAAGATGAACCAAGGAAAATAGCAGATGAGCAACTGATGAATGGGGAAACTAGACCCACGGCATCAACCATACCCCCATTCATCATGCTCCAAATGCCTTTGGTTACTCCAGGTGACCAAATGCCCCGCAGTACAGTTGGTGAGGTAATCACAGTGGCCCAAAGACTAAATATTGGCCCAATACCTCAGCCACCTCCAGAAGATGTTCCAATGGGGGAAGATGTCCCAGCGAATGATGCCAACAAAAAACAACAGCAGCACGATGAGGGCAGAACCCCTGAAGATACAAATGTTAATTCACTTGATGCTGAGAAGGATGGGGAAATCCCCGAGGATACAGGTGATGTTGACGCCAGTAGAGAAGAAACCCGAGACATCACGAAAGAGGATGCCAACCTGGAAGAAAATACTGAGGCCTTCGGAGAACAGGAACAAGAACAAGAGAAAGAACCTGATGAGACTGCAAATACTAGGAATGCGCCATCAAATTCCAAAGGGAATCTCGATGCCCAGGTCTTAACGCCCATGCCGCCCCAATTGCTATTGGAATCAAGAAAGAGAAAGGCCCCGGCGGTAGCAATAGGTGCTCTGCTCTCCTTGGCCGAAATGATGGCATGAAATGCAGAGGCCAAGAAACCTAAGAAGGCCCAGACGGTCCATACCCTCTGGATCGGTCCAATAGGAAGTACAGTTGTGGTGATCAAAACACCTCCCACAGATGTAGATGCAGCGATGATAAGGCCCAAGGATTATACTATTACAGAGGTAACATTGGGGAGGAGAGATAAGTAGGGCGAGTTGGACCTTCTAAGAGAGGCCACCAAAGTAGTTGAGGCCCAATATGACAAACAAACCCAGAAGTTGAAGGAGGAAAGAGAGAACAATGAAAATCTCCTCGCACTTTTCATGGAACTCACACAGCCTCTGGTCGAGGTCCACCCGTAAGCTTCTACCTCCAGTTTACCGCTTGCACAGGGTGACGTGGATTCTCTAAGGACCATGAAAAAGAAGGCCCAGGTTGTGGACGGGTGGATCACCAAGCATATCATCGCCGTAAGGCAGTTTTTAGTGGTGTCACTCCCGAATCTCTATCAGATCAACATTGTCCTTAGTCAAGCGAATGCCGCCACTGTCGTGTGGGAGAAAGACTTAGAAAAGTATGAAAAATAGAAGGTTGAGTTGGATGAGGTCTTCAACGCTGGGGAAGAGGCCATCACAGAGGCAAGAATTTTGGTAGATGAATGTATATTGCCCTCCAGGCCCAGTACTCTAGATTTGACCTTAAGATTGAGGTAGGCAAGCAACTGGTTAAGGCCCTGAAAGAGAAGGTAACTGCTTCCCAATATCCTTTGGGCTTATTTTAGGAATTTGTGGTAAACGTGTCACAAGTCGACCCCTTCACCACTGGATCATGCATCCCAGAGAACTATGTCCTCAGTAAATATGATGAGTTCATGGAGTCCCTATATTAGTCTTTCGGGGACTTCGACGAAGGAAGGTTATCAAGACTATCCAAGATGATGCTCCGGGCACATGATGCTGTGAAAATAGTGGATGAGTTCCAGAATGGGGCTGGAAAAGTTGAAGAGAAGCTTGAGGTTGTCTGTAGTCGATGGGATGACATTAAGGATATAGATGAAGAAGGCATAAGCCAAGTTTTGGAAGCATTCAAGAATAGTAAGGGGCAATAAAGTTCTCCGGATCCCAGAGATTTTCATTAGTAGGGGATACTTTGAAAATTCTTTATTCTTTGAGCGCAAGGTCCCGGTTCCCAGAGTTTTGGATCTATAGTTTTGTACTCTTTTAATGACCCGTGTCAAGGTTCCCCGGAGCTGACCAGTCATTATCAGGCAGTTAATAAGGGTGTCAGAAAGTAGGTGACCCCAGCAAGGCATGTCAACTCGAGGGATTGTTCTGACAAGTGGTCTTCCCAAGGTGCCGCTCCAGCATTAAACATCTGGTGCATCGGAGATAGTGAGCCACTTTTACATTGATGAGGCATGTAGTCTTGATCCCCAGGGGATCAGATTTCTTCTATTATCCCTCTGGCTCTCTTCTCGAGGCCAATTATTCCATACCTCTTCTCTTGTCTTCTTATTTTGACATGTCAGACCTCCATTCTTCTCGAGGTTGTTGTAACGTGGTGTAGGTAGTATCAGACACTGGAAATCATATTTTATTGTTGAGTGTAAAGTTGAGTTAGGTTAGTTTTAGGGAAAATTTGTGTATAAATTATAAGTCTGACCTCATTCCAAGGGTCGGCAGAATTGATGATTTTGTAGTCCATAGTTATAGCACTTTCAGCATTTTCATTTATAGTAGTTACAGGGCTCAATGCTACATAGTTCTTAGAAGTTCTTAGTAGATAGATGCTCCCCTGGAGCCATTATTGTACGCACCAGTGTTCGCTGGAAAACCTGTTAATGAAGAAAGAAGAGTTCTAGCAATGATGTTGTTAGCGTTCTTATCTCTGGATTAACATTCTTTTGTGCTGTATGTTTCTAATGTCCCTTGAACTAATATTTTACGTAGATTAATGACCTCCTTTTCCCCTCACTGTTGAATACGTATGAACTGATGGTTTTGTATGCATTCAGTATTTTAGTGTAGCATGTTAGAGCTTGGTTGATGTTTTAAATATATTTGTGCAACTATAGGTAGAATAAATATTTCTAATCCTGGCCTATCTTTTGAAGTTTATTTGGTAATTTAATGCATGCTTGTAGGAAACCCCAGCCTAATGAAATCCCCAGAGAAGATGAGCCAAGAGAACCAGCTATCCCCCTAAACAAAATAGTCACACTCCCAACTGAGCCCCCGTACTGTCAAGACCCGACTCTCACGTGCTTGAAGGCCCAGATAATTTATTCCCTGGACAACCTTTACATGTGAAGTTGGCTAGTACCTCGGTACCCAGTGAAAACTTACATTTGTTGGCAGACCCCATCATAAAGTCTCATCAATAGAAACTGGCGCTAGAAGGAGGGCATGAGCTCGTCCCCTTCTGAGGATTTAGATTTTACACCGCCTGAGAGTTCTCCAAGCCATAGTTTTAGGAAGTAGACCTTTAGTGGAATTGGATCTTTTTCACCTGCCCAATTTGAAAGAGTCCTTAGATTAGGCCCCAATCCCAAAAGGTTTGTTGAACTTGAGCCTCCTACTCAAAAGAAACTAACCCCAAAAGACAAACTCCTAGCTAGCCTTGTCTGGGGACCTACTACATGCCAGAATACCCAAGTCTCCCAGACAACCCCATGGATTAACACTCAGTCTAGCCAAAATCCAACTCCCCCAATGGTTGTGTACTTTGGTAACACTGGGTCCCCAATGGTACAGTTTCTGGGTGCAACCAACGATCTTCCTGCACACCCAGAAAAGATCTACCCCCGATATGAGCACTTAGGCTCACAAATTGTAGAAGATCATCTGTAGGCATACAAATATGCCATGAACTGACACCAGATCCAACATCAAGACGTTGTGACCCGGATGTTCCCTCTGTCCTTGGGATAGAACAAGCTGAACTGGTACCTTAACCTGCCCGCAAACTCCATCAATAGTTAGCAGGATATGAAAGACACTTTCCTGGCGGCCTTCCATGTACATGTGGACCCAACATGGTCCCACAGCTAGTTCATCTCCATTAGGAAGGAACCAAACAAACCCCTTGCAGCATTTAACCATCTATTCTAATGCACCTTGAAGTGGTGCACGGTTCCTTTCATCCTGTCTGAGGAAGTGACTATCCAGAAGTGACTACCGCCCCCACTGACCGAGATACTATGGTGAAAATTTACAACCTAGCCTTGGAGTTATCCTGCGGTATGAACAAATTGTCTAGCGGGATTGGATAGAGCACGCCTTTCAACATGATACCCAGAGGAACTTATTACACTGGGGGATACAACCCCAATTAGGCAATGGGCTCCCCTATGATGGCCACAAATCCCCCACCACTGCCAATAGACCAGCAGGCCTGGTATGTATACCCATCGCAAGCCCAGAAAATATTGGGTTTAGAATTTGTTCCCTAGAACCAGCCGCAGCAAACACAACCTTCTAGAGTGCCTTTCTTCTAGTCGCTCGTGGCTGGAGGACTGCCGCCCTTGACTCTGATAGCCACTGTCGCCTTCCCTGAGAACCAAAAACAACAACCGTCACATTGTGACGTGAACACCCAACTGTCCGCCAAGGTTGAATCCCTCCAATGACTATTGTCCTCACTGATTGTGGACATGGGACAACTGAAGGCGGGGTCTTTTGCACCCCACAACACTAATTCCCAAAGAGGGAATGTCTTCTACGGCCAACAAAATACCAATGTTGGAGGAAGGAATTACAACAACGAGCCTCAGCCCAACCAACAGCCACTAGTAAATTTCACTCTATTTTTCGACGAGAAATAGTCAAATTTTCTACACGAATTGGTCGAACAGGCGACCAAAACTGTCGTCGCTCTTTTTGCATTGATTAAGTGACGATATAAGATAAAGTCAAAATTTTGACCGTGCCAGTGGTCAAATTATCCACTGAATCAATCCCTCAGTACTGGAAGAATAAGCTGTGGAATGCATAGCATTCACGTCGAATATACTAATGTCAAGGTCAAAATTGAGACCATTATCCAATAGAAATATCCACCATCGTTTGTCGAAATGGTCATCGAATACATAGCATTCTCATCGAACTCACTAATGTAAAGGTTGAAAGTGAGACCATTAGCCAGTAGAAATATCCACCAACAATCGTCAAAATAGTCATCGAATGCATAGCATTCTCATCAAACTCACTAATATAAAGGTCAAAAATGATACCATTGGTTAGTAGAGATATCCACCAAAGTTCGTTGAAATGTCCGTCGAATGCATAGCATTCTCGTCGAATATACTAATGTGTCTGGGTCAAAAAATTGACCAATACTAACTTTTGGTTTAAAAAAAATGCGACCAGAAATGTGACATTTAGAAGATGGCATTGCTGACGATTTGAATTGGCAGGTTTGGGAGGAAGGCCTTGAAGACTAGGAATCCTGGGCACAATATGGGGAGCTTGACTTAGATGCATTTTCTCAAAAGAAGGATCCCATGGATGAGCAAGAACCACCTCTTGAGATGTCAATACCATTATTACCTTTCTAAAAGAAGTGGCTAGCTTGGAGTCTAAAGTAAGAATAATATAAATTTAAAGGTGGCATGCTTGCTGCAGATGAAAAGGGAATGTGAAAAACAATTTAGGCAATATCCCTTTTTCTATGTAATAGTGACCTACGAGTGAAGGCACCTCTTACTGTGAACTCATCTAAGGTGTCAAACATTGAAGTGGGGTCCAGTAGCAAATCTAAGGTTCTGCCTTAGATTAAAACCACACTTGTTGTTTGTCCAATGGTAGCAGTTATCCAATGGAGAAATGAGATTGCATATTTAGTAAATTTTAACCATATTTTTTATGATTATTTGTCAAAATTTAGACATCAATTGGTCTATAAAATGACCACTATTATCGTCAGTCTTTTTTCGTCGAGTTTACGTCACACTAAACCATCATCGGTATTTTGGCACAAATAGGGTGAATTTATCGACATAAAATGCGTTGAAATGTTTGGTCCAGCTTGGACCCTACTTTCCACCGAGGTGACCAATGTCAGTCTAAATGTCGATGAACTCTGCTTGATTAAGGCGTCGAGAGTATAGCATCGGTGTCGAAAATCTAAGTGTCATGTGTCAAAATGTCGATGAACAATGGTTGATTAAGGCATCGAGAGTATAGCATCGGTGTCGAAAAGCTAAGTGTCGTGCACGTTGAAATGGTGACAAACAATGGTTGATAATGTCATCGAATGTATATCATCGGCGTCAATATGCTAAGTGCCTTGTGTCAAAATTTTGATAGCCTGTGCATTGATTAAGTTATGCCTGTTAGTTGAGCTTCACTTGGTTTCGAGAATACTTTAATATTCTCTACTTAACAAGGCTAACCATGTGAAGGTGGAAGCTCATCTAGCCCCTCCTAGGACACTCTTATGACACTTTACGATACTTTAAGATCTCTAAGATGTATTCTTAGAGATCGTAAAGGGTCATAAAGGGTCATAAGGGATATTATGTTTCACAGCTGTCATTTTTATGTGCATGTTCAAGGAAGAACTCAAAAGTACAAGACCTAAGGGCCAGACCTAATGTCTCAGGGGCTCATCATAAATGGCCTTGCCTACGTAACTCGCAGAGACATTGTAGTTCAGGTTTAACTTTAACTTTAACAATAAACAATTAGTTGTTATGTGTCAATCTAGATCAATTGGGTCCACTACAACCTCATGAGATTGAGCTTGTGTTTAGGCTATGATACGGAACGCACACATGTCTGTGGTAAGATAGAGCATCTATGATCCCTTGGAAATGCTTACCTAGTAGTAATGGTAGGATGTCATATTTATGTTGTGAAGCTTCTTTATCCAAAGGGTATCAATGGAATTTCTCTCTTCACTAAATTTGA
>MU226765.1:958926-975432 GCA_018584345.1 Thuja plicata
TCTAGAGTAATCATCAACAAAGAGAATAAAATATCTATCTCCATAATAGCTCTTTGTCCTCATAGGTCCACATAAATCAGTATGGACTAATTCTAGAATATCATCAGATGTATGGGTTTTACTTTTGGAACTAGACTTTGTCATTTTACCTTTTTGACAATTTTTGCACATGATGTTGTCTGGCTTTGGCATCGTTGGTAAGCCTCTTACACTTCTTTTTTTGCTTATTTTCATCATGTTGTCAAAGTTCACATGACACAATCTTTTGTGCCACAACCATATGTCTTCGTTTCTAGTCATCAAGCAAGTGGGTTTAGTTTCATTTAGATAGAATAAGTTACCTTTGGTCTGTTCACCGGTACCAATCAGTTTTCCTGATTCATTGAAGATCTTTGCCTTCTTGTTCTCAAATGCTACTCTGTGACCTGAATTATTCATCTGAGAAACACTCAACAAATTATAATTCAATCCTTTTACCCAATAAGCATTTTCACATTTAATCAGGTTATTCAACATTATTGTTCCTTTACCTTCAATTGGACAAGGTGTAGCATTTCCCATTCTTACTGTACCACCATTACAATACTCAAAAGTATTAAATTTTTCTTTCTCACCGGTCATGTGGTGAGTGCAGCCACTATCTATAATCTAGACATCATTCTTACTAACCTTAGATATGAGTGCAATTTCTTCATACCTTTCATCTTCATCTGACTCATCCTTCACAGCTACAAATACTATCTCGATGTCATCATCCGGTTCAGTGTCAGTATCTTCATCTTTGCAAGCAACTAGGTAGCTTTCCTTCTTGCCTTTATCCTTGTAGTCTCGGGTATCCTTTCTTTGTGATCATCGGTAACCTCTGTAATCTTTGTTATCACCTATGTCAAACTTCTTCTCAAAAGATCTGTCATCACTTCTATCATCTTTTCTTCTGTTAGGACATATTGCAGCAAAGTGTCTAATCTCTTTACAATTAAAACATACAAGTGGTAACTTGCCTTTGTATTTACATTTGCCTCTCTGCATTCTTCTTTCCATGAGTGCTTCCATTTCATCTAGATCTTCTTTTTCACTTTCACTTTCACTGTCTCTTCTAGATGATTGTCTCTGACTAGATTTTCATATTCTCATAGAAGATTTAAATGCAAACTCTAAACTTGGTAAGACACTATTGTCAAAGTTATTCATCTCAAATGAAATCAATCTACCAATTAAGCTATCAAGAGTAACTGTGTTGTTTGCTACTGCTCTCATTTCTTGAATAGCAGAAACTCTAATAGCATATACAGGCAATAAGGTTCTTAAGATTTTACTTACCACTGTCTCCTCTTCAAGTGTACCTCTAACACCTCATATAGCATTGACTTCTTTTATTCTTGTGTTGTATTGTGTGATGTTTTCACCTTCTTTCATTCTAAGATCATCAAAATTTCCTCTAAGACTTTCTGCCTTGGCTCTCAGAACATTTGTATCACCTCCATGTACAAGCTTTAGTTTGTCCCACATTGTCTTTGCAATTTTTCAATCTTTGACATCTTCAAATTCAGCATCAAAGAGTGAGGAAGAAAGCTCTATAACCATGCAGTTATGCTCATGCTTCACTCTCAATTGATCTACTGTCAATGGTCATGTAGGAAACACATATTTAGTATCTAAGTATTGAGTAATATCATTTCCAATACCTAATAAGTGGAGTCTTATCCTACTTTTCCATGAATCAAAGTTGTCTTTGTTCAACTTGGGCACATCTCATCTGTTCATCTTGTGATCTTTTACTTACGTCTTGAAACCTTCCTTCTAAGCACACAAGCTCTAATACCAATTGTTAGTAATAATTGAGAGGGGGGGTGAATCAATGGCCTCAAAAATTTATCCTTTAAACTTTAATCCACCAATTAATACACCTCAGATTATTAAGTCCCTACAAGATGCATGCCTTGAAATACTTTGAAATAATTAACTATCTATCGGTTTACCTTGTCTGTCCTTATTCTCCTTGATTATCAATAAGCAGTAAAACTTATTTACCGATACTCAGTAAATATGTAGAGTATACCAATCAATCCAGAAATGCATATGTGAAATGTAAAACAATGAAGTAATAAACCATACACACATAACACATGGATTTTAATGTGAAAACCCTGTTAAGGAAAAAAACCATTGGGACCGGTACCCCAAATTTTCACTCTTCTGAAGTGAGCCCTATTAGGATCCAACCCCGTTAAAGGTTACAAACACACTGTTAAGTGTGACCTTGTTAGAGGATTTTTATACATAGGTTGTCACTTAGTATCTGGCATCTATTTTCCTACCATCCCTTAATCAGCCTCCTTCTTAGACTGTCAATAGACTTTAGGCAAATCTTGCTACCATCCTTGAATCAACCTTCTTCATAGGCTGTCAATAGGCTTTATGAAAATTCAATGATACTTACATGAATCAAACTTTTTGGTAATCTGTTAGGATATACCTCAATTATAGAAGACTATTATGTCCTACTCTGTTAAGAGACTTAATGCTTCAATGGTTAAACTGAAACACAATGACCTGTTTCTAATGCAACTTTGAATTGCAGATTTTTAGATCTGTTTAAGTACAATACCTCTCTGATCAATGTATCAATTCAATTCCTTTTTCTCCACACTTTCTTATATGTGATGTTGTGCTTCACTATTTGTCGGTGTCTGTAGAATTCTTTAGCTCTCCCTCAGCTTGATTAATCAGGACTGTATGAAGTTTATCCTTCACCACTTTCTCTTTAGCATCTTCTTTCTATTCACTCCCCTTCTGTGTATCTGATTGCATATGGAAATGAATTATGCTTGTCTCTTATATAGGCATGATATTCCTTAATTCTTGATTCTTGGCGTGAAAAATAATCTAGCCAAATTAATTTACGGCTTTAATTCCTGATTTATCTCGTAGTTATCTTCTTTCCAACTGTATAAATCTTCTTTAAATCAATTACTTAACTGTGGTTGAATAAAATAAATAAAAAAACCAGTTAAGTCTATCCTTAAGCTCTACCAGCTAGATATTTTGTCATTTTCTAAACTCTCTATTCAGTCGGCCAATTCTGCAGTTTGTCATCGGTGACAACTGCCAGTTCAGTCGGTGTAACTCCAGTTAGCTTTGGGATCTTCATCCGTTGGGCAACTCTATTTTTAGTTCGTTGGGCATCCTATGATTCTGCTTCATCGAGAAACACTATCTTTTACTTTTCGGGCATCACTGTGACTTTTTCTCTGCCTTTACCGATGGCGTGCACTCCGTCGGTGTAGTCTGTCACTTAGTGAATACTTGACTTTTATGCATTGCTAAAAAAATAATCATTGTTCCATTGATTCTCTGAATTTGTTGGCATTATGTACATGACCATACAAATGATATCAATTTGACATCAATGACAATACAAACCATTAACTATTTTAATGTCTTGAATCATCTTCAACTTAACATTATCAAACATTCAATCAGTTACATGTCATCAATCTTTGAGGCCAATGCCTTCACCAGCCCGCGAACTCCTTAAACACTCAGAGACAGGGTGGTAAAGGACCAATTTACACGCCTACACCTCCCAAAGATACCTCTCCTCGGGACAACACAACTGATTTCCCCTTCCCACCGAAAGGGTCCAGCTCTAACCAAGCTAAGGACCTGACCGAGGGAAGCCAACAATTCCTTAGGGGAGGTTTGACATCATGAAGGCATTTGAATGCACCACCACCTCCATGACCTTGATGGAGGTTTTGCTTAACTATCCCGAGTAGAGAAAGCCTCTTCTAAAGCTCTTGGGAAACCCAGAAGCTGTCAGTTGCTCACCCAAGACTGTCACTTTTGACGACGCCAACGCGGCTGTCTTTGAGGGAAACACTGAGGATCCTCCCTTCTTACTAGGCTTGAACATAAAAGGGAAGAACCTACACAATTTCTTGGTAGATTTTGGTGCTTTGGGAAATGTCATGCCCTTATCAATATGCCAAAAGATTGGACTACATCCCACTCCATCCAAAGGTGCAGTAGTCCAGTTGGACAAAAATGCTGTAAAAATGGTAGGTGAGCTAAAGAACATCTAGATTCAACTCATCCAAGACCACTAGATAGCAAGCATAATCACATCCAAGTGGTATACATCTCAGAGACTTACGAGATTTTATTGATTCAAAATTGGTCTAAGTCCCTTAATGGGTACTTCTCCACTGACTTTTCCCGTTTGTGGCTCCCCTGGGAAGGAGAATCTAACCAGATCCAGGTAGAAAGTGACCCCAGGATAAAATAGGCCCTCACCAAAGTCAGGAGGGTGAATGAAGTCCTCTTCTCTGAGACTTCCCCTGGGGTGTACCACCCCCTAGAAATCCTGACATTTGATTTCACCCCCGGGGAAGGTCCCATGGTTGCTCAAAGAATGCAGGACCTAGACAAAAAGCTAAGGGGTGAGGTTAACTCACAGGGTATCACGGAAACCCCTGCTATACTCTTTTCTAACACTTGGTGCCAGGTACATTATCAAAAACATTCATAACTAGAGTGTGAGCCTTGCATTTCTGCTGCTACCTGTCACATCAATGCCCTCCAGGAGAAGAAACACGAAGTGGATTTACCTAGACCCAGCAATCATTCTGGCGATATCCCCATGATGTCGCTAGTCTAGGAATCCCAAACATAGGCTTCTTTGGAGGAGAACCTCACCCACGTGACACCAGAGCCGAAGGAAACTCCTCCCAACCTTCCCAAAAATAATCCAAAGGCCACTTCGCCTTCCCCACCCCATACAATGAACCATGACTTGTGGACCCTGAAATTTGACAGGTCCCGATCCAAACAAGGTTGTGGGGCCGGAATGGAATTGATCAACCCACGGGAGAAATCCTTCCTTGCACCTTATAGGCTGTAGTTCAACTACATGAACAATGTCACAGAGTATGAGGCCTTAGTCCTCAGACTCCTATTTGGACTAAGAAAGGGAATCACCTGCCTCTGGGCACTGGGTGATTCAAAATTGATCGTTGAGAAGGTACAGAGCCAATAAACTTGTCATGATAAAAGGCTAGCTGCATACCATAAATGGGCATGGAGCCTCATCAAAGATTTTGATGCCTTTGACATTGAACTCATTCCCCAAAAAAGAAACTACGTTCTGGATGCCCTTGCTTATTTTCCAGTACTCTCAAGCCAATGGCTGGTTCCCGGCTCTCGAAATTTTCTGTCGAGATGGTCCCCACCCCATCCATTCCAGAAAATTTCACCCACTTTCAGGTCTTTGAGGATGATCAGCATATTTTGGCCTTTATGGCCAATATTGGTGTTTTGGAGGACCAAATAGTGGAAGAAAGAGATCATGAAGATACTAGACAGGGTGAAGAATATGATGGGATGATAGATGGTAGCACTAGAACAAATCTTTGACTCAGACCCTCGGGGCCAAGAAAAGTTATCATCCTCCTCTAAGGGAGGAAAATTCAAAAAAGTTAACATCGTCCATCCCGGTGAAGAAAAATTGGAACACATTGGCACCTCCTGCTCTACTGAGGAGAAGGAGAAGATTCTCGCGATTCTCTGAGAATACATTGATGTAATTGCATGGGGGTATGAAGATTTGAAAACTTATGACAAATCCATCATGACCCATACCATCCCATTGAAACCTGATGCTAAGCCCTTCTGGCAAAAGCAAAGACTAGTAAACCCACTGATCGGACCTCTAATTCATCAGGAGGTTCAAAAATTGCTATCAGCCTAGATTATCTTTCCTATCCAGCACACTACGTGGGTTTCCAACCTTGTCCCTGTGAGGAAGAAAAGCAGCAAAATCCACCTTTGCCTGGATTTTCAAAATTTGAACAAGGCATCTAAGAAGGATAATCACCCTCTCCCCTCATTAGATGAGGTATTGCAAATCATGAATGGGTCACAAATGATGTCCTTCCTGGATGGGTACTCCGGGTATAACTAGGTCATGGTTAAGTATGAAGATAGAGACAAAATGACATTCACCACCAAGTGGGGAATGTTTGCATACCACAGGATTCCCTTTGGCCTAATCAACATAGGGGCCACATTTCAAAAGGCTATGGACATCATGTTTGAAGGCCTAGTAAACCAGTGCATAATCATCTACATGGATGATTTGACCATCTTTTCCCAGGACAGGCGTGATCACTCCGCCCACCTCGCCCAAATTTGTGAGAGATGTCATCGGTATGGAATATCCCTCAACCCTAAGAAATATATATTTATGGTCACTGAAGGGAAGTTGCTCAGGCATATCATCTCCAAGAAGGGTATATCTATTGACCCTAAGAGAGTTGAGGCACTGCTAAATCTACAGATGCCCGGTAGTAAGAAGGAAATGAGATCTTTCTTCGAAAAGATAAATTTTGTCCGACAGTTCATCACTGGATTCTCTAAGATAGTGAAGCCACTCAATGAGGTGATGAAGAAAGATACAAATATTGAGTGGAGTCCTAAAGCAAAGCGGGCATTCACCTAGATTAAGAAAATTATTGTGGAGGCACCAGTCTTGGCTAGTCCAGACTATTCCCTCCCTTTCCACATATACTCCTTTGCTTTACCACATTTTGTGGTGGCAGTCTTAACCTAGAAGGTCAAAGGGGAAGAATTCCCAATAGCTTTCATGAGCTCCCCTTTTAAGAAATTCAAAGTCTGTTATTCACCTTTGGAAAAGCAGGCCTTTGCTCTTGTCCGTGCCATGAAGAAATTTTGGCATTACATTCTCTGGAGAAAAGTGCATGCTATCATCCCAGACCAAGCTATTAAGTCTCTGCTCCTATAGAGTGAATTGGGTGAACAATGGGGGAAATAGATGGCCATCCTCAAGGAGTATGATTTGAAAATGCAACCCATGAAGATAGTCCGAGGCCAGGGACTGTGTAGAGCAATGGCAGAAGAGACTCCCAACATCGATTGCCAAATTTATATAGTGGATTCCATCACTCAAGATCCATGGTATACCGACCTGGTATACTTATTGTTGAACAACAGATACCCAGAGGGGCTACCCCAAAACAAATGTCGCACCCTGCAAATAAAAAGTGCGCACTTCATGATAAAAAAATGGAACACTTTTTCACAGAAATTATGAAGGGGTATACCTCCAGTGCATAGATAGGGACCAAGCTGTGAAGATGCTTGAAGAATTCCACGGGCAGTTTTTAATCGGGCATGGCTCAGTTGATGCCATTGCCCATCAGATCCTCTGGGCCAAATACTATTGGCCCTGTATCTTTAAAGATGTCTACACTCACGTTAGGAGATGTCATACTTGTCAAACAATGGCACATCATGAACGGAACCCGACCATGCCTTTGCAGCCAGTCTTTAAAGCTAGACCCTTTACCCAATGGGCATTTGAATTTATCAGGGAAATCAACCCCAACTCGTCTGCCAACCACTGGTACATTTTGACTGCTATCGATTATTGCACCTGGTGGTCTAAAGTGATTCCTTGTAAAAACAACACGACAGATGTAGTTATAAAATTCCTGGAAGAAAACATAGTCACAAGATTTGGAATGTCATTTTCTATAGTGTGTGACAATGGTCTTGCATTTTCTTCGGTGTAATTACTCGAATGGACCTATGAAAGAAAGATCACTCTAAAGTTCTCTAGCAACTACTACCCCTAGGATAATGGTGTGGCTGAGTCTACCAACAAAAATCTACTTGAGGTGATTAAACATTTATTAGAACAGAATCCTCGAGACTGGCACCAAAATCTTAGGTTCACCCTCTGGGTGGACCACATCCAAATAAAAGTAGCCCTGGGGACATCCCCATTCCATCTGGTTTATGGCCAGAATCCAGTATTCCCCATCAACTTACAGATCCCAGTTTTACAATTTATGTAGGAATTTAGCAATCAGGACAACATTGTGGAGGTTCAGCTTTTGAACCTAGTGTGAATGGAGGAACAAAGAGATGCAACCCTTGAACATTTTACGTGTCACCAAGTAGTATTAAAATGATGGTTTGACTGAAGAGCCCAGTATAAGGCCTTTCAAATTTTGGACTTGGTTCTCTTGTGGGACAAGGCCCGAGAAAAGAAGGGAAAGCACACTAAGTTTCAACGGCTCTGGCTTGGACCATATCTGATATCTGAGTTCTGTGAGGAAAAAACTTATCACCTCAACACTATGATCAGAGAAGCCATCCCATTGCTTGTAAATGGGCAGTTTCTTAAGCACTATTTTGAGTAGGTAGGTGGTGAGTTTGTCTGAAGTTGTATTATGTGTAAAAAGTTCTTGCTTGTGAATATTTATTTCCCAGTGCTCCATTCAGTGTACCTTGTAAATAGTTTGTTGGCCATCCTCCGGGACCACCTTTCCTTTTTCGTGTTTTCCTTTTTGTTTTTGGATTTTTTGTTTTCTGGGTTTCTATTGTGTTTCCTTCATTTCGTAGACTGGTATGCTTCACATAACATCTAGTCTTTGGAATGGTACCTTGTGCATCCTGGTGAACTTGGAATATATTGCTAGCATGGTGGAATTTTTCTGCACTCTAGAGTTATTTTTTAAGTATGATAAAAGGTTATGGCTAATCTTCATCAGATTCACATCTTGACAATCCGGACATCAGTTACAAGAAAATTTAAGAAGCCAGTAATCGGACACCTTGAGGGTAGATCATTTGCACTGGCTGATTAACCAAGTCTAAAAATCATTAAAAATATCCTGGGACTGAAACATTCTCTCCTATTCATAAATTTAAAGTGGACAGCGAGGTGAAAGAAGTACCGCTATTAAACTTAGCTAAGCTTAAGGTTCATGGTGAAATAAGTACCGCATTTCCATCCAGAAAAGGAAAGGAAAAGAAAGAGCTGAAGAATAGAGAATTCTGGTATCCGGGGGAAACGTGCAAGATATGATGACTTTGGTTTGATTTACTTAGTGCCTTGTCTCTGCTTCTCCTGGAGGTCATCAGCTTGGTTTTCTTTCAAAGCACACACTTCACAACTGATGAAAGACCAAAAGATTGAATCAATGATGAGTCTGATTTTCTCAGACGCCTCGCACTTTGCAAGCAGAAGGCTCCAAGTGAAGGTTAATTCTGGTTTTTTCTAATCATAAATTTTGAAGTTCTCGAATGCACTAAGGCATTCATCCTAGGTAGTCACCATTTGTTATGCCCTGCATACCCGTCCCTACATTTTGTAGGCAAAATATTGGGTCCCCCCTTTTTCACTTTTGCTTTTCCTTTGGTTTATTTTGTTCCCTTTGTTTCCCTCAAGGATTTGCTTCCATGAGGGTTGTCTTTCTTTTTCTTTTGTCTTCTTGTGTCTCCAGGACCCAGTCCCAGAGTTTGTTTGTTCTTTTGAGAGCCGAATTTTGGACTCTGAGATTCTCTGCCATCACATCTTCTTTCATGAGAAGGTGTGGCTACATGGAATCCCCGGGCCCAGAGTCTGGAGGTTTGCTTGTCCCCGATTTTGCGGAAAGAATGCAACATGTTTTTACCCTAAAGGTATAAATAGAAGTTACCTGTCATTTTCATATTTATCGTGATTAAAGCACTTAGAGTGATTAAGGTGATTTGAAGTGATTAAGTGCAGATTTCTTTGGTGATTAACAACGACTTAACAAGTGATTTGCAGTGCTTTCTCGTGGGTGCTTGAAGGAGAACTTGTTGCAAAGCACCTCCCATGCTCATCTTTCCCACATTTTCCTATGTTTCTAGGTAGGCCTTCGGCTCTCTCTTCTCTGGTTTTTGGTTTTCTGTTTCTTACTTGTCTATTGTATTTTTGTTCTATTTTGTCTTGGTTCCATCTTTGTTCCACCGTGTCTTTGTGCTAGCTTTTCTATCGCCTCTTATTGGCGGGTTGGATTTTCCAGAGGGTTGTCCATCCTTTGTGTAGTCGTAGTTTAGTGTATATTTTGTACATTTTTGTAGAATGTTGTAAGTACTTTTGTATAATGTATATATATTGTGGTCTTTCTATATTTCTGTGTATACATCTATTTTTGCAGTCGGCCTGCGAGTCATGCTTCAGCCCTTGCTCCACTTTGACTCCTATAATTTTAGTGTATTCTATGTATATCCTTCAATCTATGTCGAGCTTAGTGTGCTCCATCACATTTAAACCAATTTATAAGCTCGTCAGAGAGGTATCCATCACGGCTCAAACTCAAAACCTCATTGGTTCGAGCCATGGCGGCTTTCTCTCTCCTTTGTTGTGTCATCTTAATGGCAGGATTAATTTCCCATGAGTGGGCATTAAAATCCCATCCCATCTAGCATTTACTTCGCCCGTGTCAGCCCACTTGTCACCTTTAATGTCATTACATTTCCTGTCACGTGGCCATGTGACGACCCATATCAGCCAAGTACGGCTTACTATCGGTCACATTGACAACGGCTAGCTCTTCCGGACTCCAGGTGTTGAGAAGCCCCTGGGTCTTAATTCCATTTTTGTCACTTAATCCAATGCCTCAAAGCCCCGGGTGTTTGTCAGAATCTGATCCATGTTAATTTCACCACTCTGGGATTTTGATGCATGCTAACACATTTTTCAGCAGGTGCAAAATGGTGATGAATTCCTCTGAGTTCTTAAAGTATTATTCTTATCATATCATGTATTGACAGTTCTTTGATCTTGCAAGTTGCAGATTGATTGATCAAAATGTCTAGAGTGATCTCTCCTCCTAGTAGCCTGGAGTTGCCAACTACCTCCACTTGGGCAGCTACAAAAACAAAGGTCAAAAAGTTGTTAGCCAAGCTGCCGCTAACTTCCAAGCACCCGAAGGAGGGTGCTCCCATAGGGTCCAAGATGGACTCTACGTTGAAATATATAATAGACATGGAGCACATACTATGGGCTGAAATGTAGGTCTTGGTCCAAGCTATATACAAACAGAAGGCTGACAGAGATGCTATGGCTAGATACTTGGTCGCCTCTGGGATCATCAAAGCTACAATTTTTCCCTGCTCAGTGCAAGCACCAAAACTAATACTCCAACTGGAAATGCTTTACAACACCCCCACTCGGGTTGTTCTCCTCGCCGATCCCTAACTGCTACATTATCCAGTGACTATCATCAATCTGGATGCAGCAACTTTTGCTTCAGGGCTAGGGATCCCTCAATTCAAGGGAGCCACTATTCTCTCCTGATCCACATCACTAAAAGAGCTCAAGGAGGCCTCTCTCCTCTCCCAAAATCATCTCAACACCCATTGGCTAAAGTCCTCGAGAAGGGATTAGAAAAAGATGAATCTGGAAATTCCCAACGGGGATTTCAAATAACCCATCCAGGCCGTGATCATATTCCTATCCAGGATCTTCAGAGAGCTCCATGCCTAGGATTTCTCAGAATGGATGTATTAATTTCTATACTGCATCACCATTCACAGCCAGACATTCAACTGGGCGGCTATCATTGCCAACCACATGGACACACAGATCAAGAGCATCCTCCAGACTTCAAATTTCTATATGACATCATACGTATTATGGGCACTGGCCCAACAGAGATCGGATTTTCTGGGTTTGCAGATAATGAGCATTCTTGAGAACAGGCCGGGCCAGTTGACGTCATGAGATCATTATCCCTAGGTCGATTGGAAACTTAGTTTCCCAAATTTTTGCAGGGTAAATGATGCCTTCATTTACCAAAATATTTTGACACTTACTCGGGATTCCAAATACCGGTTATCGCAAGAGGTGATGAACCTGGTGAGCACCTATGGAAATTATTTCATTCAATTCCAGCAACACATTTATATTTGGGTGATCAATTTCTCTGGGAAACCCTATCTTCTTCCCCGGTATTGCAGGGATAGAATCATTCTTTTAGAATTTTGCAGACTAATTTTGGAGTTGCACACCCTCTTCACAATGAAGAAGGTGACAAACCTTCCATTCCCAATCTCTTGCAGGAACTATTCTTGTTGTTTGGCCGCAGAAAAAGAGGTAGATAGCGAACTGAAGAGTCTGAGACTGGTGGAATTCAACCATCCCCGAAACAATTTTGATCTATTGGGTAAAATAGCACTAGTGCTTCCCCGGGCATCCCCACCACACAAAGAAGATATTGAAGATTTTTGGGCAGATTTCTAGGATACTTTTGATCTTCGAGCTCGCCAACACTCACAGATGTCTAAAGGCTTGATGAAAGCCCTCGACCTTTGGAGTTTCCTTAAGGGTTTTTTAGATGACGGTCCGCTGGAGAACCCATTGTATAAAGAGAAGGGGTTATGTAAATTGGAACTCCCTCTGGTGGATTGGGCCACCCCAGAAGATTTAACAATCGAGGGAGTATACCACCCTATTATAGAAAATAGTCATAAGTATTTTGCACGGGTGTGTCCCAAGAGCACCCAAAAAGGAAAAATTGTTCAAAGGTCCGCCTCGACCTTCGAAGCTGTAGGATTGAGCACAAGAAAGGGGAAGGAGATAGAGGATACTGCAGCCAAGGTACCTCCCTAGGGTTTTCTCCCATAATGGCATGGTTACAAGAGAAAATGGAGGCATCAAGGCTAGCAAGCCAGAAGATAAGCGCACAACTTTCCCAAGGCCTCCTCGCAACTCCAGTGGTATCTGCTCGCCCGATAGGATCCCCGTCATTGGCCATAATGATGAGCAGGTAGACTTTCGCTGAGGTAGAGTCTACAAGTATTATGGATGTCGGGTCCCCATTACAAAGGAAGAAAAAATAGAAGGTGAACCCCACCCCAAGCACATACGAGGGCCCTGGTATGCCTAACATGCCCCCAGTAGATGTCAGTTTAGATTCCCCTAAACTTGAGAACATTTCAGATACCTCCCCCCCATATGACAATTTTGATAATGTCTTTGAGACAGATGAGCTCAAGAACCTACATGAGGATATAGATCACGCAGTAGAAGAGATAGCCACTCAGGAAAAAGAGGATATCCCTGCCGGGAAGAAAGTCTTAGAGTAAGAAGCTACCACAGAGAAAGAAGTCCAAGAAGAAACACAAAAGGAGTAAGAAGAGAGGGAGAAAACACCGATCTAAGAGACCGAAGATGAACCAAGGAAAATAATAGATGAGCAACCGATGACTAGGGAAACCAACCCATGGGATCAACCGTACCCCCATTCATCATGCTCCAAATGCCTTTGGTTACTCCGGGTGACCAAATGCCCCAAAGTACATTCGGTGAGGTAATCACGATGGCCCAAACACTAAATCTTGGCCCAATACCTCAGCTACCTCCAGAAGATGTTCCAATGGGTGAAGATGTCCCGATGAATGATGTCGAGGAAGAACAACAGCGGCAGGATGAGGGTAGAACCCCCGAAGATACAAATGTTAATTCACCCGATGTTGAGAAGGATGGGGAAATCCCTGAGGATATAGGTGATGTTGATGTTGGAAAAGAAAAAATCTTGGACATCATCAAATAAGATGCCAACTTGGCAGAAAATACTGAGGCCTCCGGAGAACAAGAACAAGAACAAGAGAAAGAACTCGATGAGACTGCAAATACTAAGAACACGCTACTAGATTCTGAAGGGAATCCTGATGCCCAGGTCTTAAAAGAAGAGGCACCCTAGCCACCCCAATGGCTGGTGGAATCAAGAAAGAGAAAGGCCTTGGTAGCAGCAACAAGTCTTCCGCTCTCCTTGGCCAAAATGATGGCCTGAAATGCAGAGGCCAAGAAGCCTAAGAAGGCTCGGATGGTCCATACCCTCTAGACCGGTCCAATAGGAAGTATAGTTGTGATAATTGCAACACCTCCCACTCATGTAGATGTAGCGGTGGTAAGGCCCAAGGATTATACTATTACAGAGGTAACATTTGGGAGGAGAGATAAGCAGGGTGAGTTGGACCTGCTGAGAGAGGCCACCAAAGTAGTTGAGGCCCGATATGAAAAATAGACCCAGAAGTTGAAGGAGGAAAGAGAGACCAATGCAAATCTCCTCTCACTTTTGGGAGAACTCACACAGCCTCTGGCTGAGGTCCACCCAAAAGCTTCTACCTCCAGATTACCACTTGCACAGGGTGACATGGATTCTCTAAGGGCCATGAAAAAGAAGGCCCAAGATGTGGATGGGTGGATCACTGAGCAGATCATCATCGTAAGGAATTTTTTAGTGGTGTCACTCCCAGATCTCTATTAGATCAACATTCTCCTTAGTCAGGTGAATGCCTCCGCTTTCGTGTGGGAGAAAGACTTAGAAAAGTATGAAAAATGAAAGGTCGGGTTGGATGAGGTCTTCAGCGCTGGGGAAGAGGCCATCACAGAGGCAAGAATTTTGGGAGATGAATCATATGATTCCCTCCGGGCCCAGTACTCCAGACTTGACCTCAAGATCAAGGTATGCAAGAAAATAGTTAAGGCCCTGAAAGAGAAGGTAAATGCTGCCTAATATCCTTTGGGCTTATTTAAGGAATTTGTGTTAAGGGTGTCACAAGTTGACACCTTCACCACCGAATCATGCACCCTGGAGGACTGTATCCTCAATAAATATGATGATTTCATGGAGTCCCAATATCAGTCTACCGGGGACTTCGATGGAGGAAGGTTATCAAGACTATCCAAGACTGTCCAAGATGATGCTCCAGGCACATGATGCCATGAAAATAGTGGATGAGTTCGAGAACAAGGCCGGAGAAGTTGAAGAGAAGCTTGAGGCTGTCCATGGACGATGGGACAACATTAAGGATATAGATGAAGAAGGCATAAGCCAAGTTTTGGAAGCATTTAGGAATAGTAAGGGGTATTAAAGTTCTTCGGATCCCAGAGATTTTCATCAGTAGGGGATACTTTGAAAATTCTTTATTCTTTGAGCGGAAGCTCCTGGTTCCCAGAGTTTTAGATCTACAGTTTTGTATTGCTTTAATGACCCACGTCCAGGTTCCCCGAAGCCGACCAGTCATTATTAGGCAGTTAATAAGGGTGTCAAAAAGTAGGTGACCCTAACAAGGCACGTCAACTCAAGGGATGGTTCTGATAGGTGGTCTTCCCAAGGCGTCACTCTAGCATTGAACACCTGGCACATCAGAGACAGTGAGCCACTTTTACATTGATGAGGCATGTAGCCTTGATCCCCGGGGGATCAGATTTCTTCTATTCTCCCTCTGGCTCTCTTCTTGAGGCTGATTCTTCCATACCTCTTCTCTTGTCTTATTCTTCTAACATGTCAGACCTTCATTCTTCTCGAGGTTATTGTAACATGGTGTAGGTAGTACCGGCCACCAAAAATCATATTTTATTGTTGAGTGTAAAGTTGAGTTAAGTTAGTTTTAGGGCAAATCTATTTATAAATAATAATTCCAACCTCATTCCATGGTTCGGCAGAATTGATGATTTTGCAGTCCATAGTTATAGCACTTTCAACATTTTCATTTCTAGTAGTTGTAGGGCTCAATGCTCCTAAGTTACTAGAAGTTCTCAGTAGATAGATGCTCACCTAGATCCATTATTGTATGCACCAATGTTCGCTGGAAAACCTGTTAATAAAGAAAGAAGAGTTCTGGCAATGATGTTGTTAGCGTTTTGATCTCTGGATTAACGTTCTTTTGTGTTGTATGTTTCTAATGTCTCTTGCTCTGATATTTTAAGTAGATTAATGACCTCCTTCTCCCCTTGCTATTGAATACATATGAACTGATGGTTTTGTATGCATTCATTATTTTAGTGTAGCATGTTAGAGCTTGGTTGATGTTTTAAATATATTTGCGCAGCTATAGATAGAATGAATACTTCTAACCCTGGTCTATATTTTGAAGTTTATTTGGTAATTTAATGCATGCTTGTAGGAAACCCTGACCTAATGAAATCCCCAGAGAAGATGAGCCAAGAAAACCAGCTATCCCCCCAATAAAATAGTCACACTCCCAACTGAGTCCTCGCACTATCGAGACCAAACTCTCACGTGCTTGAAGGCCCAGAGAATTTATTCCCCGAACAACCTTTACAAGCAAAGTTTGTCGGTACCCCGGTACCCAGTGACTGTAACACCCCAAAATTGGCATCTTGCAACCCTAACCAATTTTGTTGCATTTGTCATTTTTCTAAATCATCAAAGTCCTATGGTACTAGGCAAATTCTGAGTTTTCACCGACTCTACTCGACCTGAGTGTCAAATGCAGAAAATCATAAATCTGTATTAATCATACTTCACATTTAATTCCTAAATATCTATTTGGCTAAAGAAATCCTATGATCGAATTAATTTAATTAATAAAGTCCTAGCACTTTAATTAAATTAAATTCACCCTCTTTAGATGAGACACATAAAAAGGAATTAAATAATATTTAATTATTAAATATATATCCTCTTTTCAAATATTTGAATTTAATATTCAAATAATTGAGAAAAATCAATTATGAGGTCATATTTATTTAATTAATTGAATATTCTCTCAAAAAGCTTTCTTCTATTCAGAATAGAAACTGTGAATTAATTGTGCTTTAAAGAGAAATAAAACAATTGAATTCAAATAAAACAATATTAAATTAAATAGATAAAACAATTAAAATAGGAAGAAAACAATTTATTGAATTCTTTTCAA
>MU226765.1:976069-1040911 GCA_018584345.1 Thuja plicata
AGTCTTGTCAACCCCCCCCCCCGCTCAGTATTACTTAATCCTAACAATTGGTATCAAAGATTTTGGCCCTTGGAGATAAAGTCTAACAACTTAAGGGAGATCATAATGGATTCAAAAAATTTACAAGAGAAAATTGAAGAAGCACTTGATGACCTTGATAAACCAAAAGTAGAAAATGGTGACTTTAGATTCAACTTAAGAAGAGCTAAGGGATTCATCAAGAAACTTAAGGATCAGCTTGAACTTTCCAGAAACCAGAGACAGGATCTTATGGTTCAAATAAAAGAGGATTCAGACAATGATAATTCAGATTAGATAAAACAACTTGAACAAGAGAATGATAATATGAAACTTAATAATGAAATGATGGCTAAAGAGATTCAAAAATAAAAGAATGCTAAGATCAAGACTGAAGGTGCTTTGAAATATGCTAATACTCTGATGGGACAAATGAATATTGACCTTGATCATTACAAGAACAAGTATCTAGAATTGGACAAATATAATTAGATCATAAAAGGTAAAGTTGTTGAGACAAAGAAACACATTGAGATACTTCACATGAGTAGTAACTTGATCAATGAACAGAGAGACAGACAGAAACCTAAAGGTGATATGACTAGTATTGGCTTCAATAAAGCTGGATGTTCTAAGAATCAAGAAGAAAAATCTGATGCAAAGATTGATGCATAAAAACCTACTCTTGAAGAACCTAAAGAACATATCTGGCCTTTTAGAGGTAGATGTTTTGGATGTAACAATTTTGGACACATGAAGAGATATTACAAAGGTAATACCCCTTTTAGAAAAAAATTTGGTTATTGTTTTAATTGCAATGCATATGGGCACAAGAAAGCAGAATGTAGAAACCTAATCAAACTAGAAATAGACAAGACAACAATAGAGGAGAATCAGCAGCTAAGGTCACATGTTACAAATGAAACAACCATGGACACATTGCAATGAATTGTAAATTATAAGTTAATCAATATAGTAAGCCTCCTATATGCTACAAATGTAACAATCCAGGTCATATAGTAAAGTTTTACAAGTATAATGGAGTAAATAACAGAAGAGCACCACCTCCTATGGATACAAAGAGGAATGAAAGTAATACTAGTAAGAGTATGGCATAATACAAGAGTGATTTTGACAATTGTTTCAGGAAAGCAGAAGATAACAGCACTAGTAAGGTCTGGAGATTCAAAGAGTCTAATGATGTATTGGTTCATGGAGAGACAGTAGATGCTACTGGATCTTCGCATGATGCTAACAAAGAAGAATTGACCTAACTAGTTGAGCATGACCTTAGGTGGAGCATTGGATGAGCACAATAGAATATATCTAGCCCCTAATTATGTGGAGTAAGCTCCAGTGAGCTTAGGTATGATATTTGTAGACATCATGGAACTTATATCTAAGAGCGCAACATAAGACGATGCATATTTTGTGATCACAAGATTTGTGACTGACTGGAAAGTATTGGGTAATGTACATTTTAACACTTAACGATGTATAAATCACCTGGTGGTTACCTATTTCTTTACCATTTAACAAGCATCAACCTAAGGAGATCAGAGAGCAGAAAGAATCAGACTATCTAGCAACTACTTTGTGTGATCGATCGAAGCGGAAACTCAAAATTAGGCGTGTAAAAGGTATTTACATCATCTACTCATACAGAAGCTATGGAAGCACCTTTGATTTATGATTTTGTAGATCAACCTAGATACAATTTTTAGAAACATCCATTCAATTCTTGTGAAGATGACCCTGAAGGAGCATTTTCTCAGACACCGTATGGCGTTTTGCATGTAGAGGATATTAGGGCATACATTCATTGCAAGTATGATATACTAGGTATCAATGAAATTTCTACTAAAATGCAATACATGACTGATAATGGAAAAATGAGGGATGAATTCAAACACATTGACAACCTTAGCATCATGAAGATATTGGATTTGTATGAATTCAGCGAAGATGAATGGTTTAAAATCTTACTCAGCAGATTTCATGTTCAGTTCATCTGGATAGGAGAGAAACCTATAAAGATATGTAGTTAATTGATTCATGAGATAACTGGATTAGACAACACTGGAGCTATCCATTTGGCTGAGAAGAACATAAAGAAACAAGTTGAAACCCTAACACAATCAAAATGGGGTAGGAAAGCTATGATAGTGAATGATATTTTCTTACAAGATGTCAGATTGATTGCGATGATACTTGGATATAAATTCTATTATAGTAGTAGACCTAATTCAGTATTTGTAGGTGTTATCATGATGGCCTATAGGATGGTGAAATAAAAAACTATTTATAACCTATGCGAGGTTCTAGAAAAACAATTTTTGAATAATTTTAAACTAATCAAGAAGGATAAATCTAAAACCTTTCGATTTGGCTCACTCTTAATGCAAATGTATATCCACATTGAGCACAAGTTTCCTGGAATGCACCCAAGTGGATTGAGAAAAGGGATACCTATTGGTATTCATATTTCTGAGAGCTACAAAATACAAAATAACACATGGATTTATGGTGAAATATTTGGCATGACCAAGATTCTTCAGAGGCAAATGAAGGAAAGAGTCAAAATTCTTGAGGAATTAGTTGAAAAATACAAGGATACAATTTTTTTATGGTTGAAATAGATTGTGTATGTTTTGAGGCAGTTATACCTAGGAAGAAATGGTGTTATCCTATGGGCTATGAAGTTAGTTTAGAAGTTCTAACTATGAAGATTGAGCATATGTTGGCATTTGAAATAGATACATTTGAGGAGAGATGGGGCACCTATGAAGAAAAGTCAGCTAAAGTTAGAGAAGAGTAGACCAGAGGGATGAGGAAAAGAAAAGTAGATAACATTTTTGATGACTGTGGAACTAAGGCAAGTTTGACTAAAGAAGAGTTGAGAGAAGTAAAGAAGAAGATAGCAGAGTGATCTTTTGGATTGGAAAGTACTGTTATTGTAGCCCTTCCACCTCCAGAGATTGAGCAGGTAACTACTCCACCTTCTATAATTATTAATGTAACCACCCCTTCACCACCACAAAAGACATCACAAGAAGAGGCAGTAAAAAAAGTACCTTGGAGAAGCACAAGATCCTCTAAACCGGATTCACCTCCTAAGGAATAGAGGACTAAAGGAGAAGAGAAGAAATCAGAAAAGAGACCACTAGTGACAGACAAGTGTGGAAGCCAGACTTGAAGATGATTGAGAAGAGAGCTATTGAGAAAGGGAAGCTTGTTTCAGTGAACAAGTACTATGACAGGTATGAGGAATCTGATAAACTTAAGATTGAAGGAATCATGGTAATTTACTTACTTATTTTCAAGAAGAATCTACTAGAGTTAGAGGGAAGTATACCTGAGGAGCTATATGGTAGACTGGAAGTAAGGAAACAACTTGCACACATTGAAGATTAGACTATTAGGAATAAAGTTATCGATGACATGCTACCAATAGTTTCTATACAAGAAAGAGAAAGAATACTTAATGCACTCAAACCCCTATTGAGAACTAAGCCAACATTGGTGAAAATTATGGGAAGAAAGTATGAAGAAGTCTTGGAGGAGACACATAAGGCATTAGATCATATACTAATGAGCAATATTCCTAAGAAGACGCCACTTCCTAAAAATACTACGCCTACACCTATAGGAATTGTTGAATGTTCTAAGATAGCTAAGGTGAATGTTGAGATGAGTGAAGATATCATGCAACCATATTTCTATATTTCTAGTGTGCTTGTGACCCTTGACACTTATGTGATGATAAGGACCCATTTGGAGGGAATATTGAAAATACAATTGCAGATGAAAAGGAAGAACAAAAAGAGGAAGAGTAAAAAATTGAGTCTGAACAGAGAAGTGAGACAGATGTAGAAAAAGAGAAAGAGACAAGAGCTGAGGTAAAACATGAACCTAATACATCTACTAATCTATTCTTGGAAATTATGGACATAACTTTAAGTACTGATGTTGACAGTATAGATGAGGATGAGTTTATGAGATTATCTTTCATCGCATTCTCTAAAGCTAAGGAAAGATCTGAGCAGAAAGGAGATAAAAGGTCTAAATTAATCATTAGAGAAGTCAATAAAGTGAAAAAAATCCTCCCTATACCTATTGTATTTCAAGGAAAGGATGAAGCAGAGAATGTGAGGTTGACACTAGATGATTTTGACAGTCACTATGAATCTTTAGTGAAGATTGTTGAAGAGAAGGCCGAGAAGAGTTATCTAGAGAAGAAGTTGAAGGAAGTTTGTCAGTCTATTTCATGGGACTTGGGAATTTTGAGAGTAGAAACATCTAAGGCTAGATACTATGTCATACATGGAAGGATACTATACATCCATTGTATAAATCCTATCAGACATATTCAGAACATTGAAGATATTTTAGCAAAGGAAAGGTCTACACTGAATAGAATGATGGAAAGTTGTGAGACCTCCTCAAAATATATCTTAGAGATGGACATGGAAATAACAAAGACTTATGACAAGATTAATGTATTGGATATTGATAAATGGATATTCGTGACAAGATTTGGTATGTTGAAGAGTCTAATCACTCCTAAACTATGAATTCTTGATGTTCATTTATCTGATATGGAGAAGACTACAGAGTCATTAAAAAATTATATTCCTATAGAGTTAAAAGAAGCAGAGACATCATCTTATGCACTAAATGGACTAATTCATGTTATTCATTTGTTGATTGACTCATGGAGCACTGAAGTGGAGATCATGGAAGACACCTTCCTAGATGTACTTGAATTGCGAGCAAACACTGAAATCCTACAATTTTGTAAATTTTGGATGTACCTTTGTCATTGTTGTCAAAGGGGGAGAAGAGAAGAAAAATGAGTTAAAATAAAATGATAATTAAAAAATATATATATATGAAAGAAGAAGAAAAGAAAAAAAGAAGAACAATGAGTTGGGACACTTAGTCATTTTTCGCTAAGTGTTGCCATCAATGCCAAAGGGAGAGATTGTTGGAAAGTGATGATTTTTGTATGATATGAGACACTTATGGGTTTTCATTTATGGCAACATATCTAGTATATTGATCTCTTGGAATGAAGTTCAATTTCGGAGATACGGTCTTCAAAATGACTAAGTACAGAAGCAGAAATATAGAGTATGACAATATTGTTTTGGGTATCAAAGATCAAGTACAATGAGTTATGACTTGTGAGATTATTTGAAGATGATATGGGGTATGTATGACCTCCACCTAAGATCAATTTAGTTTTGGTGATGATTACAGTGAGTTAGAGAGATTTGAAAACAAGCAAAGACAATAGAACAGTGTAACAGAGCAGTTGAATAGTAGCGATGATTTAAGGAGTATGTTGTGGACTCCTTGAAAGATAAGTTGGATTATAATTTTGGATAACCTATATTTTGGTTATGTAAGAGTGCCGACTTTGTATTTTCTCTTTACATTATTTATTTTTTTATTGAGAGCCAACTATGTGATAATGATTAAGAGAGCCGACTTGATGTTGAGATATATATATATATATATATATATATATATATATATATATATATATATATATATATGAAGACTTTTTGTAAAGTGAATATATAGAAGAGGATATGGATGAATGAATGTATATGCGTATGTAAGAATGTGAATGACATATGTGAGAGAAGAGGTTGACAAATATTATTGAAGAACTATGACTAGAACTATCTAACCATTGAAGATGCTTGTTTTGTTCATTACTGAGAACACTTTGTAATAGAATCTTTGTTGTAAGAGTTGTAAGCTCAGTTGGTCCCTAGAAGGGTGTTGTATACCTTTAATAAGGTTTTTATTCCTTTAACAAGGAAATGTACTATTTAATATTCAGCTCCTAACAGGGCTAGGTCTCCTAACAGGGACATTATACTTTAGTTCATTCTTGTGGGTACCATCCCCACCGGGTCCCTTGGCTAGGGTTTCCTCAACAAAAAATAATGGTGTTATGAGTTCTGTGTTATTTTTTTATGTTCTTTTCATTTGAGTAAGCTTATGGTTTATTTGGAATTGGTTTAACTTTAATTTAAAGTGTTTTAATACTGATTCACCCCCCTCTCAGTATTACGTAATCCTAACAATAGTCAAGTTCAGAGATCATTTGCAGGTTTACATTTGATGTATGTTGTTATTAAGAGTCTTTTCATTTAGAGGGACTCCATACCCACTGGATTGGGCATGGGTCTGATATGTTAGAATTGTGGTTGTCATCAAACTTTATAAAATATGTTACCATTTACATGTTTTATGATTGCATCCACCATATATGTTTGTTTGTGATAACCCTGAAGATTTAAAGAAAAAGATAGGTAGTGCCCACCTGAGTTTGTGGAGCTCAAAGTGTAGAAGGTTTTAGGACCTTGTTAAACATTATTTATTCTCCTTGTTGAATCAATTCTTGGGACTATAGAGGAATATACCTGAGTCGCAGGTATAAAATGGATCAACAAGAAAAAGAATGAACAGAAATGACGAATCTGCTGGGGACATAGCACAAAGCATTCTTGAAGGGCTTATCAAATCAAAGTGGAGATTTACCCATCCATGAGGGACTAAGAGATAAGTTCATTTCATAGTTTCCTAAAATATTTTCAAAATATAAAGGTGAAGTCTCATATTTTAATATCCCAAGTTTGTTTGGGTGGTGTCTCCAAATTTGGTTAGCTAGTGTTTTATTTAAAATCACAAATCTAATTTAGGTCTTGTTTGTTCAAGATATAAACAATATGAGAAACACTAGAGCCTATATGAAGGACACCCAGAAGTTGAATTGGAGGGTGGGCTCCCAAATCCTGCTAAGACAAACTGGTCCAAAAGGACAGAGTCTAGTAGTACAAGTTCTTGGAGGCCTAAGGCTTCAAGTGTAGGTTAGCCCTTGGGTGCTATCCCAAAAGGAAATGCTCATTATCTTTTAAGTGTTGAATCAGATGGTTTGGGTTTCTTTGACAACATGTTTGATACTCCTATCCAAGAAGATATATCTCAACAAAAGGTTGTAACTCAGATTCAATATAGAGGGGAAAATGAAAAGAGAAATAATAGAGATTTTAGACCTAGACATATTTCAAATTTGGATACTTCTTCTCAAAACACAAGGAATAACCCTTTTTTGTAGGATGATCCTTATTAACAAGCTATAAATCAAAGGGAAATAGATCTTATAAATCTAGAGGATTCTCCAAATTTTGATATTACATTACCTAATCCTGATGAAATTTTTAGAAATAATGATGCCTTGAGAAGACAAATACAAGAACAAATTATTCTAAGGCAAAGAATGGAAAAGGATAATGAGGAAGAAGTCATGGCAGTTGTGGTTGAAAATGAAATCTTGCAAAGAAGGCTAGCCCAACTTAAGTTGATGAATCAAGGCTTAGATCAAAACTATAAGGGTTTAAATAAAGAGATCGTTGGTGATACGGGTGCCTTGAGTAAAGAATGTATGGAGAAGGAGAGATACTTAAAGAAAAATCAAGTGGATCAGGAGCCTATGATCAGACAAATTATTGATTGGGAAAATGAAAGGCCTTCAAGGCCTCATGATTCCTTACAAGATCCTTCTTCAGTCAATACAAGTAGCCCTACATTAGACAAAGGTAAATAGAAGGTTACTGGTGTACAAATTAATGAGCCTAAGGAAATAGTATAGGAATCTCAGGGTATGTCTTTACTTGACATAGAACTAGATAGAACTAGGAAAATGAAGGATGATATCGCCAAACAGTTGGAAAAAGCATAGTTAGATACTGCTACTGCAAAAATGAAGAAGAAGATTTCCTTCATATAGTCTAATACAAATCTTAAGGTAGTTAATACTACTACTAATACTCAAGGTAATATTAGATTAGGTCCTAAGATACAAACAACGAATGTTAATACTAATGCCAATATTGAAAATCAAAACCAAGGTCTTGGTACAAGTGGCCAAAATATTGGAGGTGGTTTTCAGAGAAGAACCATGTATTTAGAGACATATAAACAATTATATTTTGATGGTATTCTAGGCCAGCCAAATGTCTTTCCAAATGAAATAAGGGATAGAATCCCTAATTTTAGTGGAAATAATGTAATAACTGGTGAAGAGCATCTAAAGGCTTTCTCTGACAAAATGAATGAATATGAAATAGAGCAAGAGGATTTTGTTATGAAGTTATTTGTACAATCCTTAATTGAAGATGCCAGAGATTGGTACTGTGGCCTTGCTAATGGAAGTAGTAGTTCATGGGATGAGTTTACACAATGTTTTAAAGAACAATATGGTGACTAGGTGAATTCTAGTTATATGTTGAATAAGTTCAATAACATTAAAAAGTTTCAAAATGAAAGTGTAACTAAATTCAATAGCAGGTTTCAGAAGGCCATGCATAGACTTTTAGAAGTGCTAAGGTTAGATGAAAATGTATGTCTTAATACATATTGCAATGCACTAGATGGTAAGATTTCCAATCATGTAAGAGATAAGAATCCTAGTACTTTAAGGGATGCTTACAAGATGGCAGTTAATATAGAAAGTAATAGAAGGGAATCAGGTAAACTTGGGAAGAGAGATGATGGCAGGTTATGGAAAGACCCTAAGGGTCAACCTAATAGATTTCCCAAGGAGGAAGATAAAACTGATAAAGTTGACAAACTGGTCACTGTAATCAAAGACCTTACTGCTAAGGTGGACAAGAATGAAAGGGGCTTTTAGAATAACAGACAACAAAATCAGAGATCTGATAAGCCTTATAGATTGCAGGACATGCCCTATAAAAAAAATTGGAAGGAAACCTCTATCAGAGGGACCAAGTAATGCAAACAATAAAGGTACTCATGATCCATTAAAGAGAAATAATGTACACAATGTAGAGAATGTTTCTTGGTGTGTACCCTAAAATATGCCACATTCTCCCTTTGAGTGTGTAGTGGCACAAGCTTTAGTAGGGTCTACTGAGAATGAGGATGAACAAAGTGATCAAGAGGAGGAGAGACCTAAAGTTAATATGTTCATGAAATATGTTAAAGAAGAACGTGATGAACCATATGATGTCATGCATCATACTATAAATTTTGCTAATGAAAAAGATGAACATGTTCAATTAAGAAGACCTAGCGATGAAGAGGTGAGATCTCACACTTTTACTGCAATTTCTCAGGCTAGGAGTGCCTACAATTTAAGAAATAGGAAGGTAGATAGGGACCAGGGAAAGCCTGGTTCATTGTTTATAAAAGAAGGTTCTCTTGAACCACCAATTCAAAACAAAGATAATATTCTAGATCAGAGCAAAGGTACCCCCACTATTGATCAAAGAATAGAGAAATCCAAGGAGAGAAAAGGTAAGGCTTCCAGTGGGGATGTATTAGGTTTTCCAACTTTTGACATGAAGCATACACTATCTAAAATTAAGGTGTTAGTACCATTGATTGAGATGTTGAAAATAAAGGAGCACAGAGAGGTTGTTTTCTCTTTGCTCAAAGGTATAACTGATGATACTATTCCTACTACAAAAACTGTCAAGAAAAAGGGAGATAATGAGGAGCAAGAGGCTCCTATAATTTATGTAGGGAACATTATTACTCAAGAGCCATCTCATATAGATCCTTTTTATGTGAATTTTCTAGGGAATGACCAATTAATAAGAAATTGTATGATAGATTCAGGTGCAGCAACAAATGTAATGCCTTTTACTGTTATGAAAGAATTGGGCTTAAAACTTGACACATCTTTTGGTAGTTTTTTTGCTATGGGTAATAGAGAAGTGCCTACGTTGGGAACCTTGAAATTTATTGAAGTGAATTTTGTTGTTTTTCCTATGGCTCAAAATGGATGTTGTTGTGGTTGATACACCACCACATTATGGTATGTTGTTGTCTAGACAGTGGGCAACAACTCTTGGAGGGCATTTACAATTGGATCTATCATATGCTACTATCCCTATCAATGGGAGTGATGTAAAATTATATAGGGAGCCACGTGCTCTAGTGATAATTGAGAGGAGGGATCCCAAGGTTCTCAATTTTTTCATGGATGTTGACATGGAAAATTTTAGGATTGAGAAAGATGGGTCCAAAGTTGAAAATCAAGACCCAATTTTGAAGGAGTCACAATCACATCAAGATGAGATATGGAAAATGTACTTTGATGGTGCATGCTCCAAGGAATGATCTGGAGCTGGTGTTGTTTTTATATCCCCATCAGGTACAACCTTTAAATATTCTTTCCTCTTAGCTTTCCAATGTACAAATAACATTGTAGAATATGAAGCAATGTTATTAGGCTTAGACGTTTCCCTAAAACATGACATAAAGTTGTTACGAGTATTTGTGGACTCTGAGTTAGCAGTCTCCCAAATTAGATCCATGTATGCTACTATGATAGATTGAAATTATACAAGCATGCACTCTGAGATAAAATAGAGTTTTTTTATGCTTTCTCAATTGAATGGGTAGAGAGATCCAAGAACATTATGGCTGATTTCCTAGCAAGTGTATCCATAAAGAATAATGATGTAACTCTAGTTGGGATCTCTAGTATTGAAACCAAGATCAGGCCTACAATTCTTTATAATGTATATAATTGGCAAGTCTTTGAGGATGACAGTGATATTCTCTGGTTCATTCAATGTATGGATGATTATGAGGGCCATAGAATTGACAGTAATGCTTTAGTTGAAACCATAGATGACAAACAAACTATTTTTGGGACTAAGGTTGTTCAGCTACCAACAAATGTCATACCTAAAGGTTTAGTTCAACTTGAGGGCATGCTCAGTGACAATGATAGTCACTTTCTTAAAAGATATGGTGTAAAAATGGACAGTGTTGAAGGGGTAAATTTAGGGTCAGAGGCAGTCCCTAAAATGGTGTACATTGGAAAGAACTTAGCCCCTCACATCAGAGACAATTTGATCATCTTATTAAAGAAATACAAGCATGTTTTTGCTTTGCATATGAATATCTTAAGGCTTACAAAGAGGACTTGTTTCAACATGAGATTCCTCTAAAGCCTAATGTGAAACCTTTTAGACAGAAGCAAAGTCCAATCAATCCATTGCTAGCATAAAAAATGCAGGAAGAATTAATGAAACTCGGGGAGGCTCAAATTATAAAAATAATCATACATTCATCATGGGTGTCAAATCTTGTGCCAGTGAGAAAAAAGAATGGAGATATAAGGCTATGTATTGATTTTAGAAACCTTAATGTAGCATGACTTAAAGATAATTATTCCTTGCCTAATATGGAGGTAATGCTACAAAGAGTTACAGGGTGTGAACTTTTATCCATGATGGATGGATTTTCTGGTTACAATCAAGTTTTGGTTAATGAGTCAGAGCAATTCAAGACAACCTTTACTGCCCCTTGGGGAACTTATATTTATATTAGAATGCCTTTTGGTCTCATGAATAAAGGGGCCACTTTTCAGAGAGGAGTAGATGTTCTTTTCAAGGAATTCATAAATATAATTATGGTTGACTATCAGGATGATCTCACTACATATTCAAAGAAATTGAGGATCATTGCAGGCATATGGAGAACATTTTCGGTAAAGCTTTCGAGTTTGGAGTATCTCTTAATCCAAGGAAGTGTCACTTTGTTGTTTCAGAGGGAAAATTACTAGGGCATATAGTGTCCAAAGAGGGAGTGAGAATAGATCGAGAATAGATCCAGAGAGGATTGAGGCCATTAGTATGTTGAATCCTCCTAGGAACATTAAAGGGGTATAATATTTCTTAGGAAAGATAAATTTTGTAAGAAGGTTTATTATAAATTTTACAGAAATTGTAAAACCTATTGCCAAGCTGCTAAAGAAAGGTGTTAAATATAATTGGAATCAAGAAGCTCAACAAGCTTTTGAGAAGATTAAGTTGGTTATTAAGGAAGCACCAATTTTGAAATCTCCTAATTATGAATTTCCTTTTTCTCTTTTCTCATTTGCTTCATTCCATACCATTGTTGCAGTGCTACTACAGAAGGACAAGGGGGGATTTGAACATCCAATTGCATTTTTTAGCAAGTCTTTGCAGGTAGCAAAATTAAACTATGAAATCATGGAAAAACAATCTTATGCCTTAGTTAAGGAAGTAAGGCTTTTAGGAATTATTTAGTATGTACCAAGGTAATTGTCTATGTCCCTCATGCTACTATTAAGGGTATATTGTCACAAAATGAGGTTACTGGAAAGAGGTGAAGGTCGATCAATAGAATACAAGAATTTAATTTAGAGATCCATATTACTACATTGGTTAGAGGTTTTTGGTTAGAAAATCTCATGACAGATACAAATATGGAGCTTACCTAAGTGAACAATGTGCAAACAAATAAAATACCAACTAGAATTGAGATGAAACCATGGTATACTAATATGGTATATTTTTTGAAGAATATAAAATGTCCTGAGGATATGATAGAAAATCAAAGAAGGGATCTCTAACTTCAAGCTCAAAATTATGTGTTGATTCAAGTAGATTTATATTGGAAAAATAGAGATGGAGTTCTCTTGTTTTGTTTGGATAAAACTCGGTCTGAGAAGGTGTTGAAAGAAACACATAGTGGTGTATGTGGAGGCCACTATTCAGCCTAGACAACTACAAATAAGATACTTAGAGCTAGTTTTTATTGGCCTTTTTTGTTCAGGGAAAGTCATCAGTTTGTGTAGAAGTGTGAGGCTTGTCAAAGGTTTTCAAATAAGTTGATGTATTCAGGGGCTTTGCCTTTGAATCCAATTTTAGTTGAGGTCCCTTTTTCCCAATGGGGCATTGATTTTATTGGAGAATTTTTAGAGAAGTCTAGTGGGGGTCACAGTTGGATCATTGTTGCCACTGACTATTTCACAAAATGGGTTGAGGCTATACCAACCAAGACAAAAACCAGTAAGGTGTTCATTGATTTTCTGATAGATAACATCTTGACCAGGTTTGGTGTGCCAAGCAAGCTAGTTATGGATAATGCCATGTGCTTTAGGTCTGAAGAATTCAAGGAGTTTTGTGATCAGTATGGCATAGTGGTTTCATATTCTTCACCATATCATCCATGAGAAAATGGATAGGAGGAACCCAGTAACAAGAGCATTATGAAAATTATCAAAAGGACATTAGAAAAGAATACGAAGTCTTGGAATTCAAAGCTTAAGTTATCTTTGTGGGCTGACAAGATAACAGTGAAGAGAGCTATAGGTGTATCCCATTTTGAAATGCTTTATGGAACATAAGCTAAATTACCATTGAATAATTTATTGCCAGTTTACAAATTTATCCAAAATGAAGACATATAAGTGACAGAGCCAACGTAGAACATAATGTTGCAGTTGGTAGAGTTGGATGAGATTAGGAATGAAGCACAAGTGCAAAATCAGAAGATCCAACAATAGTCCAAGTATTTATTTGACAAAAGAGCATCAGAAAGAAAATTTTATGTGAATGACATGGTGCTCCAATGGAATGCAAGATTAGAAGACAAAGGAAAGCATGGAAAATTTGAGTCCTTATGGTTAGGACCATTTGTTGTGCATGATCTACATAGAAAATATTCTTATTTTCTCTGGTCCTATTGGTGAAATGCAAGACATGTATGTGCATGGGCAGTTTATGAAGCCATTTTTCTCCTATTTCTCTTTTCATGCACAGTAATGTGAATATTTGTATATATTCCTAGTTTTTAAGTTTTAGGGTTTTGTTGTGAACTTTTGGTCTATGTCGTAGAGTGCTGGTTTTCTAGTGTTAAACTTCTTTCAACCTCCCTTAGCCGGAGAAACTGTTAGGATTGCTAAATTTTGGTCTCTATGGTGCTTGTTCCTGTCTTTTCCTGCAAGTTTTGGGCTATGTCTTAAACCCTGGTTGTTCTTCCATGGTGGTAAAACCCTTAAGTCTCCTATGTTTTCATAAAATGAAGTTACTTTACGAAGTCACTTAAGTCTCTTTTTGCCATGTGTTTTTAAGTCATCAAGCAGGGCCACTTTATTTCCTAAGTCTTTTTCCTATCGGGGTTATGTTTTATTTTCCCTAAGTCCTAAGTCCCCGCGGAATTTATTTAACACAAGTATCAAGAAGTTTCATTTTGATCCGACGATGATCACTTTCCCTTAATGTGAAGATTATTGATGAATATCCTTTGAGGCATTGTGCCATGGTGACATCTGTCCATTCCATAGATCATGAGGTTATCTTTCTTCACAGTTAGTGACAGTCTTCCACCCCCCGTCAGATCAGCTGTCATTCGATGATAGTCATTATTCCTTGATCAATAGATGCACAAAGGATAACCTTCAAGGCTTCATGCCTTTATGATGCATGTCCTTCCTGGGATGTGGGGTCTGCATTTTGTCAGATTTCATCAGGACTGTCAAATATTTTTAAATGGACGTGAAGCCTCAAACAGAACATGCAAGAAGGTTAAGTCTTTATGACATCATGCTTTTGTGATGCATGGAGGTTGGTAGGACCGGGTCATAATTGTAGTCAGGGTGTGTATCATGTAGATTTGATATGATCGGACAGATGGCACATTCCCTAGAATGGAAAGTGAATGAAGGTTACTGATTGAGGCTTCGTGATAAGATGACACATAGCATCCTGAGATCGTGGGGTCAGAGTTAAGGCAGATTAAACAAAAAAATAGATCTGATATGATCAGATTATGGGCACTAAGCCTTGATCGAGAGATACATGAAACATAGTCATTGTGGGTTCACACTTGGTTGACATGTGTCTGAAAGTCAAAGTGGGACTGAGATGCAATGAGGAACTTCCAGGTGTCTTGTGCTCGCAGTTTTTTGTTAAGTAAAGATCAATGACTGTGTTTTAAACTTGATGGAAAGATTCAGTCCCGATCGTTGATAATGTTTCCACACCATGATGACCATTAGAATGGGTAGTATTTGAAAATTCAAACCTGTGTAGAGGGTTTTTTAGTCATGGCAATGCTCTTTCAAGTTGCAGAGGGGTAGATGGATCAATCTGATCATCTGGGTTGCATTTATGTGGCCATAGGGTGCCTGAGAGACAAATTTTTTGATATTTGGGGCTTCATAAATATTTTTTGGTGGTGAATTAGGGTTTTGATCTGATTTTGTAGATATTTTAACCATTGTTTCTTCCCTATCTATTTATGCATTGATGTTGGCTTAGTTCTCGAGTTGTGGTGGTTATTTTTTAGGGTTTCTTTTTGCCCTAAGGTAGTCCAAACTTGTGGTATACAATTGGTATAACTAGGGTTTTTGAGTCTTCTGTAATGATGGGAATTTTATGCTATATAAGGATTGTAAGCTCTACATATTGAATTAAGACTATCAGTGATCATTTTGGCTTTGATTCCAAATGTTTTAGATGTTTTACCAATAATATATGTTTGTAACCTCCTATAATTTGTGAAATAATAGTAATGTCTTTGTTCCAGTTTCTTGTATTCATTTAGGTTGGTTTTTAAGGACATACCAATCCATCACTCTGTAAGGTAGAGGGTCTAACTAGTTTAGGGTTTATTTAAGAGAGAATTAAACATCCTTAAAGTAGTTTCAGTGAGTAAAGAACTATAATGAATTGGATAATTGCATCTGCTTCCAAGAAGTCTGAATTGAGTATGTAAGGCATAATCAAGTTTAGAGATTGTTTGCAAATTTATATTTGATGTATGTTTTTGTTAAGAGTCTTTTCATTTAGAGTGACACCATAGCCACTGGATAGGGCACTGGTTTGATATGTTAGAATTATGGTTCTCATCAAACTTTATAAAATCTGTTACCATTTACATGTTTTATGATTGCATCCACCATACCTGCATATTTGTGATAACCTTAAATATTGAAGGTTGAAGATAGGTAGTGCCCACCTGAGCTTGTGGAGCTCAAAGTGTAGAAGGTTTTAGGACCTTGTTGAACATTATTTCTCCTCCTTGTTGAATCAGTGCTTGGGACTATAGAGGAATATACCTAAGCCATGGGTATAAAAGGGATCTGCAAGAAAAAGAACTAATAGAGTAAAAACCTAAATTGGTAGAGTGTTTTTCCTGCAACCCTTAAAGAGATGTTTCAGGGATGGCGAGTGGAACAAAGGAAGTCTCTTTATTCTTTCATATGGTAGATTGGATCATCTACCTTAATTTGGTAAATATGGAAGGTAATAAATAGAAGAATCTTATAGGATAAGGAAGAAATTTGGTACATATTTGCAATACAATTGAAAAAACTATCTTAGAATTGGTGAGTATGGCGGCTACCTCAGTGAACTTATTCAAGCACCCTTATAATCTTGATGACATCCAAATTTAGGAAAATTGGCCCCTCATTAAGTTCAATCTTATTAGTGGGTTTAAATGAGTTAATCCATCTTCTTCAAGGGAAATCTTGTTGGAATGGAGCGCACAAGAGGAAGTATGGCTTAAATTTTAACTTTTATAGAGCTTTAAAGGGGAACTTAGGTCATTTGGGGACATGTTGTGTTGCAAAAGATTGGAAGGGAAATAATCTTTCTTAGATTATGAAGAATTTGGCTATATTTAATAATGAAGCTAAAGCAAAGGTAGTGCTCCTTAGAGTGAAGTTAGAAAATAGATTTATGGCCCCGTAGATCCACCTAGAGGGTGACTCTCAAATAAGGAAGCTAACAAGATTTCCAATTTTTTGGTTGAGTCAAAAAAGGAGGTAGTGTGTTTTGTGAGGACATCCATGATGCCCAACAAGTTGGAGTGGAAAATTTTGAGGCCTCCATAGGAAATTTAATGTAGATTGTTAAAGAGGTATTATAATTGTTAGGCATGATAGACTGTGGGATATGTTGGATAGGACCATTGAGGAGATGACATTAAGTCACCTTCTTTTAGACATACAAAAGACATCATTCCTTATTGCTTTGATAGTTAGAAGCCTTCGACATTTATAACAGTGAATAAAATGCTTGCAAATTTATCTCTCCAAGATTTGAAACCAATGGTGTCTTTTTGGGAGAAAGTTTCCATTGACAAGCTCAAAATGTATTTGCATTTGAAGATGAAAAATTTGTGTACAGGGTGATGATGGTTCTAAGAAATGACTACTTTCAAGCAAAGAGTCGGTACCAAACTAATGTGGAAATAGCCTCCATATTCATGGGTTGGTACCTTGACCTTGGTATGTATATAGAGACAAGGTGGTTGATGACCCAATGCATTCAAGAAGAATGGAAAGGAGTGTGGATGAGCTTCTAGCTAAAACAAGAATAGGGGAAGTATTGGTGGCCACAGAAAGAGATTGGCTCCAAATGGGTGATTCCATTTCTCCATTATGTTTGTTCTTCATATGGAGTGCTCGAAGTGATAGAGAGGTTTGAAGAGTGGCAGTGCAGATTAGATTGAGTGGTATCAATGATTTTATCACGATAAAAGAAATGTGTGTTTGTATAGGAGAAATAGTTCCAGTGCAAGGTGGATAGAAGTGAAGACATGAATGACCCCTTGGTAGAAAAAACACCAAAGACATAAGCTCAAGGTTGGGATCGGTGGAACTTCCAGCCAGGGACAATACAATAAGATGGGTTTCTCGATTATGTGCATGGTTTTGGTTTCATTTTTTATGGGGGTTTGATTATGACTAGTTGATACATCTTTCTTTTAGAATTATAAAGTTATATGTGCATTCATATATGCAACAAAGTCTGGTTTTTTTTGTGAAAATGTATAACTTTGTGATATTTTGGGTCTAGTCGAATGTTATAGGGGTCGATAGTTGCTGTCTATACATATTGACTTTTTATCTATGCAAAAGGGATATGGGTTGAAAAGTAGATAATTATAATTATGCATTTATTGTTATGATTAATAAAATTGTAAAAAAAAACACTTTACCGATAAAAAGAAAAGTTCTCACCTCCATCGTAATTACCTTTAGAATTTCCTCTTTACTAAGTGGTCATAATAAGTCTAAAATGAGACAAATTAAAAGTCACATTTTTTTCTAGATGAATATCAAATCTTATAATAATTTTCTAGACGCAATGCAATTATAGTGAACACATTATATTGTTATGTCATAATATTTGAAGACATTCACTTTACATAGAATGCAAAAGGAATTGACAAGGAGAAAAGATTAAAGAACTCTTCACCTTTTGAGTGGACAAGTGCCTCAAAAATGTCTCTAAACAACACCTTTAATTATTAGATATCCAACATGTGAGGCAAGTATATTTAATAAAAGTATTTTTGTCAAACCATTATCATGCATCAAAGATTATTTCCACACATCAAGACCATGTTTGAAGTGATTGAGATCAATCATGCAAAGTTGAAAATTTATACAAAAATATTTTAATGATGGTTTAAATCTTAAAATATTCATCAAACCAATGCAAACTAATTTATGAAAAAAGAATTCTAAGACAACATGAATATCATTTATCAATCACTAATATTAAACTAAGCATCATTATTGTTTTATTTAATTATCACATTTATTTTAATTTTATTTACAAATCTTAAATATTCATTAGACCAAGTTGAACATTTTTATGATGGAAACAACTAATTCCAAAAGGGATCAAAATTCTTATCTATTACCTAAAACAAAATCTAGTTATCCTCTTAATTATCGCATTGCAATGTCAAAAATTGTACTCCTTTAATTAACGAGTCCAATTTCACACTCTACTAGCACTCGTATTATCTTTCCTCTCCTCTAAGCATATATGGGACCATTTTTATATTTAAATTAATACTTAAATCAAGAATATGAGTCCTATCCTATTTTAAATCTCAACACACTCCTCTTTGGGTCCTTATTGTAAGTGTGCCCTTTATCTCATATCAAATTAGGCCTATATAAGTCATATATTATTGTTAATTTCAATGTAATAAAGGTCCCATTTCAATTTTGTCAACACCCATATGGATTTTAGATCTAATAACTAGGACCTATTATCTTTTCATCCCCAAAACTTGATCCAAAAAGGGTCAGACTAATTTGATAACCACAAATTATGTAGGAAAGTTAGAAGTATCTGATCACCTTTTTGTAAGCTAAACTTAAGAGTAGATAACATTGAGGCCTTGGAATTCCTAAATATAGCCTTTGAATTGGGATATGATTTTTGTAGGTCAGTCATAATGCAAAATTACCTTAGGGACACTATATAAAGCACCTCTCATAGTTCATTTCATAACACACATTCATATCACATCTACAAGTTCATTTCAAGAGAAAGGATTCTTTTCAAGATCGGATATGATGTATGAATCATCAAGATACATAAGGAATCCTCAATTATGTGGTTATGGTGTTTTTTGTGATGATTCATCATTTTGTTGTATCAACATTTGGAGGACTTATCCTAAGAGCAATGCATCGTCATTGAAGGGTATAATAGTCTCAATTCAAGCATTTACTTTGAATCTCATATTTCCTTTTCATTTTATCATTGTTTTTAAGTTGATTCCAAACTTGGGGTTTGACTAAGGCAAGATCCTATACAACACAAACACCATTTTTTGTTTGTTGTGCAAGTATAAGTATAAAAATAAGTTTCACCTCTAGTTTGGGATTAAAAAAACATATGGAAGACAGAGACATAAGAAATCTGACATCATTCATTATAAGTACTAGTGCACCTAGCATCATAGTCCTTTAGGACATTGGTTCCTAGTGCCATAATCCTAGTTATTTTCCCTGAAAGTTGATCCAATGATTGTTTGCATGCATTTTGGACTAGTTTGATTGTTGTTATGAACTTGAGACATATGACAGAGTATGGCACCTAGTGAATTAATTATGCCAATTTGAGCTTAAATTTTAGACATGAGTTCCTCTCCATTTCCTCTTTCAAGTTCTATATATCATAGTTGGTTCTCAATTTTGCATTTGTCAATTTATGTGGACTATTGTCAAATTTGCACATTTTTGTATAGTTCTTGCATTGTCACTTTCAAATCACATCCATACCAATTCAAAGCACTAAAGAGAACAATAAACATGTTGTGAACGCTCTCCTAAGGGTTTGTAGTTGGGCCTATTGGTTGTTCCCCAATGTAATTTATGGGATGAGGTTTGATTCAAAGTTGGCATTCTAGGTTTAGATCTTGTCCCTTTACTACATTACACACATTTATTTCAATTCTATTATCAAACTCAACTCTAATATCTTAATTTATTATTTTCTAGGTAATTAATTGCATTTATTTAATTAGTATGCATAACTTATGTAGATATTTTAGTTTATTTATAGCTTACAAGCTATAAATTATTTTAGGTTGTTGTAAGAATTAAGTTTATTTTAAAATAATTTGATTATTATTCATTGGTGTTTGTTCTTGAATTTTACAACACATGTACCTACAAGATCAAATAGAAAATGAAGAAAACTTTCCACAAATGAGAGCAACAAGAGATATATAATATATTCCTCAAAATAAAAAGATACAGAATGAATACAAATGAAAGAGAGAATGCTTATAAAAGTATAATCATGAAGCCTTATATGCACAAACCCTAATTCAATATTAAATTATCTAGCGCCAAGTGTTAGATTCATAATGAGTGAGGCAACTTAACATATTATTAGCTTAATTTAATAAATGGTAAAAACCCACCTATGTTTATCTTAAGTGAATAAAGTAATTAGAAATATCCTAATTACTCCACTCCCCCCTCTTGAGATGAGCTTAGGGAGTATTCAAAAAGGCTCTAAATTCATGAAATACAAGCGATAGATCTTGACAAAAAAGGCTTAATGAGGTACCCAATACAAAGAAAGTCTCTCAAATTAGAGAAAAGACAAAAAAAAAACATGGTAAAACAACCCTCTTCAAAAATAAGAGATACAATGCATGAAGAACATGAAATGCTAAAGGAAGAAATGCCTCATAAAGACCCCCCTAAGGACATAATCCTTCACCCCAAGCATAAACCACAACTGAAGGTAATGTGGGGATGCTCAAGGTTTAGTGAAGATAACCTACACCTTTTTATGTTTATATTACAAGGTGAGAAGACCATCCTGAATCAACCATCAAATTAAGTGTACATGGATCTCAATATACTTAGTCCTCTAATGTTCCACTAGGTTGCAAGAAATGTGAATAGTAATTTGATTCTTACATCAAAGAATAGTGAGATCATCAGGAGAAAAACCAAACGCTATCAACAAATGTTGAAGCCATAGAGCCTCCTGGCTAGCAAGAACAACTACTTGATAGTCAACTTTAGTATATGATAATGCAATAATATATTACTTCTTGTAACACCACACAATAGGACAAGAATGAAGGCAAAATACAAAGCCAAAAGTAGACTTTTGATCATCAACATCGCCAACCATATCTAAGTAGCAAACTCAAATACTCAAGAGTCTCCAAATGAGGTGTGCCTTGAATATATCTGTAGTGTTATAAATTTACTCCTCTGTGTAATTTACCATTATTTCATGCCTCTAGTTTACCCTAAATAATAAAATTGATGTAATATCTCTATGTTTATTCATCCCACCTTATCACCACCCACTCAGAATCTCGACCACGTAGCTTGGACAACCCAAGATGTGTATGTGTCATGGAGACATCTGTGCAACACACACTCATCTACAAATTTGTAGACATGCAAAGTGTCATTGAGGCATTAAAAACTTCCATCATGTAGTGTAACACCTGATTCCACTGCCCACTGATGTCCAGATTTGACTTCTATTCATTATAATCCTATTTTAAACATTCATTTGGTCTTCTTGGCTCACTTTTGACTTTCTAATTACATCTTCTTGATCCTACACATACCTATATATTATTCACTATGTGCTTGAGCTTCATACCATGATTGCACAACTTGTTTGTGATTTCTTAGTGGTTCTTGACTTCACTTTGTCAAGCCTTGGCTTAATGATTATGATAGGGAGTATCTCATTGAATCCCTATTCGTGTTTAGTAGAATATAACATTGTCTTTATTATATTTTTGTTATTTATATATTGCATATTTCTTGTCTATTACTATCTTTGATTATCTATCACTAATCATCTATTTGGTTGTTGTGGAGGTGGAAACACCAAAGCAGGGATTTGACTAAGGTAGTTCTCCAAATAGACCCCACACTTTTCCTTGTTTGTGTATGTGCAAGCTCATTAAATGGAGAAGATTTTAGAGAATATTATTTTATTTGTCAACTTCCATTGGAGGTTGTAAGTTCTTAATTATCCTTATCCTTGTATTTCCATTGAGCTGCTGGTTTAGTTATTTCCTTTGTATTTTGTTATTAGTTACTTTATATTATGTTACTCTACCATTTTTTTGAGTCATCCTCTATTCTCTATCTGTACAAAACATATGTGTGTCATGTTTTCATCTTGTACCCATGCTTATGTCTTAGACCCACACATGTGTCCTGGGCAGTGAGCTTAAAAAGTTCAACATTTTCTTTCTATAGTGTAATTTTTTGGTTTTCATAGAGACAATATCACTTCATATTAGTAGCTAGTATATATTAAAGTTTATCTCATATATAGTATTTAATTCATTAAATCCCTTTTTTACATTAGTGTCTTGATATCCTAGCTCACTAGAGTACTATTTGAAGTGAGTTGGCACAAGGGATAGTTTATCTCTTGATATTTTAATCAATTTTAAGGTCGGTAAACTTTTCCTTCTCCACATTGTGTTGAACCCGATGTGAACTAGCAAACTCTATATCGAATCCTTCCCTTTTTCCAAGTGGAAGTCCCTTTGTATGGATGGTGTCTATCACTCTTATTTCACCACCTTCCCAAATGGGGATCAAGATGAATATCACCTTTACCCCTCTAGATAAGCCAAATAGTGAATACCATTCTCCCCTATATACCTTGGTGTTAATCAGTAACATCTCTGTTATGGGCATCTTGATTGACCCTACATCTTGGGTTGACCTTATCACTAAGGAGGTCATCTTTGTAAATTACCTAAACCATGAAAGATATGATGAGTGTTCCGCCACCATTATCATGCATGATGGGCTATCACTTCCCCCTTTGGGTTCCACCACCTTGACAATCCAGGTAGGACCCAAAGTGATATTTTTTGACATTTATCATGATTCCTGAATCAAACCTCTTTAGAGTCAAGCTAGGTATCCAGTGGCTAACATCCGAGGGATTCACCCCTTCATTCATGCATAAATTCCTAAAGTTTACCCACAAGAGAACTATTCACATAGTCTAAGACACCTATTATCACACATTGGTGTTTTGTGGGGGCTTTCTCCTTGATTATTTTTTGCCTACTCTAGTAGGGCCCCTGTGTCCCTAGGAAGATGTGTTGTTCCTTTCTTATCATAAGTATAAGGTCGAGGAACTAAAATTCAAATTTGTAGCACCTATCCCATCTTCTCTTATAGATCTCTCCCATGAGGCTCAACATGCTTCAACCTCTGTCACTTTCTCATCACAAGCTCAGAGAATTCATGTGCCCCATGGGAAGCCTCTTCATCCACCTCAAGTTTTTTAGCCTTTGGTGGTTCCTCCTATTCTCATGTCTACATTGAGTGTGTACAAAGGAAAGGAACATATGTTTCCCAAACCAAATGTGAACCTTCCTTTCCCTATCCACATCGTCACAAACATACCTCACCATTCCCTCTATGGTAAGGGTAAGAGGTCTCCTAAGATTCCACCTTCTCCCTTAGCACTTGCCGCTAAACCTAAGGGTAAGATGTCTCCTAAGATTCCACCTTCTCCCTTAGAACTTGCCCCTAAACCTATGAGTACACCTTCATTTCCTCCTATTTCCCATATCACAAAAAGAGGAAGGGTGTATGTGACTGAGTTGATGGTTTCTATGATAGTGTCACCTCCTACTCCATCGAGGGGCCTTCCTCTTTGTTAGCAATGACATCGAAGACCTCTCCCATGGAGAAGGATACCACTATATCCTTGTTGGATTCTCAATGTGGCCCACATCTACATTGAAACCAACTTTCATGTGAGCATAAACATCTTTGAGAGAGATGGCCTTTGCATGTGAAGTCATTGCAAGGGAAGAAAGTGTATCTTCCAAGCCTGTGTCTTTCACTTTCGCTTTCTCTCCTAGCCCTACTCTCACATCATTATCAACTTATCTAGCCTTTCACCATGCAATCTCCTCCATCTCACTTCCCCTTGCACTAGGTGTGAAAATTGGGCCTCGTTCCAAGCGGGTCCAAGTCCTAATCTCTCCATTGCAAGAGTTGTTACTTATCACCACCTTGCCTAACATCCTGCCCTTTTATGCCCTAATAAACATGTTACACACATAGGTGGTATCCATGATCATGATGTCCACCCAGAATATGCCAAATCCATCCTATGATCATTGTCCCAACTTCCCAAGTGTCCTTAAGTTCACTACAATAGATCATAGGGCTTCATCTTGATCATTCAAAAGGAAGTTCAAGTGGGGCCCTGTGTCGGAGTTCCCTTGTCATAAGTATGCTTTGACATATATTCTTTTTGTCTTGGTCCTCATAGTGGAGAAAGATCCAACTTATCTGATTTTGTATATGTCCCTTTTACAAAGTTTAGCGGGGCGTATTCTGCATCTTTTCCTTAGCATGGGTCACTCGCAAGTTATGAGGCTTGCTTGTTTGACTCGCTCGAGGAAATTCTAGCATTGACGATAATCTTTACATGATCCATCTCACTCACCTTAGTGGAGCTATTTAATTAGAATGTTGAGGTTTCCTCATCCTTGACTCTAGCTATTGGTGGTGTACCTAAGGCTACAATCATGGTTGTACCATTGCAATCTTGATATCGCTCTCCATATGATCAAAATTGGGAGGATGATGATCTGTTAGTTGATGACCCATGAAGGTAGCATCCACTTCTATATCTTTAAATTAGAGTGTGTTTGCATATGTTCCCCAATTCTTATCTTTAAGTGTTTCTCCCTACTAGAGGACCTTTGTACTCTATTAGTACTTGGAAACAAGAGGTTATCTATCATTCACCTTCTTCTATATGTTATCTTATTATTCTATTTATCGCATGTTGGTTTTTGACATTTTGGGATGATGCAAAGTGTTGGGGTCATTTAGGCTTCCATTCCATGTTGATCCAAATTTTTATTTTTATTTGTCTTCATGTTCTATTCTTTATATCTCATCCATGGTTGGCAGTGATGAAATATCACCTAAGAGGACTAATTTGACTCTTCGAGGTTCTGAGGTTAATCAATCAAATCCCCCTGTCTATATTTGGATGTTGTGGAAATTATGTGTCACCTATCAAGAAGTGGCATTCCTGGAAGCATCTCATATATTGACATACCACAATGTCATTTCTCTCCTTAGAATGTATCACGTTCTCCTCAAAGTAGCATGGTCCATTCTAGGGGTTATTGTTATATCTATGTTACATGATCATTTTATTATCTAACTATCATATTGTATCTAGATCATAGGTTTTCTTATACAATTCAATTTTTTTATCTTAATGAATACCTGTGTGGGTGATAATCAATTTTCTCATCAAATCTTTCCCTTTTGTACACTTATATAGCTTTTGCTACACTTATTGTTGTGATATAAATCACCCTATCTAGTGTAGGAGCAACTTGTTCTCTAAATGCTTTCAAAGGGAAAATTTGTAGAAATTAGAATTTTCAAATGTAAAAGCATTGTAAAGGTCTTGTGAAGTCATAATTCATGTATTTGTAGACTCAAAATAGGTCTCTAGGTGGTCAAATGGTGAAAATGTAAAAGTTGCAAAAAATGAAAAAATATCAAAATGCAAAAAAAGGGAGTCTAACGATCATAGTGGTTCAAAAAAATAGTTATAGGCATTAAGGAGGTTTAAAATCCTTTAAATACTTGTATTTCACTTACCAATGGGCAGATTTTGGGGTTTGTAATAAGATTTGATAATAATAAAAACAGATAAGAAAATAATTTATTTCCTATATTTTTCATATATTTATGCCTGAACAGTGGGTTGTACGAATATATTTTCATGGAAATGTGGTTTCTAAATGGTGAAAAATGGTAGGAATGACTGTTATCTTTCATTTAAATCAAATTTCCTTGGATTTCATATTGTTTTTTGAAATTCATTGTAGTTTCTTTGTGGATTGCCTAGAACCCTACCAAGCGTTACCCGTTTTGGTAAAACCTGTTGATCTCTAAGTTTTGTTGATCATTAGTGTCCCACACTTAGTCATTTATCTAGGCAGGTTAGTCGGTCATCACTGTGACTGAGCTATCCAATATAGGCTGAGCAGTAGTCATTGTCGATCAGTCAGCAGTTGCTGAGTTACACAGAAGCCAAGTGTAGTCGATCAGTCCATGCCGAGCGCCAGAGTCTTCAAATGTCGAGCAAGACAGTTTTTTCATATATGTCAGGGATGGCACAAACTTGAAGGTAAACTATTTTGGGCTGACTTGTTTGAGTATTCAATATTTTCAACAGAGTTAATTATGCATTAAATCATTGATCCCAATGTGTGGCATGGAACCAATCAAAAAATTGAAATGCCCGAGCGACATAAGTATTTGATCTTGCTCATTGATCTATATCTAGATGCCAGATCCAAAAGGTATATAAGATTGCTTCTTACCCTGATTTTAAAATAAGAGAGTGCATGCATACATGAGAGATGTGCGAAGGGTTATTTCTAAGTGAAGAAGCATAGATCTAGCATAGTAAAAGAGCAGTGAGCAGTAGAACAAAGATATATCATATTATTAGATTAGAGAAGGTATTGGAAAGAGGAGATCCGTCATCAGCATCTCACTGTATATTGAAGGATCAGATCTTGAGACATTCTAATAGGTGTATCAGGTGAAATCTCTTAACATAGTGGTTCTAACATACTTTTCTAAATCTCTTAGCCAAGTGCTTACTTTGTTGTAAGTTTAAATCCTTTTACAAGGTAGATTGTAATGATTTGTAGCTCTTAACTGGGTAGACCTTTAATCAAGTAGATCATCAAGTGTGATCAAGTTTTGTAGCCTTAATAGGCACACTTTATTTCTGCAGTAGTGAAGATTTTGTGGGTGTCATCCCCACACCAGTTTTACCTTCTTGGGATTCTGGGTTACCAAAGTTCTATGTCTTGATTTATTTATCTTATGTTATGTATGCTACTAGTTGATAGATCAATTATATTTATGCATGGTTGTGGATCAGTTTGTTTTAAGAGGTAAAAGTTTTAAGATCTGATTCACTCCCCCCCCCCTCTCAGTATCTTACTTTCCCATCTTGTATTTCCAACAATTGGTATCAGAGCTCAGTTCTCCTATAAAAAGGTTTTAATCAACTTGAGAGTATAGATCTTGAGATGGAGGTTTACAAATTGGGAAAATTAATTGAGAATCAAAAGATTGATATTCAGCTAGCATTACATCATCTTGAAACAACAACACAGGAACTAAAGAAGTCCTTGCAAGAAAGGAAAGATTTGGCCAAACAAATGAATGACACTCATTATAAGGAAGAAGACACTGAAAATCTATTTCAGAATAGAATCTCTACTGAGAGTGATGCAACAATTTTAGATCTACTGGAAAGGAACAATACATTGTGTGAAGAAGTCAGAAACCTGAAAAGAGAACAAGAAATGCAAGTAGTAAGACTATGTGAAGTAGTGGAATAGAAGAAGAAATCTGAAGATGACAAGGCTATGGATGATGAAGACAAAATAGTGATGACTATCAGACTTGATGAAAGGACACATGATGTACAAATGATGACAAACAATCAGGTTGACATGGTGAATCAACTGCTACTTGTGAATCAGGAGATCAACAGGAAAGACATGGAAATTGTGAATCTGAGATCTGAGAACAGTCAATTGAAAGATGAATTGAGATCTGAGGAAAAACTTAATGAAAGATTGAACAGACCTAATGAAGCTTTGAATCATTTTGAAAACCTGATGGAAGCATCAAGAAGATCTAAGGATTCTTCTGGATTAGGTCATAATGAAAAACATACATCTTTTGAGAAAAGAGAATCATCTAAAATTGGTGAAAGGAGGAATGCAAAGACAAAGAACAACAAGCTTGTATGCTAGCAACATGGAAAACTAGGACACACAACAAACATCTGTTGAAGCATGAATGGTAAGTCCAATCCTAAACCTAAATTTAATGGTTATTGCTTTAACTGTAAGAAGTTTGGACATCAGGCACATGAATGTTGGGCAAAGGCAAACAATGCACCTCCCACACCTAGATTCAATGGGTATTGTTACAACTGTCAGAAATTTGGACATAAAGCACAAGATTACAGATCTAATGCTAAACAAAAATGGACATCAAAGACACAAGAAAAAGCATCAAGGGAAGGTAACACTTATAATTGGGATTACAACACATAGAATAGTTGTCATTACTATGGTGAGTATGGGCATGTTCCAGAAAACTGCATAAAGACACATTTCAGAGGAAAATCTAAGAGTTGGATGAATGGAAGCCTAGTTTGTTATAATTGTCTGAAAATTGGTCATACTAGGAGAGAATGCAATACAAGGGTACTTTCTCCTAATGTTGAGCAGATTAGAGCACAAATGAACCAAACATGGACAAGAAAAGCAGAACCGTGCAGTAGTGAAGCTACTACAGCCGAGGTCCCCCAATCCAATGGATCAAGTGATCACACCATCGCCAACTAAGAAAAAGAGGTATGCGAGGAACTATATTTATATTTCATGTCTTTCATCAGTTCCTAAGATATAAAAATGCAAAAGTTCATATCTGCATATGATAAGATGAATCAGGACGTAATTTGAGACTTGTACCGAGCAAAGTCAATATGCACTATAGGTGTCGAGAAACAATATTATTGTGCACTAAGACTGAGTTTCCTATTGTATGCCAAGTTGGTATTATTAAGTAATTTTTGTTTGATGACTGAGTATGGGTTGTGACCGAGAGGTAGGCGAGTTTTGTGAGTCGGCCGAGGACAGTTGTTTGGCACTCACTCAACGGAAAGAACATTTAATGCTAACCTAATTTCTGACCATTGGAACCTATATAAAGGAAAGAGCCATTCATTTTCACTCTCACCATGCGATTAAGAATTTCACAGAGTGATTGAGCATTTGAAAACTTGATTACTGCAAAGTTCTTCAAAGATTTCAACAGCGTGTCGTCGGCAACCTCTTTAGTGGAAAGGGCAAGTTTTTATACTTGCCAAGGTACTCTGTTCACAATATTTGAAACCCTATTTTTGGAGACAATGGCTGCAATCTCTTCTGCACCAGCTAATAAAATGGAGAAGGAGTTGATTAAAGTTCAATTGGTTAGGAGCGACACCTGTGCGCCTCCTAATTTCTGGGCAGTTCCTGAAAGTGCTATCCAAGGTGATCTGACCAGAGCCCTATCATTGATTCCACTAAAGGTTTTCATGATTCATGATATTAGATCATGTTATATGTGCAAAGTGAGCGAAATTAGGGATTATGAGCTAAGACAATCATATGGGAAATTGTGTGTACACAGAGCCCTAAAAGATGAGCATAAACATGTAGCCGAGAAAGGGTTAACTCATGCCCTAGATTTTATGAGAGATTTCAGAATAGAATGGATTAAGATTGTCCTTATCTGTGTATAGGATATGAACATTTGGTTGAATAATGGACCAGTTAAGATCATAAGGGAAATCAGCAATCAAGTAACTGGTTATCCAACTGTCAACGGAAAAAGAACCCTGAGATGTCAGAGTAAGGAGGATATAGAAGCAAACACTGGGGAAGTTTGGAACAAAAGAGGGATGAAAATCTCTACTATCATAGATTTGGAGATCAATTTTGCAGTAAGGGTTTTAGCTCACAAATTTTATTAGTCGAGCCGAATGGACAATGTCTCATGTATTGCAGTCGACCAGGCATGGAAGATTGTGAAGAAGGACCATACCTATGACCTTGTCAAGCTTCAGATGATGCAGCTGGCTGAGAACCTTTCTTCAATTTGAAAGTCAAAGAACTCAATGTGTAAGTTTGGTTCTCTGCTAGTTTGCAAATTTTTCTATATACATAATACATTTCCCACTTTTGGAGATATTGTGTGGAAGACAGACCGACCAATTACACAACAAATCAATGTGCTTATTGAGAAATTAGGTAGTAATTTTAACAATGTCATGGAACATATTTTTTTGAATTTAAGAAAAAGATGAGATTGATAAGCAGAATTCCAAAGTCACTAGTTGAGAAACACTATGAGGATATTTATTTCCTAGTAGATACAGATTTTACCTATGTTCAGGCAGTAGTGCTGAGTGGCTAAGGCCATTACCTTATGAGGTGAATATTGATGAAACATATATAGCTATAACATCTCTATTGGCAGAAGAGATTGATGGTTCAGCCAGACATTTTGGCAATCATGAGGAAGCTAAGTCCAAAATATCTATGGATTTGAAGGCTGGAACTATGGAGAGAAAAAGGAAAAATATTATCAAAGGGTTGAAGAAGATGATTGGAGTTGAGGGTGATGAAGAAATAGAGGATGCACCTTTGGGATTGTCAACTGGTCAAGGAGAGGATATGACTATTGAAGAAGAGGAGAGTGAACCCGAAGAATATTTCACTGAGAAAGCAAAAGGAAAGCAGCCAGTGGTTGCCAAGGAAACTAAACCAAGCAAAGACAAACCAAAGGCTACCCATCCTATTGAAAAAATGCCTAGGACTAGGGAATCAACTATTTCATCTCTTTCTGAGACAACAAAAGTATATACAAAGAAGAATGCTGGAGAGAGAAGCTCGGGTAAAAGAAAACAAGTTGAAACAAAGGTTGTGTTGAGCCAACCTGAGAAAAGACCGAGGACGAAGATGACCTTGCAGCATGAAGATGATGAGGAGAAGATAGATATGTATGAAGCCAACAACATACCTACAACATCACATAAACTACCAATCAATATTGATGAGGTATGTAAGAACATTAGAAGTACAACTGGATTAGCAGGATTCAAATTTATTAAGTATGAAAAGCAAAGTATAAAAGACAAGCATAAGATTAAGGAGGCACTAATAGACATGATGGGTACATTTAAGATGACACCTGTAGAGATAGGAGACCTTGTCCCTACAGAACTCTATGATATTTTATCACAAAAATGGCAATATGCACTGATGACTGAAAGAAAGATAAGGAAAGGGACATTAGCAAAGGTCATTCTTGGATTAACAAAGAAGCAAATAGGAAAATTTATTAAGCAATATCAAAGGAAGTTTATTCCCAAACTTAGAGCCTATGCAATTCTAAAAAATGATGTTGAAGGAGTAGTCCAATAGAGTACTCAAATCTGGAAGGAGACTTTTGGGCTATTAACTAAGAAGGAAAATAAGACAGGTGAAGGCACCTCACAACAGATGGAATTGGAAGGGAAAATTGCTACTGAACAAGTAGAGACAGAGAAAACAGATAAAGTGTCAACTATAGATCTAACACTGGATAGTCCCATTGTCACTACACTTGAAGATAATAGCAATTTGGATGTCGAGGATCAGAATGAGCCAACAGACACATGCATGCAATCCCCTATTCAAGCAACAAAGGCTGACACAAACAAAGAAGAAGAAAAGGAGGTAATAAATGATAATCCACCTATCTTAGAGGTTGTACAAACATTTTTAGATGGTAGTGATAGTAAGATGGAAGAAACAATAAATAAGCCTACAGAACAAGAGGCTATACAAGTGTTGGTGGATCTGCCACACTCTATACCATCCACTCCCACTGGACCCAAAACTGTCAGTATACCTGATCAGCAGGAGATCTTTACTCAATTGAAAACTGTAATTGAAATTAACACTGACAAGGCAATAGATAATGAAGAACCTAAGCAGAGTATCAGCTCACCAGAGCTCAAGAAGAAGAAGTCACATAAGAAAAAGTCACCAAGCATAAATGTCACATTGGATGAAGTTATTGTAATTCCCAAGTGGGATCCAGAGAACTTGACATATGAGCAGATTCAAACTCTACAAGACCTATTGAAGAGGAAGAAGAAACAAGAGGAAATGAAGAGGGAGCACCAGTAGAAGCAAGTTTTATATGAAATAAAGGATATTTTTGTTAATGCTTTGGATATGGAAGACATAAATGAACAAACACCAATTTTGGAACAGTTAGTTCATATTGTGCAGAAAGTTAATGATGAAAATATTGAGGCAAATGACAAGTTGCTACAATGGTCCGAGAAAAAAATTGAGAACAAATTTTTGGAGAAGATATCAGTAGAGATTGCTACTAAGCAGGTTGAACTTTCTTCTCTTATTGATATTCTTGAGGAAGTTGCAAATAATGTTTATTCTTTGTACAAAAACTTATGTGATGTAGAATTCTTTACAAAGGATAATCAATAGCTTGTGGAGAAGTTGCAATTAGCTTTGAAGTCAACAAGTAGTTCATTGAGCATGGATGCTAGTTCCAACTCCATACATTTTGATAAGTTGACTCATACTCAGAGGAGATTAGCCAATCTTATGGATGAAGATGGCAGAATCAGGGCAAAATTAATAACTATTCAGACTGCCTTGATACCTCATCTAGAGGTTATTCAGAAGGAACTTACAGTTGCATGAGAATTAGTCAAGAGAGACTCTCATCTCTCTACTGCAAATAGTTTGGTAAGTCTAGCTGTCAAGCTAGAAATTAAGTTACAAGTTATGAAGTTTGTTAAGGACAGTTGGGATACAATGTTTGCATTAACATTATAGCTTCATAAGTCATTTTTGGATAAGTATGACTTAACCCCTACAGCTATCAGTGACAAAAACAAGGGGGAAACAAATAAGGAAATAGACAAAGATGTGCAAAAATAGGCATAATTTTTTTTTAAGGCATGTATACTGTTGCAGGTCAAAAAGCCTTATGATTAAATTTTTTGAAGCAACTTGTATTATGTCAAAGTGCGTATTGAATCTTGAATCTTGAACTTCAATGTTCAAGGTTCAAAGTTCAATTTCCCATTTTCCATTTTACAACCCGTAAGAAATCCTTTTGGTCGGCAAAGTTTCATAACCCACGCATTTGTGTGTCAATGAAATATCGAATCTTGAGTCTTGAACTTCACGGTTCAATGTTCAAGGTTCAATTTTCCAAAATGCACTTGTCGCTTTGCATGCTCGACCTACATCTTTTCCCATTTTTGGCATCAGTGTTTTTCGCAATCTTGAACTTTGAACTTCTATTGTTTGTGTTCATAATTCAATATCTTCCCATGCACCATGCATTAGTCAGTCTCATCTATAATTTTATCAACACATGACTGAGGCATATGGGATTATGAACTTTGAACTTTGCGCTTCATGGTTCAAGGTTCAAAATTTGAAATGCAATAATTATCAAATATTTGTGGCATGTGTTAGATCTTACTCTCCTTTATGAGGTCATTTTTTGAAAAGACGGGAAGTAAATTCCAGCTCAGCAAAAGTACAACTTGCTTGAAGAGGAAATAAATGCGATTAGACGTGGCCAGCGAATGACGGTAGAAATCATTAATTCCTGGAAAGTAATCATGATTACCAAAAAAGGGAAACTCAAATGTATGTATTAAATCTTCTTTTATTTCCTTTTCTATTTTCACACAATTGTTGGTAGCACATTCAGAATTGAAGCACATTGAAGGTTTTTATCCAGAAGCAAAAACAAACAACACCAGTGAGTTTCAAGTAATCTTCCTCATTTTCCTTTATGGTTTTAAGAATTATATGTTGTAAGAAAGGAAATTCCAGTCTTTTCCATCTCAATTCCTTGAAGTCATTTGTTTAAAAGTCACTATGAATAGTCCTAGTGAGTCAGCTTCTCAGGCCAAGTTTGTAAAGGAGAACAAGTTTTCTCCTATAAGTAGTTTTCTTTCGAAGATGCAAGACATAGCCCTTGTAAATGAAGACATAGCAAAGATTGTTCATAGATTGAAAAGTGTAGAGGCAGGAACTCTTTCAGCCAAGATTGTAGAAAGCGGACTATTGGAGGCTGTTGGTTTTCCCGAAGTGACTTTGTTCCCTCAATTGGTAATGGAATGCAGAAATAGGTATGATAGCATTGACAAATGTATTTGTCTTCCTTCTGGAGAAGTGTTGGTGTCCATCAACAGATAGGTAGTCATCGCTGCTCTGAGAATCCCTTCTGTAGAAACTTATGTCAACTATGACTTTGAGAAGGCTAAGAAGGAATTTCACCTTAATTTCAAATATTATAGAAATAACATAGCCAGATACTGGTTGTTGAAAGTTGAGAAGGGGGGTTCTAGGTTACCAAAACCTCTTAAAAAGGATCATTTGATAAGAGAGGTATGTGACATTGTGGTCATGTTAAACAGATTGAAAGGTAAACCTAATGATATTATGTGGGAAGACGGGATGTATATTTTTGTCCAAACCATTCTAAGTGAAGGAAAATATGTTGACTGGGATGAGATAGTAGCAGCAAGACTTGATGAAGAGTTATCCCAGTCTATATGTTTTCATATATGTCTTCATATATGTTTTATGTTTTAGCCATTAGAAGGAATTGGGAGATTTTACCCCATGAACCATGGAGAGATGATATGATGATTTATAAATATCATTCTTATTTGCAGAAGAAGAGAAATCCAGGGAATTTTCGAAGAGTACAAGATACATTCCTAGCCAAGATTGTTTTTGAGCTAAGAGGAAGGGTAAATTATAGAATGTCTGAAGAGGCTATGGAATTGGTTAAAATCTACGACAACTTCTTTCTTCAATTCCCTACTTTTAGTTACTTAAGGATAGGAGGTTTCAGTGGTGAACCAATGAAGCTCCCACGTTATTGCTTGGATAAATATATTTTGTTAGAAATATACAGGCAAATTCTCCAAGTAGGAGTAAAGTTCAGACATAAGAGAGCAGTAGGTTCCTTCTAACCTATTGATATAGGGAATTACCATTTCAGATTGACACATGCTATGTCTTCCTCAGACATAGAACTAAAGGCAATTAATCTTCCTTCTTATCAAAGGCGAAGCTACTTTGATAGCAATAAATTCATGGAAAATCATTTCAAGGAGGATGCCACTTTTCTACATCAGCTAGAATTATAAGATTTTTGGGCAGACTATATAGATGAGTTCAAGGTTGTTACGAGACTACACTCCAGGTTTACTTTGAGCCAGATTATCACCTTGTGGCTACCTTTCAAGATTAAAGGATTTGGTACAGACGATGAAGAAGATGCGACAGAAATTGGATACATGGAGCAGAATAATGATGCAGTAGCTAGAAAAGTAGAATGGGGAAGAGAACAAGTGGAGGATTTGAATGTCCTTTCTCAAGAAGTGTTCAAAAGAATAGATAAATGGTTGAAAGAAATGAGAAAGAAGAAGGAACAAAAGACTTCTAATTCAGTAACCAGGAAAAGTACAAGAATTTCAAAACTCACAACTTCCCTTGCCCTTACTAACAAAACTGAGAAATTGCTTCCTGCAGGTGAATCTACAACTGGAATAAAATCCCATCTTGAAGAAGAAAAGTCAATTTCTGTGCAATGCGCAAGGACCATGAGAGCTAGGAGTAAAATAAAAGAAAAGATAGATATAGTCCCCTACATTGTAATTGACCTAGAGATAGAAGGAAGTAATTCATAGCCTTGGAAGAAACTTAAGATGGACAAAAGCCCAGTCAGTCCTTCAGAGACCCAATCAGCAGGAGAAGGTCAACAAGACCTGTCAGTTTTAAACACTCCTACAAATGATTCTACACCAAAAACCCCAAGCTAGCTGGAATTATCAGCCAACAAGAAGAGGAACATTATTCCTATCTCGGCCCCTGTTGGATATTTAGTTAGCAAATATCTTGGTAAAACTCCATGAGCCAAGAAACCGAAGGTGGAAGCAATGGTTGATGTAGATGCCCAAACAAGTCACTGGATGGAAAAAATATTTAAGCCAAATTCTGACAAAGCCAGTGATGAGGTCACAGAGAAGGACTATCATGTGGAAAAGATAGATTTGGGAATGTCTACTAGGGCCACCGACTTGAATATTTTGAACTCAACAAATAAAAAAATCAACCATCATGTACAGAAGGATGCAGAAGACAAGATGAGATTGAAGCAAGCTCTTTGTGAAATGGCCAAATATATTCAGTGATTTCGCAATCTTGTACCTCAACCATTGTCGGTAGTTCCATTCATCTTGGATGTCAAGTCTCTGGAGAATCAAAAATTCCTCGATCAAGTTCACAAATATAGGTCCATATCAAAGGCCTTCTTCATCTGGATGGATAAGGTAACCAAAGAAATTACCAAATTATCTCATGATTTTTATAGCTTGATGGAAAATCTGAGCAGTTATTAAAGGAAGTAGAAGAAGATGTGGAGCTGTGGAAAAAGGAAAAGGGTCAATTGGAGATTGAAATACACAACATGGAAGATGTTTATACTTACGGTATAAACAAGTTTCTCTTTGAAAAAGCAGTACCAAGGGTTGATGAGAATTCACTATTTATTGTTAAAGTGAATATGGAATGGGAAGGTGCACTATATGAGAAAGCCATCAAAGAGTCTTCTTAGATAATTGAAGCTCATATCAGTACAAGGGAAATCATGCATGCACAGAATGAATGCACTGGAAAAATTATTGGATTAGAGAATGAGAATAGTAGTGAAATGATCAAAATACTTGCATGTTACAATCAAAAGGTAGAGAACCTGAAAGCTACTAAAGAAATTGGGATGAAGGATCATTCCATTTTAGCTCATGTGGAGTCAGCAGTGGTCTATGGTTATGAACAAATGAAAATCTTTGAAGACAAGTCCCAGTAGATATAGAATTTCAAGAATATCTAGCATCAGAGGTTTGAAGCGGTTGATAAACCTAATCAAGAACTGAGGAAGAGCTTCTCCACTGCATTTGAGGAGTGGAAAACATAAAAAGATGCCACCAACACTAATGATGGAGCTGGAATTGGCCTATCAGCCAATTAGTTTTCTGGATAGTTTTTCTGTTTTGTTTATTTTTGAAGGTTTTTGCTATCTTTAGGGCAGTTAGTTATGAAAACTGAAATAGCCCTGTGTGGCTATATATGTTATTTTGAATGACCAAGTGAGGGTCGGCTCTCTGAAAGAAAACTTTGCAATAATACATGTTTTGTTTAACTTATTTCTATGGTGGTTAAACTGTGAATTCTGAATATATGAATATATTATCAGTTGGCTATATAAGAAAATCTTGGTATTTTCACTAATTAGTTGGTCTATTGGAGTGTATTATTTTAATTTTAGTTGGAATTAAATGAGTATGTTACTATAATTTGCAAGTATATCTCAGAATTTAGTCAGTAATATTTTTCAAAGATTTGATATCTTTATGAATCGGTCATTCTTAATTTATTTGTCTGGTTAATATTTGAGTTAGTTGGCTCAGTTATCTTAAAATATTTTAAAATCTCAAAATAGTTAGCCATTTGTCTATGATTAATGTGAATTGCAGTCTTTCATACTTTTTGGTCAAAAGTGTATCTTGAAATAAATTCTTTCTTAATAAAAGGTCATTACAAATTGATCTTTGTATAAGGCAGTTGTTCCTTTAAAATAGAGAGTGTGGTTGTGAGTAACTAACTCAATTGTTAGTGCATTTTTCCTTCTGTATTCAGTGTATAAGAGTCTTTTAGTTGTTATTTTTCAAAAGGAAAAATATGTTCACTAACAGATTTTTGGTGACTCTACTAGGAACATCAGTATGCAATTTTGTCTCCAAATGAGATTGAATCATGGTATTGCCTGTTAATGTAATACTTGGTCAAGAAGAAATCCCTCTTGTCCTCCAACCTAACTTGCACTTGTTAGATACTCAAGAGGACATTATTATGAATTTACACGCTCTGCCCTAGAACCTAAGAGTAAGTGATTGGCAATACCAACAAGTTTGACTTGTTATAGAGGAGGAAGAAGAGATTGGGGAGTGGATGAGAGGAATTCCCATATCTCAAGAAGCTGCAGTGGTGGATAGAGAATCTCAAGGCCCACAAGGACCTTAATCCTGGATTCTCGTCCTTATACCAAGTCCCAGAGGAGAGAGGGTATCTTTCCAATCACCTATAATCCTAAGAAGAAAGCGAAGAGAAGACCCTCATCTCCACCTAAAGTTTCCCCTAAAGCATCTTCATATCACCTTAATTGGCAGGCCTTAACATTATTTGGAACTCAAGCCCCACCTATTGTAACCATCTTCCCGGAGTCAATCATGGCTCAACCTTGGGGAGCAGCAGTTGGTCCTTTGAATGTAGGAGGAAATCATCCCTTACCAAAAGGGGCTAGGGATGTACTACCTAAATTCTATGGTAATAGAAATTTTTTTGTAGATGACCATTTGAATGCTTTCAATGCTGCTTGTGGAGTTTTAGTTGTTCAACACAAAGATGTGGAAATTAGGTTATTTGTGCAAACCCTTGTCGACTCAGCTACTGATTGGTTCTACCATTTTCCAAATGGTCACATTACTGATTGGAATTCTATGAAAACAACCTTTGAATCACGTTTCAAATCTGTTGAAGATGAACACTCCCTCTTACTTCAACTATCCCAATTAAAAAAGGAAATGCATGAACCCATGAGGGAATTCGTGGCAAAATTTAACACGATCCTCTACAGAATTCCTAATTCCAAAAGACCGAATGGTGAAAATCAAAAGGGTTTCTTTGTCAATGATATGCCACCAGACATAAGTTATCAGTTGAGACGGGATAGAGTTGTTGATTTAGCTGCAGCCCAGATCCTTGCAGTAGAACTTGAAGATGACCTAATAACAGCAGGAAAGTGGAAAAGGGAAGTGCAAACATCAACTAATCAAGCATCTACTTCTAGTTCTACTGATCTGGTAGTAGATAGATTAGTTAATGATATGATTTCCCTAAAAATATAGTTACCAAAATCTACTCCCGCCCTATATCAAGATATAACTCGTAGATATCCAAACCAAGAGACGAGAAATTATGGGAAATCATCAAATGTTTTGTCGATTCAACAAAGATTGCAAATTCAGCCTCCTCCTGCAAGAAGTAACATGTGTATTTTTCATTTAATAAATGAACATGATGGAGACACATGTCCTGAAATGGTGCAGTATAGACTATTAGAAGCTAACAAAGAGACCATCCAAGAGATCCCTGCTAAAGAAGAAAACTCTGGAGGACCTGCTGACTCTGTAAGTTATTACCTAGAGTATGAGTCTGATTTAGATCGTGGTGGTGAAATTTTAATCACTCTGGAGGAACCTTCTTGTTCAGTGCTTACCATGGGTCAACAAGGTAGCAAAGTTACCAATCAGTTTTTGCATCCATTTCAAAATAAAAAGGAGAAAGAGCATACGAACCAAATTGGCGGTTCAAAGGCGGAGGAAAAAGCAGAACTAGAGGTAAAGATTCTAAAAAAAATCAGATCCTAAATCTTCTTTTGATTTTGTTGATTTTTGTAAATCTTCTAAAATTTAGATTTCTCCTGTTGAATATTTGAAGTTAAATCCCAATGAGTTGGATAAATTAGTGGATTTTGTAAGAGGGTCTTCTCTCGAGGTTATAGCTAATCAAAAAAATACTGTGTCTGCTCAAGGAATCCCCGTAAACCTTGAATCAAATCATCCTGAGAATGTTCAACCTATCCTTAACCAAGAATCCTCAGAATCTATTCAAATTATGGGAAAACCATAAACTTTCTATGTATCTTTGTTCATGCATGGCCATAAACTCAGCAACTGTATCATAGACTCAGGGGCGTCAAACAATATAATGCCCTCTTTTGTAGCAAAATCCCTAGAGTTGCCCTTAATGAAGACTTTTGGAAAATGCTATTCGATGGATTCTAAACAAGTTCCATTGCTTGGTCAAATCAAGGATGCTCAAGTCTTGTTAGCTACCTTCCCCAGTAAGAGGTTAAAATTGACCATTCTAGTTGTTGAAATACCTGCTAGCTATGGTGTGCTCTTGAGTCAAACTTTCTACAGAGATTTGGGGGGTGAAATCAAGTTAGATTGGTCACAAACAATAATTCTCATTGGAAATCAAAATGTGATCTTACAACCTTAGACCAAATCAAAATATACGGATTTCCCATTTGAAGATCCCAGAGCCCAGATCTTATATCAAGAGATGGATTTTGCTAACTATGTGATTTTACCTGAAGATGATGTTACAGAAATAGAATCCCTTAGAAATGAAGGAATTTGGACTCTTGAGTTTGACGAAAGTTGTTCTTCAATGGGTTCTGGTGTAGGGGTGGTTTTGGTATCTCCTTTTGAAGAAAAGTTGTCATTTTATTTTAAATTGGAATTTGAAAATACTAATAACACAGCTGAATATGAAGCATTACTACTCGGTATTCAAGAGGCAAAAATGAAAGGTCTCAAAATTTTGAAAGCTAAGAGAGATGTTGAATTAATCGTGAAGTAGGTGAGGGCGATATATGTAGTAAGAAATGAGAGGATGAAGCATTATAGAAATAGGGTTTGGGATGAGATCAAGGGTTTTGAGGCCTTTTCAATTGAAGCAGTTCTGAGAGAATTGAATTCAAGAGCAGATGTCCTAGTTGGCTCTGCAGCATTGTTAATCCCTCATCTTGATTTTGACAACAACCATTACACTATAGAGTTGGTTCACTCATGTAGCATGCCAGATAATGCTAATTCCTGGCAAATCTTTAGCGACGATGCTCATGTATTGACATTCCTGCAAGGTATCAAAAAATTATCTTCAGTATTTTTTGAAGGCTCAGAGTTCAAGTGTCAGGAGTTCTGTGTAGATGAAGGGATTGATAAAAAAGAGTATATTGTGCAGTTGAAAGGAAATCATATTCCTAAAGGCCTGGTAACCATGGAAAGATTGTTTAACCACAGTGATTATTTTATTGGCCAAACTGATGGGACCAGCAGCAAGCAGTCTGGTGACTTTGAGAAAATAAATATAGATGATAATGAAAATCCAAGGTATGTGAATCTAGGCACGTGTTGTAGTCCTGAAGAGAAAGTAGTGTTCACAAAATTACTAAAGGAGTTCAAAGATGTGTTTGCATGGTCGTATGAGGACCTAAAAGATTTTAGAAATGGACAGTTTCAACATCATATACCCCTGAAGTCCGGAGCTAAGCCCTTCAAACAAAAATTGAGAAATTATAACCCAAGGTAGTTGATGCCATTTTTAGAGAAGTAGATAAGATGTTGAGTGCTAGAATAATTTACCCAATTTATCATTCCGCTTGGGTAGCAAACATAGTGCCAGTTTGTAAAAAAAATGGGGAAATTTAGATCTGCGTAGATTTTAGAAATTTGAACCAGGCTACTCTGAAAGATAACTTCGCCCTTCCCAATATGGATCATATATTGCAGATGGTTGCAGGCTCTAAGATGATGTCAATGCTAGATGGCTTTTCAGGCTATAATCAAATCAGTGTGGACCCTAACGATCAACATAAAATAGCTTTTACCACTCCTTGGGGCACATTCACATATAATCAAATGTCTTTCAACTTGATTAATGCAGGTGCCACTTTTTAGCGGGCCATGAATTCCTCTTTCGGTCATTTGATGAATAAAATCATTGTGGTGTATCTTGATAATATGACTGTCTTCTCTCATAGAAGAAAGAAGCATTCAAAAGATTTAAGGCTCATTCTCTAAGAGTGCAGAGACCAAGGGATATCACTCAACCTTAAAAAATCTAGTTTTTGTGTGACTGAAGGTAGGTTGTTGGGTCATGTAGTGTCAAAATAAGGAATCAAGATTGATCTCGAAAGAGTACAAGCAATCCAACAGCTGTGTTTGCCTTCAAATAGGAACAGGATAAGGTCTTTCTTTGGGAAGATTAACTTTTTGAGAAGATTTGTGCCTGAATTTTCAAAAACAACCCGACCTATGGTAAGCTTGCTAAGTGAAAAAAAAATTCAAATGGACTGATGAGGCCAAAATATCTTTTGATGAAGTTAAGAAACCAATTACTCAAGCTCCAGTCCTTGCTCATCCAGATTTTCGAAAGGACTTTGTAATACACTGCTACGCTTCAGAGCATACCATGTCAAGCATCTTGTTGTAGAAAAATGAAGCAGGTGAGGATGTTTCTATTTCCTTTATGAGTTTGCCATTGAAGAAACAAGAGTTAAGGTACTCTCCCACAGAGAAGAGAGATTTTGCAATAGTGAAAGTTGTTAAACAGTTTTGATACTACATTATGCATTCTCATTCTACAGTTTATGTCCCAAATTCGGATGTCAAGAGCATCCTAACTCAGCAAGAGGCTTCTATGAATAACAAAGCTACATGGGTGGAAAAAGTGCAAGAGTTTGATTTGGAAATCAAACCTACCAAATTGGTAAGGGGTCAAGGTCTTTGCAAGTTGATCGCAGAAAATGATGAAGAATCAGGAGAAAAGATCCCTTTATCTTTATTCACAGGACTGAAAGATGCCTGGTTCTTAAATGTGGTCTTTTATTTGACATATGGAGAATGTCCTGATCATCTCATTGCAAAAGAGCAAAGGAATTTGAAATTAAAAACAGCCAAGTATGTTATATTTGATGATGTATTATACAAGTGAGGCTTAGATGGGATGTTCATGAGGTGTGTAGATGAGGATTAGCAAAAGAAACTACTTCAATCCTTTCACAAAGAAGCTTGTGGTAGACATTTCTCATTCTCAGTAACAACCTTCAAAATACTAATGAATTATTACTATTGGCCTGGGATGTTCAAGGATGCTTACAAATGGGTGACACAATGTGAGAAATGTAAGCTATTTTCTAGAAAGCCCCATTTGGCTACTTTACCATTAAGACCTGTAGTTATTGAAGAACCTTTCAAACAGTGGGGCATAGATTTTTTAGGGCCTATAAACCCTCCTTCAAGTGTAGGTCACACTCATATTCTGACTGCAATAGACTACTTTACAAAATGGGTAGAAGCCATACCCGTGAGAAAGACCACTTCAGAAATAGTTTGTTCCTTCCTAAAAGAGAATATTTTGGTGAGATTTGGAGTTCCAACAAAGATAGTGGTAAATAACGCGCAAAAATTTTCTTCTCATGAAATGTAGTTATTATGTTATGATAATGGGATTCAATTGTCACACTCATCTAATTACTTTCCTCAGGGTAATGGTCGGGCTGAATCAACTAACAAGAACTTGATTGCTATAATGAAAAATTTAGTTAACGACAATGCCAAAGATTGGCACAAAAGGTTGCATGAAGCCTCGTGGGATGATCATACTTCACCCAAACAAGCCATAGGAATATCACCTTTCAAGTTGGTATATGGCGTAGAGGCTTAGCTTTCTTTTCCATTGGAACTGGTAGCCGCTAAGTTACAGAAAGTGATTAAGGACCAACATTTTCAGAATGCCATGGAGAAGAGAATCATGTATTTGTGCAAAATTAAAGAAGAACGGGAAAATATTGTAGACCACATTACCAGTCACCAAGATAGGGTGAAGAAAATCTTTGATAGAAGAGCTCGACCCTGAAAATTCATGACAGGGGATAAATTTTTGTTGTGGGATAAAAGGTGGGAACCTAACACACAACAAATTTGAATCATTGTGGAAGGGCCCCTTTGAGATAAGCCAAGAGCTCAGTCCTTTAAATTGAGGTATGCTAATGGAACAGATATGCCCTTGTCCTTTAATTGGCAAGATCTCAAGCTTTATGAGCTGTAAATAGCTGGTCTTTTTGTGTACATAGGTTTTGTTGTGCTTTAGGTTAGGGTTTTCTTGTTAGTTGGCCTAGTTTTGTGCAGAACCAGAGACTTTTGGAATTCTTTTTTTTGTCCCTCATGGTCCTATCCCCAGTCGAAGCCACCTATTGCAGGTCAAAAAGCCTTATGATTAAATTTTTTGAAGCAACTTGTATTATGTCAAAGTGCATATTGAATTTTGAATCTTGAACTTCAATGTTCAAGGTTCAAAGTTCAATTTCCCATTTTCCATTTTACAACCCGTAAGCCTTTCGGTCGGCTAAGTTTCATAACCCACGCATTTGTGTGTCAATGTAATATTGAATCTTGAACTTCACAGTTCAATGTTCAAGGTTCACTTTTCCAAAATGCACTTGTCACTTTGCATGCTCAACCCGTGTCTTTTCCCTTTTTTGGCGTAAGTGTTTTTCGCAATCTTGAACTTTGAACTTCTACTTTTTGTGTTCATAATTCAATATCTTCCCATGCGCCATGCATTAGTTTGTCTCATCTATAATTTTATCAATACATGACTGAGGCATATGGGATTATGAAATTTTAACTTCATGCTTCACAGTTCAAGGTTCAAAATCTAAAATGCAATAATTATCAAATATTCGTGGCAGGTGTCAGATCTCACTCTCCCTTATGAGATCATTTTTTGAAAAGATGGGAAGTAAATTCTAGCTCAGTGAAAGTACAGCTTGCTCGAAGAGGAAATAAATGTGATTAGACTTGGCCAGCGAATAACGGTGGAAATCATTAATTCTCGGCAAGTAATCATAATTACCAAAAAAGGGAAACTTAAATGTATGTATTAAATCTTCTTTTATTGCCTTTTCTATTTTCACACAACCGTTGGTAGCACATTGAAGGTTTTTCTTTGGAAGTGAAAACAGACAACATCGTTGAGTTTTAAGTAATCTTCCTCATTTTCCTTTCTGGTTTTAAGAATTATATGTTGTAAGAAAGGAAATTCTAGTCTTTTCCGTCTCATTTCCTTGAAGTCGTTTGTTTAAAAGTAACTATGAATAGTCCTAGTGAGTCGGCTTCTCATGCCAGATTTGTAAAGGAGAACAAGTTTTCTCCTATAAGTAGTTGTCTGCTAGCGATGTGAGACATAGTCCTTGTAAATGAAGACATAGCAGAGATTGTTCATAGATTGAAAAGAGCAGAGGCAGGAACTCTTTCAACCAAGATTGTAGAAAGCGGACTATTGGAGGCTGCTATTTTTCCTAAAGTGACTCCGTGCCCTGAATTGGTAATGGAATGCATAAATAGGTACTTCAGGATTGACAAATGTATTTATCTTCCTTCCAGAGAAGTGTTGGTATCCATCAATAGACAGGTAGTCATGGCTGCTCTGAGAATCCCTTCTGCATAAACTTATGTCAACTGTGACTTTGAGAAGGCTAAGAAGGAATTTCACCTTAATTTCAAATATTATAGCAATAACATAGCCAGAGACTGGTTATTGAAAGTCGAGAGGGGGGTTCTAGGTTACCAAAACCTCTTTAAAAGGATCATTTTCTAAGAGAGGTATGTGACATTGTGGTCATGTTAAACAGATTGAAAGGTAAACCTAATGATATTATGTGGGAAGAATGGATGTATATTTTTTTCCAAACCATTCTAAGTGAAGGAAAATATGTTGACTGGGCTGAGATAGTAGCAGCAAGACTTGATGAAGAGTTTTCCCAGTCTGCAGAAGCATCCAATTTCTATATGTCTTCATATCTATTTTATGCTAGCCATTAGAAGGAATTGGGAGAGTTTACCCCATGAACCATGGAGATATGATATGATGATTTACGAATATCATTCTTATTTGTAGAAGAAGAGAAATCCAGGGAATTTTTGAAGAGTACAAGATACATTCCTAGCCAAGCTTGTTTTTGAGCTAAGAGGAAGGGTAAATTATAGAATGTCTAAAGAGGCTATGGAATTGGTTAAAACCTACGACATCTTCTTTGTTCAATTCCCCACTTTTAGTTACTTGAGGGTAAGAGGTTTCAATGGTGAACCCATAAAGCTCCCGCGTTATTGCTTAGATTAATATATTTTATTAGAAATATGCAGGCAAATTCTCCAAGTAGGAGTAAAGTTCAGACCTAAGAGAGGAGTAGGTTCCTTCTTCCCTATTGATCTAGGGCATTACCATTTCATATTGACACATGCTATGTCTTCCCCGGACGCAGAACTAAAGGCAATTAATCTTCCTTCTTATCAAAGGCGAAGCTACTTTGATAGCAAGAAATTTGTGGCAAATCATTTCAAGGTGGATGATACTTTTCTACATTAGCCAGAATTAGAAGATTTTTGGGCAGACTGTATATATGAGTTTGAGGTTGTTAAGAGACTACACTCCAGGTTTACTTTGAGCCAGATTATCACCTTGCGGCTACCTTTCAAGATTAAAGGCTTTGGTACAGATGATGAAGAAGATGCGACAGAACTTGGATACATGGAGCATAATAATGATGCAGTAGCTATAAAATTAGAATGGGGAAGAAAAAGTGGAGGATTTGAATGTCCTTTCTCAAGAAGTGTTCAAAAGAATAGATAAATGGTTGAAAGAAATGAGCAAGAAGAAGAAACAAGAGACTTGTAATTCAGTAACCAGGAAAAGTACAAGAATTTCAAAACTCGCAACTTCCCCTACCCTTACTAACGAAACTGAGAAATTGCTTCCTGCAGGTGAATCTAAAACTAGAATAAAAGCCCATCTTGAAGAAGAAAAGTCAATTTATGTGTAATCTGCAAGGACCATGAGAGCTAGGAGTAAAAGAAAAGAAAAGACAGATACAGTCCCCTGCATTGTAATTGACCTAGAGACAGAAGGAAGTAATTCACAGCCTCGGAAGAAACTTAAGATGGACAAAATCCCAGTCATTCCTTCAGAGACCCAATCAGTAGGAGAAGGTTAACAAGACCTGTCAATTTTAAACACTCCTACAAATGCTTCTACACCAAAAACCCCAAACTAGCGAGAATTATCAGTCAATAAGAAGAGGAACAATGTTCCTATCTCAGGCCCTGTTTGAGATTTAGTCAGCAAATATCTTGGTAAAACTCCATGAGCCAAGAAACCAAAGGTGGAAGCGATGGTTGATGTAGATGCCAAAATAGGTCACTAGATGGCAGAAATATTTAAGCCAAATTCTGACAAAGCCAGTGATGAGGTCATAGAGCAGGACTTTCATGTGGAAAAGATAGATTTGGGAATGTCTACCATGGCCACCGACTTGAAGATTTTGAACTCAGGGAATAAAAAAATCAACCATCGTGTACAAAAGGATGCAGAGGACAAGATGATATTGAAGCGGGCTCTTTGTGAAATGGCCAAATATAATCAGCAACTTCATAATCTTGTACCTCAACCATTGTCAATAGTTCTATTCGACCTGGATGTCAAGTCTCTGGAGAATCAAAAATTCCTCAATCAAGTTCACAAAGACAGATCCATATCAAAGGCCTTCTTCATCTGGATGGATAAGGTAACCAAAGAAATTACCAAATTCTCTCATGATTTTAATAGCTTGATGGAAAAATATGAGCAATTATTAAAGGAAGTAGAAGAAGATGTGAAACTGTGGAAAAAGGAAAAGGGTCAATTGGAGATTTAAGTACACAACATGGAACATGTTTATGCTTATGGTATAAACAAGTTTCTCTCTGAAAAAGAAGTACCAAAGGTTGATTGTAATTCTTTATATATTGTTAAAGTGAATATGGAATGGGAAGGTGCACTATATGTGCAAGCCATCAAAGAGTCTGCTCAGATAATTGAAGCTCAAATTAGTATGAGGGAAATCATGCATGCACAGAATGAATGCACTAGAAAAATTACTAGATTAGAGAATGAGACTAGTAGTGAAATGATCAAAATACTTGCATGTTACAATCAAAAGGTAGAGAACCTGAAAGCTTCTAAAGAAATTGGGATGAAGGATCATTCCATTTTAGCTCATGTGGAGTCAGCAGTGGTCTACGGTTATGAACAAATGAAAATCTTTGAAGACAAGTCCCAATAGATACAAAATTTCAAGAATATCTGGCAGCAGAGGTTTGAAGCGGTTGCTAAACCTAATCAAGAACTGAGGAAGAGCTTCTCTACTACATTTGAGGAGTGGAAAACAACAAAGGATAGTTTTTTTCTTGTTTATTTATGAAGTCTTTTGCTATCTTTAGGGAAGTTAGTTATTGAAAACTGAAACAGCACTGCGTGGCTATATATGTTATTTTGAATGACCAAGTGAGGGTCGATTCTCTAAAAGAAAACTTTGCAATACTATTTGTTTTGTTTAAGTTATTTTTGTGGTGGTTAACTTGTGAATTCTGAATATATGAATATATTATCAGTTGGTTATATAAGCAGATCTTGGTATTTTCATTGATCAGTTGGTATATTGGAGTGTATGATTTTAATTTCAGTCGGAATTAAATGAGTATGTTACTATAATTTACAAGTATATCTCTGAATTTAGTCAGTAATCTTTTTCAAAGATTTGATATCTTTATGAATCGACCATTCTTAATTTATTTGTCTGGTTAATATTTGAGTCAGTTGGCTCAGTTATCTTAAAAGATTTTAAAATCTCAAAATAGTTAGCCATTTGTCTATGATGAATGTGAATTGCAACCTTTCATACTTTCTGGTCAAAAGTGTATCTTGAAATAAATTATTTCTTAATAAAAGGTTATTACAAATTGATCTTTATATAAGGTAGTTGTTCCTTTAAAACAGAGAGTGTGGTTGTGAGTAACTAACTCAACTGTTAGTGCATTTTTCCTTCTATATTCAGGGTATAAGAGTCTTTTACTTGTTATTTTTCAAAAGGAAAAATATGTTCACTAACATATACTATGTAAATATTGTATGAAATCCAAAGTATAATAATAGGGGGAGTACGTTGTGTACTTAGGAAGCTTTTGTGGATGTTAAGAAATAATAAGTGTTTTTGCCACTAATATTGAAGGGGGAGATTATTGATCTCTAAGTTTTGTTGATCATTAGTGTCCCACACTTAGTCATTTATCTAGGTAGGTTAGTTGGTCATCACTGCGACTGAGCTATCCAGTATAGGTCGAGCAGTCAGCAGTTGTCAAGTTACACAAAAGCCGAGCGTAGTTGATCAGTCCATGCCGAGCGCCAGAGTCTTCATATGTCGAGCAAGACAAATTTTTCATACATGTCAGGGATGGAACAAACTTGAAGGTAAACTATTTTGGGCTGACTTGTTTGAGTATTTAATGTTTTCAACAAAGTTAATTACGCATTAAATCATTGATCCCAATGTGTGGCATGGAACCAATTAGAAAATTGGAATGCCCAAGTGGCATAAATATTTGATCTTATCATTGATCATTGATCTAAATATAGATGCCATATCCATAAGGTATATAAGATTGCTTCTTACCCTAATTTTAAAAGAAGAGAGTGCATGTGTACATGAGAGATGTGTGAAGGGTTATTTCTGAGTGAAGAAGCATAGTAAAAGAGCAGTGAGCAGTAGAGCAAAGATATATCAGATTACTAGATCAGAGAAAGTATTGGAAAGAGGAGATCCATCATCAACATCTGAGTGCATATCAAAGGATCAGATCTTGAGACATTCTAACAGGTGTATCAGGTGCAATCTCTTAAGAGAGTGGTTCTAACAGACTTTTCTAAATCTCTTAGCCGAGTGCTTACTTTGTTGTAAGTTTAAATCCTTTTACAAGGTAGATTGTAATGATCCGTAGCTCTTAACTAGGTAGACCTTTAATCAGGTAGATCATCAAGTTTTATCAAATTTTGTAGCCTTAACAGGCACACTTTTTTGCTGCAATAGTGAAGATTTTGTGGGTGTCATCCCCACCCCAGTTTTACCTTCTTGGGTTTCTGTGTTACCAAAATTATGTGTCTTGAGTTATTTATCTTATGTTATGGATGCTACTAGTTGATAGATCAATTATATTTATGCATGGTTGTGGATCAGTTTATTTTAAGAGGTAAAATTTTTAAGATCTGATTCACCCCCCTCTCAGTATCTTGCTTTCCCATCTTGTATTTCCAACAAAACCTTCATAAATTTTGTTTTGACTATTGTATCTGGCTAAAACTTGGAGAAAACTTCTCTAACTAGGTAATCTAAAATTTGACTGGAGTGATTGGATTCATAATTATTTGTGTGAAAGTTATTAATGACAGTTTGTTGCACTTTAAAGTGAAAATCAAACTATGTGTTTCTTAAGACACTGGGACTGTCAATTTATGGAGGTGGTGTTCCAAAACAAGTGTATGTATAAATTGGAAAAGTGAAAGAAGTCCATAAAGGTGTATATATATATATATATATTGGATTTGAAGTTTATATGAAGAGTTATGATTGAAATAGCCTCTATTTAGGGCTACAAGAAAATAGTGCAATCTATGAGGGATAGATGTAATGTTGACGTATCTACATTGATAGTAGGGTTTGGTGTGATTGCATAAGTTGTTTTCACATTGTGAAAAGTATACAAAAGGTCAGAATAAAGTATTTTTGGTTGATTCCTCTATTGTGTTGTTGCCAAAAGTGCTTTAAATAAGTCAAAAGTCATGATTTAAGTAATCATTGCCTTAATTTGTTGAAGAGTTGAGTTTCTTAGCCTCCTTGCTTCTACATAAATTGGTATTAGAAATATCTGATATAGGATTTGTTAAGTGTTGTTGAGATGTTGGTTGGCTACAGGTGCTTGATACATCTAAGCTCCAAGAGAGAGTTTGGTGTTTGTGTGTTTATGCAGGTTGAAGAGTGAACTGGGTTGTTGGTTGACATGAGACTAGGGAGAGAAAAGTGGAGACACCTAGGAAAGGCAAAGAAGTTTGATGTTTTTTTTGTGGTGAGACAGTAAGGGATATGGGTACTTTTTTTATAGTGGAAAGATGAGAGTGGTGAAAGGACAATCTTGTGTCCTTTTGAATGAGAAGAATGATGGTGAACCTAATGGCGAAAAAAATAGATGGAAAAAGGCAAAGTGAAGAAGAGTTGAAGACAAAGGATGGAAACAAGGAAAGGATGAGGAAAATATCTAGAGAGAAAGAGAGAGGAAGCAACCCAAGCAAAATTTGAAGTTGTTATGCAGGCTGATACTGCATCCAAGGGACTTGGAAAGTTTTTGTAGGTTGGTTATATGGTGCTAGAGCACCTCGTTCTCTAAATGCTTTGAAAGGGAAAATTTATAGAAATTTGAATTTTAAAATGTAAAACCATTATAAAGGTGTTGTGAAATCATAATTAATGTATTTGAAGTCTCAAAATAGGTCTCTAGTTGGTCAAATGGTGAAAATGTAAAAATTGCAAAAAATGAAAGAATTGTCAAATGCAAAAAAGGGGAGTCTAACGGTCATAGTGGTTCAAAAAAATAGTTAAAAAAGTTAAGGAGGTTGAAAATCCTTTAAATAATTGTGCCTCACTAACCAATGAGTGGATTTGGGGGTTTGTAAGAAGTTTTGATTTTAAAAAAAAAAAAAAGATAAGAAAATAATTTATTTCTTGCATTTTTCACATCTTTGTGCCTGAACAGTAGGTTGTACGGATACATTTTCATAACATTAAGAATGAATTTTATCTTTCATTTGAATCAAATTTAATTGGATTTCATATCGTATTTTGAAATTTATTGTAGTTTCTTTGTGGACTGCCTCGAACCCTACCAAGAGTTACCCGTTTTGGTAAAACCTTCATAAATTTTGTTTTAATCATTGGATTTGGCTACAAATTGAAGAAAAATTATATAACTAGGTAATCAAAAATCTGAATGGAGCGATTGTCTTCATGATTATTTGTGTGAAAGTTATTAATGATAGTTTTATGCACTTTATAGTGAAAATCAGACTATGTATTCCTTAAGACAACATGACAGTTGATTTTTGGAGATGGTGTCCCAAAAAAAGTGTATGTAAAAATTGTACAAGTAAAATAAGGCCATAAAGGGTATCTAAAAATGTATATTTTTTGGTTTTGAAGTCTATACAAAGAGTTATGACTAAAATAGCCTCTGTGTAGGGCTACAAGGAAATAGTGTAGTCTATGAAGGAAAGATGCAATGTTGAAGTGTCTATTGGTAGTGTGGTTTGGTGTGATTACATATGTTGTTGTAAAATTGTGAAAAGTATATAAAAGGTCAAAATAAAGTATTTGTGGTTGTTTCCTCCATTGTGTTGTTGCCAAGAGTGCTTCAAATAAGCCAAAATTCATGATTTATGTAATGATAGCCTTGAGTTGTTGAAGAGTTGAGTTACTTACCCTCCTTGCCTTCGCATCACTATCAAATGTTTTTTCTAACTTTTTATATGCATTAAAATGCATGTATAAGACACCCTATCATATGCATATATAACCTTTTCTACACATGTCGACACATCGTCAAAAGTTGTCCTATTGTGAAACTATCTAGTCTTTTCTACTCACATTGACAAACTATCAAAATTATCCTATCACATGGCTATATAGAATAACACAAATTTACACCCATATTGACATATCATTGATGGATTTTATCTATAGGTTGTCTTCATAATATAACATGCTAGTATGTAGCTTGCTTGCTGAATGTGGCTCAACAACAATTCATGGCTTTCTAGTTGGGGGAAACCCTATGCAAACAAAATTCCCATACGTAAGTCAGGTAAGTTCTTTTTAATTTATCTCAAATCTCTTGTTTTTATATACTTGCTAAAGTGGGGGGAAAATTTAATATTGTAAATTTGCACCCTTGTGTAATTTACCATTACATTATGCTTCTAAATTATCCTAAAACATGAATATCCACATAATCCTTCCATGCCTATTCATCTCACCTTGTTACCACTTGCTCAAAATCTCTGACACACAACCTGAATGACCCTGGACATGTGTGTGCCAAGGAGATATCTGTGTGATGCACACTTATCTATGAATCTATAAACATGCAGAGTGTTTTTGAGGCATTACAAATTGCCACCTTGCAGTATAACGCCTTATTCCACCACCTACCAACACCCAGATTTGAATTCCAGCCATTATAATCCCATGTTGAAAATTTATTTGGTCTTCTTGGCTCACGTTTGGCTCTCCAATTCCATCTTCTTGATCCTGCACACATATAGATTATTCACTATGTTCTTAAGTTGCATACCATGGTTGTACAACTTGTTTGTGATCTCTTGATAGTTTTTGCCTTCACTTTGTCAAGTCTTGGCTTTGTTATTGTGAAGGCGAGTCACTCATTGAATCCCTATTCATGTTTAGCAACATATCACCTTATCTTTATCACATCCCTATTATTTAGCTATTGCATATTTCTTGTATATTATCATCTTTGATTAATCTATCACCGATCGTCTATTTGGTTGTTTTGGAGGTGGAAACACCAAAGTATGGATTTGACTAAGTCATGTATCCAAACATCCCCAACACTTTTCCTCATTTGCATGTGTAAAGGCTTGTTGAAAGGAAAATATTTTTTGAGTAGCTTACCTGGCTTCGTCAAGTTTCATTGGAGGTTGTAATTTTTTCATTATTCTTATCCTTGCATTTCCATTGATCTAATGGTTTATTTATTTCCTGTGTATTATGTTAGAAGTTACTTTATATTATGTTACTCTTTCATTTTTTATTTTTTTTTGAGCCTTCCTCCATAATCTGTCGGTAGAGGATGTATGTGTGTTTCTTCATTGTCTCGTGGCCACACATACATCCTATACTAGCATGTGTGTCCTAGGCAGTGAGCTTGTAGAGTTCAATGTTTGGTATTTGTAGTGTATTGTTTTTTATCTCTACAAACATAATATCATTTCTTATTAGCAACTAGTAGATATTTAATTTTCTCTCATATTTATTCTTTAATTCATTAAACCCTTTTATTACAGTAGTGTCTTGATCCCCTAGCTCACTAAAGCACTAGTAGAATTGAGGTGGTGCAAGGGATAGTTTATCCCTCAAGATTTTAATTGGTCTTAAGGTCGATAAACTTTTCCTTCTTCACAAAACCTCAAAATGTGTTTGGCATTCTTCAAATGACTCTCATGTGGATCATGAGACAAACAAGAGACTAGTCCAACTATAAAGGAAGATCAAGATGAGTGTATTCTAGGTATACAATAATACCAACCAATTGTATGTATAATGTATCATCAACTAAGGGAGATAAACAATTAGAAGGAAACAAACTCCCTGACTGAAATTGTGTGGGGGAAATCTTGCAACCAAGCATGCAAAATATTTGAAGCATGCTAATATCATACTTTTTCTGGCAAACAAGAATTCCATTTGAAGATTGAATAACATGAAAATTAATGAAACAATGCACAATCCTAAGCTCTATCATGTTAAACTACTCCATCGTTTCTCATTAAACATTGAATCATGAAAGTAGGGCCTCCTATAAGAATCAAATCATCTGCATACAAAATGAATATCAAAACATCTCCCTCTTATCATTAAGTATAAACTGTGGGATCAGAATGAAAATATGTGAATCTATAAGATAGCATAAAAGTTTCCATCTTCTCATACCAATCCCCAAGGGCTTCTTTGAGGCCATATAATGAATGACATTATCTAAAGATGAATGAAGAGTCTTATACAAAGCCGTATGGATACTCCACATATATCTCCTCATGGAGATCACCACAGAAGCAGGAACTCTTCACATCCATATGATATACTAACCATCCTTATGAATCTACGAGAGAAAACACATGGTGTATAGATTCCATCTTGGAAACAAGGGAAAAAGTATCAGAATAATTATTTCCCTCAACTTTTGAAAACCCCTTAGTAATAAAATGAGCCTTATACTTATCACAGAACCATCTGCACCATACTTGATATGATATATCCACTTTTATTGCACCAAATTTCCTCCCTTAGGAATTCGAACAAGATCGCAAGTATGATTCTTCATCAATGAAGAATAATCCTCTTCCATAGCCGTATCATACTCATAAATTACTGTCACATTGAAAAACTTTGGAGCATCATCCAAAATGGATTGACTCAAAAGATAAACCCTATAAATTTGTGAATGAGTACTAGAAGAATTTTAAGGATCACTTGTCTGATCTCAAAATGCATCAACAATGCAGTAGACTCACTTAGCAAGTGGAGGTAGAGGTGGTGGAGGTTGATTTAGAATGACATCATCATCCTTTAAAAGAAAAGGAACCTCACCAGATCAAGGAGGAGTAGAGAGTGATGAAGAGTTCACTAGAGGATAAAACTCATCAAATTGAACATTTCATTGAAGCAAGATCCTTCTAGAAACAAGATAAAACAACTTGTACACCGTAGCCTCCTCACAATAATAGAAAAAAATGAATGGTCATCTCTTCTTCATTATGACTTTCCTCTAAGCATCTGGATAAATTCCCAAGCCTTACTTTCAAAAACTCTGAAGCAAGATACATCAAGCTTGACATGGGACCAAGCCTCTTTAGGAGTAAATGATCACAATGACTTATGAGGCATCTAATTTTGAATAAACTTAGAAAAAATCACTAACTTGTCCAAAAAATAAACATGTGTATCTCGAGATAGAATCATGTAATTAGACATATCCTATAGTTTCCTATTCTTTCTCTCAACAACACCATTTAGTTGAGGGGTACTGGTAGGTATAAGATGGTGTAGGTGTTGAAGACAATTATTCTATTGTGTATTGTCATTGATGTTACACAAATTTCTACATTCAGACCGAGCACAATTGGTGAATAGAAAGAGTTTTTTAGTGTTGACCAAGTCACTCGGGCATTTCAGTCATGGTCGAGCATCAAAGAAACTTAGTGTTAACCGAGTTGATTATCTAGTATTAGCCGACTAATGGTGGTTTACATTCTATAATTAATTGGTTATATGAGGGTGACTGAATTATGATTTATTACTTATTCAGAAGTATATTCAAGCTGACTCGATAGGGCTTATCATATATATGAAAGGTAAAGTTTGGATTGAATGAGAGTAAGAGTGTGTATAAGCAGAAGTGTGGAATTTTGTGATATGAAGAGTGAAGGCGAAATCAGACAGGATTCTGATTGAGTACAGAACACTTGGAGCTGCAATAGAATATTTGATCAATAATGATCCTATTATAATCAAAATAGAGATTTGAATCAGCAAAGACAGTTGCTTACATATACAAGTCAATTCATTGTTACTTTCTAACAATTATAGCAGTGATCTCAAATCTCTTAACATAGTAGAGTTAATAGTATTTTTGTAAATATTCTCACAAGGTATCATTTCTATGTTGAAGTGCTAAAGACCTCTAACAAGGCCACTCCTCACATGGTGATTTAAATCCTCTAACAGGGTCACACCTAACAATGTGTTTTGTAACCTTTGACAGGGTTGGCTCCTAACAGGGCTCACTTCAGATTAGTGAAAAATAGTAACTAGTTACATTGGTGGTTTTTCTCATATTGGGTTTCCACTAAATCTTGGTGTCACCTATGTATATGTTATTTTTTTCATGCTTTATGTTTCAGCACTTAATCACCAAAGTATAAATTGCATTGGATGTCATAAAGATTGCTTTAACACCCGAGTTACAGAAGAATATCTTAATTAACTGAGTAACAATGTTATATTGTTCAAGACATCTAAGGGAAAAGGGATTTATTTTGGAGTAACTGATTCACCCCCCCTCTTAGTTACTTATCTCATTTCCAACAGTAGGATCCCGTGCTTAGTGCAGAAGTCACAAAATTCTTGATTAACATAACCCATCATTATTTGTGCATATCCTCTTTATATAAATACTAGACCACTTCTCCAAAAATGTCTTGTACATATCGAAGGAATAAAATACATCACTCTTGTACTTAAGAAAGTACACCCATGTATTCCTACAAAAGTCATCAATGAATGTGAGTACATACTTGGCTCTAGAAAAAAGATTTAGTAAAAATGACATGAGGTCACTACGAACCAACTCAAGCGGTGCCTTAGCCATGGTGGCTCTACTTGAAGGAACAAATCACGGTGATGCTTACAAAGAACGTGCAACCTTGGAAAACACCATTTGTGCAAGAAATATTAGGTAATCCAAGTGCCAATGAGTGAATGGTCATCTATTGTAGATACCTATAATTGCTATGACCAAATTTTCATGTAAAATCTTTCTCACTGAATCTACATGTATAATGAAAGATGGATTAATATGAGGTGCACTATAAAATGCATTAAAGAAGCATAATCAAGATGTAGGATCAACACTCCTAGTATCCACAAAAACATCAATAACATGGAGGTCTCAGATAATCACATTATGTGGTGTGAACTCAACTATCTTACCCATGCTAGAATGTTTGGTGGAGATGTTAGGAACAATAAGAACATCTTGAAGATGAACATCCTTAAGTTGAATAAATCTTGAAATCATAATTGAAAGATGAGTAGAATCCTTCATTGCAATCTATGAAGTGCCACAGTATGAAAGAGAGGCAACAATGTCTGGATAATGTGTCATATAAGAAGAAGCACAAGAAACAAGTATCCAATTAGCTAATCAAGACAGAGACACAAAGAGCATGGCCTTTTCTTGTATGCGAGGAAGGGGACTTAGGGACTAAAATATGATTTTTTGCATGACCACTAAATTCTCTAGTGTCTTTCAAGACCCGGTGATTGAATGCCCCTCCTTGCCATAAAATTTGCAAGGCTTATTCTTCTTCTTCATCTTGGAGGAAAACTCACCAGACTTAGAAAAAATAGTAGGAGGTGGAGTATAGGACAATATATTTTCTAACCTCTGAGTGGGTTTGGAAGAATATTCATTACCCAAAAATGTATCTTAGGCTTTAACTTCACCTTTTCTTTCTCTTTAGATGTTTGTGCAACCAAGGCTTCAAACTTGGAACAAATAAGTGAATCATGTTAAGTCAACAAAAAATGCTCTTGCTTCAAGTTCTCACAAAATGCCTCAAAGGAAGGTAAATCATAGGTATCTCCCATAGAATCCATGGTGGAATAAAATGTAGAATAAATGACTTGAAAGGGCCCTCAAAGCTTAGAAAAAATCATGAATATGCACTCTTTGTTAGTTTTATTCTTTCCAAACTTGCAACAAAGATTTGAGGGACTTAAATTTACTAGAAAGTTCTCAATTAAAGGAAAGAAATATGGTACCAAGGTAGTCAAATCCATCTCAAGATATAGTTCCCTAAACTCATTGATTTTCCAAAAAAGATCCTTAAACTTAGTCTACATGGTCGTAGTAGTGCAAGACTCAAGATGAAACATGAGACTATCAAAAAGATGTATGGCAATCAAAACCATAGACTCGTCCTTTTTGTTTATATATTAAAATATTTTAAACTGTTGGGTCAAGTTTGGTTGTGTCTCATATAAGGTGAACCACAAATATTTGGACATGAGCTACCCTGTTATCTAAGATTTATAAGTATGATAGTTATGTGGTGTGAGAGTTTCAATGGAATAGGAATTCCCCATAGGATTGTTATGTTACGAGGATTTGAAATATACAATTTGACNTCCCCCCCCCCCCCCCCCCCATAACAAGAAGGCAAATCCTCCTACAACTTGTATAACAATGAAGTGAAAAAATCAAATAAATCACTTCAAATGGATGTTTTGTGTATTTGAGTACAAATCTATAAAAAGTAGTTGCAGATTTAGGTAGAGTATTGAAGCACCTTTCCAATGCCTACACATTTTTGGAAATTTGACTTTGTTTGAGGAAGTTACACTAACTTCAATGGAAAGTAGAAAAATTTAAGAGTAAAATTTGAAAAAAAAATACCAACATCATTGGGTAACCCTTTGAATTAGTATTCCAACAATATCTCATTTTCCAAAAGTCGACATAATATGGAGAAGATATTGCCAATTTTGTAAAACAACTATAATTAAGTAAAAAAATTCAACCGGGGCCAAACAAACAAAGCCCATAGTCATATGGAAAACTAGGGGTTTGACAGTTGGGCATTGAAAAAGACTAGGTGGTTTGATGGTTGACTGGCACGATGGCGGTGGTTGGGCAATAAATTGGAGCAACAGATCAGGAGCGTGTAGGTGCATGAAGGACAAACAAAGCCCATAGTCATATGGAAAACTAGGGGTTTGATAGTTGGGCATTGAAAAAGACTAGGTGGTCTGATGGTTGACTAACACGATGGTGGCGGTTGGGCAACAAATTGGAGTGACAAATCAGGAGCGTGTAGGTGCATAGTGTTGGTGTAGAGTGACTAGGGGTGCATGTAGGTGTGCACTAGAGTGCACGCATGGGCATGCACTAGTGTGGCTGCATTTCATATGGGCTCCAAAAAAATTGTAAAAAATGGCATGCACTAATGTTTACAAAATGATAGGCATTCTAAGGGTTTTTTTGTTGTTGTGGACATTTTTGTGTGGTTTGCTTCACTCTAAAGTTCTTAGCAATTTTTTTTTATTTCCAAATCTCACCTCAAAAAGTGTTCCTATAGAAGAAATTGCCTAAAAACTAAATAGCTCAGATTTTGACAAAATGACTTGGTCGATCTGTAGGTTTTGGGATGTTGCAAACACAATGGTGAGACCAATTTTTCTCTAAAGTGTTCAGAATAAATAATGACTTCTGGATCTACATAAGAGACAAGATTTGGTGACCTTGTAATGCTTGTGAGAAAAGAAACCCTCAAATCTTGAGAATGGATTTGTTGAATCCATGCTCTAATACCATGTTGAATTTTGCAACACAAGTACCTGCAAGATCAAATAGAAAAAGAAGAGCACCTTCCACAAACGAGAGAAACAATAAAGATATGTTATATTCCTCAAAATAAAAAAGATACAAAACGAATACAAATTAAAGAGAGAATGCTTGTAGAACCACAATCATGAAACCCTATGTGCACAAACCCTGATGCAATATTAAATTAGCTAGCATCAAGTGTCACAATCATAATGAATGAGACAACTTAAGCTACTATTGGCCTAATATAATAAAAGGTAAAAAGCACCTAACTTTATCTCAAGTGAATAAATAAATTAAAAATATCCTAGTTACTCCAATATTTGTGATGTTCTTATTAATACAAAAGCATACATAAAATATAAGTCCCACACAAGTAGAGAAATTATTTCATTTAATATTAATTATAATATTTGCATAAAGTAAATTTTTTAAAAGTCTTAGAAAGGCTAGGTAGTCATCCTAGAGGTAGGAAATAGACAACTTGACATACATACTTGAGTTGTTTTCCCCCAATATCTTTCCAATATATTATTATAGAATTGACACGTGGATATTTTACCATGACCAACATAGATGATCCCATACAACCAAATAAATTATCCAATTCTTATTTAGCGAGTTATTAAAGGAATATGAATATATATCTTAGAGCTAATTAAAATGGGTTTTGAGAATGATGAGATATGAACAAGAGAAGATATCTTATCTCTTCAAGGTGCATGCATTTTGTGAATTCTCGTGATATTGCACAAAATATATGCAAAAAGTTTACTTTTGCCTCCATTGTAAATTCCAACACAAGTCATCTAAGTCCATTATTTTCACCTCATTTTAATCCCTCATTAAATGTTCTTACCTACATCAACCCATTCAAAAATAAATCATAGACCATGATCGTGATTGCCTCTAGTAATATCAAATTGTTCAATATCTAACTCACCTTAGAAAATTTAAGCCATTTTATCCATGATTTGTGATCTAATTTTTCCTATTGCAGAAATAATTGTATGTGGAATATAATTTTGAGACAATAAGAAACTAAGTAGCTCTAATGATCACCATCAAAGTATACACAAATAATAAAATAGAGAGCTACATACCCATGAACACTTGAGACACCTAAAAATTAGACAATATAATATGTTGTTGTAATTAAGGTATTTTATGTTGGATTATTCACACCTAGGTACTAATTACACTTTAATTAAGCTTACTTAGGGAATTACTTAGGAGTAGTTGGAGCATTTCTACTTATGTGGACTTATCTGGCTATTATTTTATCATATCCACTTATAGTGGATGGAATTTTCTACCTTAGGTTGGTGATCCACATTTTGTGGTCTTATCACTTTATCACCCTCCACCTCTGTTGCACATGTTATACAAATTGTATTACACATTGGAGGATGATCCATCTCTAGTGGACATGTGATTCCACCTTGAGTGGGTGACAAGTTATCTCTTGATTATCATGTAATGAGACAACAACGTTTGTCATTGTCTCATTCACTCCTTTGTACTCACCTTGAATATATAACCAAAGGGCTCTCCTATGTACTACAATCCATTCAATGCAGTAATCCAATTGTTCCATTGTATTGCATTCTTGGTTACATTTTATTCTTGTCATTCTCTCTTGCTATTGTGCTTTCCATTTCCTCTTGTGAAGGAAGGAAAATGATTCTTTAATGGTTATTTAGTTTTATTAGGATTTGATTGTGTATTTACCTAACCTTCAAATTTAAATTGAATTGTATTGATTAAGTATTGAAATTGTGATTAAGGAGAAGATAAGATGTCCCTTTTCTATCCTCAAATGCACAAATGGAAGATCTAAGTTGATCAACCCAAAAGAAGGGCTAATGCACAAATGAATCAAGTATTTGGAAAAGAGAATAACAAGAAGGATATCTTAAATTCTGTAAATTGATTAAATTAATATGTTTGATTATAGTAATTGAAAAGAATAGGAAGAAGAACCAACCTTACAAAGTTGCAGATCAAAGAATGCTATTTTCTGAGGTCTGTAGACTGTTTCTAGAAAATCTGATAGTTGATCCCGAACCAGAACACAGAGACGAACAAAACCCAAAAATCTTTTTCCGTTTCGATGTCGTCTTATGAAAAAGGTCAACCTTGACCCACAAATGTCAACCCTGACCCAATAATGTCAACCTTGACCTACATAGGTCCGATAGAGAATCTGTTCACGTCGTCCGAAAGAAATCCGAAAAGGGTATCCAGATCTGGTCTCAAAACTGCAATCTTGAACCTATACCTACAAGAAAAAAAAGTTTTTTTGTTGTGGGGGAGGGGTTTGCCTTGGTCAAACCCCAGTTTTGGAATTAACCTCAAATATATGTAATTGAAATTACAGAAATAGACAAAGTAAATGCATAAATTCACCTTGCTTGTAAAAGTCCTTGTGGAGGATTCGAATCCTTCAATCCACAAGCATGTATGCACCAAATATGTAGAATGTAGAATGGTAGGATGTCTTCAATCTCTTTCTTGTAGATCTCCAACACCAAGTCTTGAATGGGTTCTTGAATTTGGAATAGGCTTGAAAGAAGGTGGATGGAGAGATCACCAAAAGGGCACTATGTAGCTTGAATCCTTCAATGGCCTCCAATGGATCTCCTTCATAAAAAATGGATGCTTGAATGGATGAATGCTTGCTTGAAATCTTGTCCTTAGCTTGCTTGAACCTCACTTGATAATGCTCTTCAATTGCTCAAGGATGCTTTGGCTTCAATAGAGGACTTCAATTTCACTTTTATGATGGTTAGAGAAAATGAGAGGAGAAGGCTCCCTTTTATATAAAACTAGGGCACAATCTTCTAAGGAGGACAACATAGGATAATTAAATTCCCATTAAAGCCTTTACCCCTAGGAGAGGACCTATATTAAATATAATTTAGGAATCAACGCTTTAGAACCCAAAACAACTGACCCGGAAGCGGGAAATACTTTTTGCAAAGACCAACATCCAAAAACTGTGAGACCCCGGGATCTGAACACTGGGTCAAGGTCAAGGTTGACCCTAACCTAGGTCAGGGTCAAGGTTGACCCTGACCTAGGTTAGGGTTGAGGTCGACATAGACCTAAAAGGTTGACCCTGACCCTGAAGCCCAGAATCACCAGTCTGTAGTCCAAAATGCAGAAATCAGGCTAAACAGGAGTGGAAAGAAGGATAGAATAGGGGGGAAGCCATGTCAAGATCAGGAACCCATTCAAGGTGCTTTTCATGACCCCAAACCACTTACTCGGAAGGCTAAACAAGTCTACAATGGAAGTGCTTCCATTTTTCGACTATACATTTAGCCCCCACTTTAGCAAGAGTATGAGCTCAACACAAACTCTTGGTAAAGCAAAACATAAAGAACAAACTATCTTATTGGAATCAAAAGAGATAAAGAAAACCTCAAGCCCCCAAGGGACTTAAGTCTTTATCAAACCTAAGATCATGATAAGAGAGACATCACATAATTAAGGAGAGAGAGAAGGGGTGTGATTATCTTGCCCAGTGAGAACCTATGTCTCATTGTGAACCACACAAAAAGCGTAACTGGAAAGATGGAGTTGAACTGCCTAGTGAATGTGGCTACTCACTAGTCAACCCATTAGGGAGATCTGTTCTTAAAGGGATCAAAACATTGTAAATTGAAAACTGGCGGGATCAAGAGATCCATATAAATTTAAACTGGAGGGATCAAGAGATCCTAAAAAAGTAAAAATGACCATGCTTTAAGGATTAGTTTTTTTTTTAATCCATAAAGGGAAAAGTTTTAAATCTTCAAAACTATTTTGAACACGCGTGTGTGCAAAAAGTGAGTAGAGTGTATGCCCCCACGTTAAAGTCATTGCTAACACTTTAACAGGAGCAATGGTTTTAATAGAAACATCAACAACTCTACAGATTACATTTCCCCTGCGAGATGCCTCCAAAGGAAGACAAATCAAGGGAAATAAAACATAAAAATACATAAGAACACAAGAGGGATCTACCCAATGTGGGTTTAGTATGATCATAAGATAACATGTACATAGAAATATGATATTATTGCAAATGAATTGACATCACTCCCCAAAGAAAGTAGAACTACAATCACAAAGGAGGAAAGAAATTTAAGAATTACAAAGAGGAATCTTTTTGGACCACAACATGGAGACCAAAAAGAATTAGTGCTACCATATCGCAGATCCAAGCAGATTGTACAAGGAAAATAGTTACAATAATAGCACAAGTACAACATAACATGAAACAACATATAAAAGAATGAAGATACACATAGAAGAATTGAACAACAATTTTGATTCCTTTATCACCTTGCACCGATAGAGTAACAAGGGTCGTATAAAAGAATCTAACAAACATTTAAAAACACATTACAGGGGAAGCACAATACAACATACAACACAAAAAGGGTTACCATAAAGGATGAGCCAATCAAGCATGTTGTCAAACCTCCCCGTCTTGGTTAATGTTATTTAGGGTAGGTGGGCAACTCGCAAGAGGGACTATATCCAATATAGTAGGAATGATAGCCAGTTCCAAACAAGGATCCTCTTGAGAATCACAATGCTCATTACTAGGTGTAATTGTTAATTGAGTTGAAAGCATATGAGCTAAATCATTATCAAAATCAATGGTCTCATATTCATCACTAAGATCAATAGGATCATCGAGAGTGTCCTCCTCATCAAGGTTGATTGAAATGGGATCCAAGATGTGAATAGGATCATCATACTCATTCGTCTTAACATCATGAATATTAACATCCAATGCATCAGGCATAGTTTGATCGAAGGTAGGTAATGGGTTTCGAATCATAGAAGCACGAGCTCTAGCATTAGCTCTACACTTCTTACGACATTCATTAGCAGATTTGTTACATTTAACTTTGTTTGGCACATGGTGAGAACTAGGAGGAATGATAACAGGTTCCTTCACAGGTTCTATAGGAGGATTCTCAATAGGTTGTAATGGACGAGTAGAATCTTGATCAATTTTATTAGCAACAATGGATAAAGGAGGTATTGCAGGAGTAGGCAAAAGACCACGGTTGGAATCAATCTGAGGCATACATAACTCAACAATTTTGTGATGTTTGTAAGCTTGATAGGAGAGAAAGAGATGATCAGGGTGAGGCAGACATGAGTTAGGTAATGAAGGCCAAAGAAAATCGAGAGTAGCACAATCTCTAGGCCTAGAAGGTTCAAACAAACTATGATTAATCATTTTGACTTCTCCATTACGAATGAACTTAAGACATTTATGAATGGGAGAAGCGATAGCATGCATAGCAGTTATCCAAGGTAAACCAAATTTTATTTGAAATTGATTTGAAGTAGGAATAATGACGAAGGTAGTATCTATAACCTTACCACAAAGTTCAACAGGTAAGTTAATATAACCAAGTGCAGGATAAAGAAAGCCATTACAAGTTTGGATCCATGCATCAGATGAGTCATAAAAATCACGTTGTAAGCCTTTCATAAAAAGATTTTCCTCAGTAATGACATTTATTAAAGATGTGGG
>MU226765.1:1042637-1053818 GCA_018584345.1 Thuja plicata
TTCTTGAGCTAAAGGTTTAACATTCAAATTCACAAGATGAGTAATACTACGCAAGAAATTAATACCTTGATCATTATCACAGAGAACTTTCTTAAGAGCCTCTATAGCTTGGATAGAATCTTGATTACGGTTTTCTTGGATAAGCCAATTTGCCATTTTATCAAGTTCGGTTGAAAGGTTTTGCACTTGTTCAGGAGGAACTCTTAAAGCGTCATCTTCATCATGAGATGAATGAGAAGAGTTGTGCTCCATGGAAGGATTGGAATCATGAGCTATCAAATTATCATCCAGGATCCTAAGGAAAGGAGAGGAAGACTCAGGATCAAAGGAACCCATAAGTCTACGACTTCTTCTAACTGGGATACTATAAGTAGGACTAGATGTGGTAAAGCTCATACACCAATACAATGCAAATAACACAAAATTGAATTTTAATGCAATTTGAAAGAACATGCAAGATCTAGCATAAACAATGTAAATCTAACACCAAAAAGAAAGAGTTGTCTATCGCGGGTTCACCAAAATGTGAAGGAAGGAAAATGATTCTTTAATGTTTATTTAGTTTTATTAGGATTTGATTGTGTATTTCCCTAACCTTCACATTTAAATTGAATTGTATTGATTAAGTATTGAAATTGTGATTAAGGAGAAGATAAGATGTCCCTTTTCTATCCTCAAATGCACAAATGGAAGATCCAAGTTGATCAACCCAAAAGAAGGGCTAATTCACAAATGAATCAACTATTTGGAAAAGAGAATAACAAGAAGGATATCTTAAATTATATAAATTGATTAAATGAATATGTTTGATTATATTAATTGAAAAGAATAGGAAGAAGAACCAACCTTACAAAGTTGCAGATCAAAGAATGATGTTTTCTAAGGTCTGTAGACTATTTCTGGAAAATCTGACAGTTAATCCTGAACCAGAACGCAGAGATGAACAAAACCCAGAAATATTTTTCTATCCCGATGTCATCTTATGAAAAAGTTTGACCTTGACCCACAAATGTCAACCCTGACCCAATAATGTCGACACTGACCTACACAGGTCTGACAGAGAATCTGTTCGCACCGTTCGAAAGAAAGCCAAAAAAGGGTATCCATATCTGGTCTCAAAACTGCAATCCTGAACCTGTACCTGTAAGAAAAAAATGTTTGTTTATTGTGGGGGAGGGGTTTGCCTTGGTCAAACCCTATTTTTGGAATTAACCTCAAATATATGTAATTGAAATTGCAGAAATAGACAAAGTAAATGCATAAATTCACCTTGCTTGTAAAAGTCCTTGTGGAGGATTCGAATCCTTCAATCCACAAGAATGTATGCACCAAATATGTAGAATGTAGAATGGTAGGATGTCTTCAATCTCTTGCTTATAGATCTCCAAAACCAAGTCTTGAATGAGTTCTTGAATTTGGAATAGGCTTGAAAGAAGGTGGATGGAGAGATCACCAAAAGGGCACTATGTAGCTTGAATCCTTCAATGGCCTCCAATGGATCTCCTTCATGAAAAATGGATGCTTGAATGGATGAATGCTTGCTTGAAATCTTGCTCCTTAGCTTGCTTGAACTTCACTTGATAATGCTCTTCAATTGCTCAAGGATGCTTTGGCTTCAATAGAGGACTTCGATTTCACTTTTATGATGGTTAGAGAAAATGAGAGGAGAAGGCTCCCTTTTATATAAAACTAGGGCACAATCTTCTAAGGAGGCCAACATAGGATAATTAAATTCCCATTAAAGCTTTTACCCCTAGGAGAGGACCAATATTAAATATAATTTAGGAATCAACGCTTCAGAACCTGAAACAACCGACCCAGAAGCGGGAAATACTTTTTGCAAAAACTGACATCCAAAATCTGTGAGACCCCAGGATCTGAACCCTGGGTCAAGGTTGAGGTTGACCTTGACCTAGGTCAAGGTCGAGGTCGACATAGACCTAAAAGGTTGACCCTGACCCTGAAGCCCATAATCACCAGTCTGCAGTCCAAAATGCAGAAATCAGGCTAAACAGGAGTGGAAAGAAGGACAGAACAGGGGGGAAGCCATGTCAAGATCAAGAACCCATTCAAGGCACTTTTCATGACCCCAAACCACTTACTCAGAAGGCTAAACAAGTCTACAATGGAAGTGCTTCCATTTTCTGACTATACACCTCTAAATCTTGGGTTGTTACTGTAGGCAAATTATTACAATAAGAAACTAAGTAGCTCTAATCATGATAATCTAAGTATACACCAATAATAAAAAAAGAGGTACACACCCATGAACACTTGACACACCTAAAAATTAGACAATATAATCTATAGGCTTTGATCACTATAAAAAATGGTAAAGATTTTTGACAATGATATTGGATCTCTTTAAAATATCATCACATAATGAGTGCACATCATTCTATGTGATGTAGACATGTAAGATGTATGATAGAGTTTGGAGTGCATGAGAGAGAGCTTGGAGGACATGGTACTTAAGTTCCTTTAATGAAAATTATAATGTTCTAAAGGCCAAAGTTGTGTTGTCACCATTAGTATTAAAGGATTAGGCAATAGTTGATGACTTCACATAAAAATGTGCTAGAGCTTGATAAATTGACTCTACGACATAGTTACCTATTGAAGTATTAAATATTAATTATGGTAATTAGATAATTATTATTTGTATGAAGTAAGTAATAATATTGTGTACTTGCCTTAATAATGTAATATAAAATATAATAGGAGATGATATCCATACACTCTAACTTCTATGGAATGCACTCTAATTTCTCTAGATTAAAATTGTACCTTCTACGTTTCAAATGTTTAGAAAACTTTATATGAATTAGTTTGAAATTGCCTTGGAAAAAAAGCTAAAATGTTTGAGTAAAATAAGTTAAATGATACAAGGACTTTTGGAGGTCACATCTTTTTGACTTGAGAGTCTAATTGGGCTGAAATTTTATATGGAGAAATATCTCAAAGAGTTGAATAAAAAACCAATGGAATATCTTTGATTGGACCACGTCTCAACACTTTTCTATAGCAAAATTCCTTCATACGAGGCCTTAAGTTGGAATTTTAGTATATTTTGAGAATTTTTGGATTTGTATTTTTAAATTATCTTTAAATTCCTACATGTGATTAAAATAGAGAGTTGAAAAATAGTGTGACTATAGTTAGCTTTGAATAATTAGCAACTTTCATAGCTCTGTAGATAAGCATGCGAAATTGCCAAAAATGGTAAATTAAGAATCTTGTAAATTTTTACCAAAAAAGGTAATTTTTTTATTGTAGATATAAGGGATTTATTTTCCATTATAGAAGAAATATTGAAGTGAATAATTCACAAAAATATTCTTCAAATTTATGATGTTTTGTATTTAAATTTCTTTATTTTATATTGATAGCGAATCTCAGTCTGTAAATTTGGTTGCATCATTTGGTATTAGAGCAAGAAATGGTCGGGAGAAGAAGAGGAAGAGGCGGTCTTGCCAAGATACATCAAGATATGTAAAACCTACAAAGGTAAGTGATAGATCTTATAAACACGATGGGAAATTAGAGGATAAGAAAAGGAAGAGATGAGTCTGATGAAGAAATAGATCACAAAGATGTAGATCAACATGCAAAATATGAATAAGAATGATTAGAGTGCATAAACATTGAAGAGAGGATGCTCAAGGTTTTACAACAAAAAAATGAAGACATAAAGCTTGAAGTTTTGGAATACATATGTAGTCTTAAAAAAGGGAGTTAATATAGTGGCTAAATGATACAGGGAAATTCTTTGAATAAAAGCCTATGACATAGGAGAAGAAGGTAAAAATTACAAGTGCCAAGTTAAAGGGTCATGGATGATTTGGTGGGATCATTTGTAGAAGGAAATAAATAGAAAAGGAAAGGATAACATTAGAACCTAGAATAAGATGGAGAAAAAAGTAAGAGAGAAATTTCAACTTATGGATTATGCATAAACCCTTTTTTGGATATTTTAAAACTCGAAACAAAATCACTCTACTGTGGAAGATTATACAAATGAGTTTTACAATCTTTCATTCATGTGGAGTACCAATAAATCGACGAGTAGATGACTGCAAGATATGTAAATAGTCTCAAAGTTTTTATTCAAGATGAACTAAGCATGCATAGGGTTAGTAGTACATGAAGAGGCTTACCAATTATCTCTAAAAGTAGAAGAAAAAAAATCTAGCAAGAAATATTTTCAAGGGAATATAGATGCAAGGAGGGAGCATTAACTCCTTTATGAGGTGATTTAAACTATAGAAATCCAAAGTGGATAATTAAGTGGATACTTGACATGATACTCAAAATTATAAATGTCAGGGAGGATTTCAGAGGGGTAGAGGTTACAATGGTGATGGAGGATGAGAAAACCAAAAAAGACCCTTTACTTGTTTTAAGTGTGGAGAAGAGGGCCATGAATTATTTGAATGTTAAAATTATAACATACAAGAAAGAAATCAAGGAGAACCAGCTAGGTGGAACTTGTATCAAGCTAGGAACAAAGAAGAAGGGGTAGAACTAGAGGTTTCACCAAATGTGGGAGAAGAGCCATAGTAATTTCTAGAGAATGAGAAAGTGCATGCTAAATTTTTTGATGATTTCTGGCTTTGAACTAATATCTTCAAAACATGATGCACTTCAAGAAGAAATCTATGTAAAGTTATCATTGATGGAGGCAATTGTTAGAATATGGTTTCTAGATAAATGATATATAAATTGCACTTACATTGTGGAAAACATCCCCATCCCTATTGTGCACGGTTTAAAAAATGAAATGAAGTTAATGTTGATAAAATATGTTTAATTAAGTTTTCCATAGGAAAGATCTACAATGATGAGATATAGTGTTATGTTATTTCAATGGATGCATGCCATGCATTGCTGAGAAGGCTATGACAACATGATAGGAAAGTTATGCATGATGGAGAGAAAAACACATAAGCCATTAGAATGATGACTCTAAAGTAATTTTTTTCCCCTTAATGGTGAAGGAAAAGGTGAGTCTATGTTGTTTGAAATATAATTTTATTTGTTTTAAAAAAGGCAACAAGGTGTTGTTATGCATTGGTAGTGTATAGAAGACAAGGTGAGGATATTCTAATACCACCCAATGCAACAAAAGTATTGGGAGAGTTTTTTTGTCTTCGTACCAAAAGAGTTACTTGATGGTCTACCACTAAAGAGAGATATTCAACATCATATTGATCTAATTTTGAAACCAACTCTACCTAATCAAACATATTTAGGATGAGCCTAATACAACATGAAAAGTTGAATAAATAAGTGATAGGGATTATATGGAAAGGTGTGATGAGAGATAACACAAGTCCATGTTTTGTACCAACATTGTTAATTAAAATATGGATGTCACATGTATTATGTGCATGAGTAACATATCAATCAATAAGATTACCATCAAGTATTGGTTTCCTATGCCTCATCTAGATAACATGATGCACGTTCTTATAGGAGCCACATATTTTAACAATATTGACCTATGAAGTGGTATTCACTCGATTCATATTCAAGACTTGGAGATGAGTGGAAATATTCCTTCAAAACTATAGATGGATTATCAGTGGATTGTTATACCATTTCAATTATCTAATGCACCTAGTATCTTTATGATGCTAAAAAAAATTGTGTCGTGCTCTTACATTGGTAAGTTTGTAGTAGCTTATTTTGATGATATTCTACTTTTTAATAAGAGCAAATAAAATCACTTGCATCACTTGAGGATCATACTGGGTGTGTTGAGGAAAGATAAAATCTATGCAAATTTGAAGTGCAGATTCATGCAAGACATTATTGTATTTTTGGGTTTTGTCATCTCTACAGATGGTGTTAATATCAGTACATAAAATGTTAGGACAATTCTAGAATGACCTAGTCCATGTAGCATAACAAAGGTAATAAGTTTTCATGGGTTAGCCACATTTTATAGAAAGTTAATTTGAAAGTTTAATAGTATTGTTGTATACATAACACATTGCACCAGAGGAAGATAATTTATGTGAACTAATGGAGCTGAGGAGTGTTTCAATTACCTTAAGAAGAAGGTGACAAAATCTTCTATATTAGCACTACCAAATTTTGATAGGGATTTTAAGGGAAATGTGATGCCTCACTTGTGGGAATTGGAGTTATGCTTAGTCAAGAAGGTAAACCCACAACTTTATTTAGTGAAAAGTTGAATGAGGTAAGAAAGTTCAATTATTCAACTCATGATGTAGAATTTTATGCAATTTCCAAGACTTGAGATATTGGAAGCCTTATCTAATGCCAAAGAATTTTGTGTTATACACAAATCATGTTGCATTAAAATAATTGAACATACAAAAAAAATTGTATAACACACACACAAAATGATCTTACAGGGCTACACAGTTTCTTTGAAGCACAAATAAAGGAAAAAAAGGGTTGCAAATGCTTTGAGTAGGCATTTTTTACTTTTGACAACAATGGAGAGTGAGGTAATTGGTTTTGATGCCATCAAAGATTTATATGAATATTATGATGAGTTTAGGAGATTGTGGAGCAAATGAAGGCTCTAGTAGATGGCAACATGGAGCACATTAAGGGTGAGCATTTTATGTAGGATTAGTACCTCTTTAGAGGAAAATATCTATGCATTCCAATTGGCTCCATGAGAAAAATATTACCGGGGAGTTTTAAAACGTAGTGGGTGTGGAAGAGAAAAATAGATGTTCAAAACATACAATAGACATAAAATTAAATCCAAATGAACATATACCTTCTCCTTCTTGATTGAATCAAAGAGATGCACCCAAATCACTTGATTTCCTCTTGTGATGGTAGCCATGTATATTGCTCTCCAAATAGCATAATAATATGGTTCTAAGATGGAAATTTGGGCATTATGATAGTATGATTACAAGCGATGATCAAATGAAGGGAGAAAACACCAATTTATAGAATTTAGAATGGAGAAATGGAGGTTCAATATTCAAAATAGCATGAAGGGATGAGATTGAAGTAGAGGAGACGAGTTCGATTGAAGGCTTAGCCTTGTGACAAGTGCCACAAGGTAGAGGCATTAGGAAGAACACTTTTCATGAGGAAGACAACAAGGTGTGCTTACACATGAGTGTGCACATCTTGGGAAGAACAAGGGGATGATAAATGTAGGATATAATGAAAAAGTGTAAGATGTGTAAGAGTGGTAAAATGAAAAATGGAGAAAAGAGAAAAATATAGGGTGGCTACATGGGGAGTACTCAGTTCTCACATGTGTGACCACAAAATAAAATATTTTGTCACATTTTGAGTTGGAAGTGAGAGAAAGTGACATGACATGTCACATGTTTATAAGAGGTGAATTTAAAATTTGAGGAAATGTTAATGAAGCTAGGAATCAAGGGATTGAATAATTAATTAAGGAATTACTTAACTAATCATGATTAGGGGAAATAGGGAATTTTGGCAAAGGTTGAGTTTAATTAATTAAAATTAATTACACTTTATAAGAATAATTAAAATTGCAAATATTTATAAAATTAATTACGAAAGGGGGAACACTAATTAATTCAATGCAATTTAATTAATTATTAGGCTTAGAAGAATAATGTGAATTCAAATTAATTAATTCATGTTGTCAAATTTAGGGTGTCTATAACACGAGTTGGCTAGAAATTTTGGAAAGGATAAGGCGATGACCTTAGTAATAGATAAATACTACTAATCAAAGATGAAAAGAGACATAACCATGTATGTGACAAGGTCTAGGATTTGTAAGGTGGCTAAAGGACACTCACAAAATATAGGGTTATATATATCATTACTAGTATCTAAATCATGAATAAATTTGAGCATGGATTTTGTGTTGGGTTTACCACACACATAATAAGGTAATGATTCCATTTTTGTGGTTGTTGATAGATTCTCTAAGATGGCTCATTTCATTTCTTGTAAGAAGATTAGTGATGTAACATGGGTGGTTTGTTTCTTCTTCAAAACTTGTCAGATTGCATGGCGTTTCAAATACTTGATGAACTATAACTAATTGAATGTTTGAAGATGTTAAAGTTGATGATCACCGAGCTGCAGAAAGTAAATGCAAGACATTAAATTAGTTAATGTATTGTATTGTCATTGATGTCAACCTAATATGTTATGATTTCTCATACACATATTGTCACAACACTTGAATATTTAAAGAGACAAAGTTTTTATTGTCGGTAAAGGTATACACCGAGTGACAGGATTACCCGAGAACAATGAACCCCAAGTAGTTCACAGTGTTGCCTGACAGACAAACAACACCAACGGATAGTGTTACCCAAGAGACACAGTGGTACTCGAGATCAAAAGTACCCAAGATCAGTAGTACCTAAGCAAGCGTTACCAAGCAAACTAAGAGTCGATGAGCAAAATCAACTGGAGTTAGAAAATGAAAAAAACACTTAGCCAACAGGAGCTATATTTAGATTTAATTGATTAATTGCTTTATTTCCATCGACCAGTTGAACTAAGGATGAGAAGAAGATTTAAAGCTAGTTTTATTCACAGTTGTCAAGGAGAAATCTACGGAATAAAACTAAAGCAAAGCTTTAAAGATTAAAGCAATGCATGGCGAGATTTACAAATCAAGAAGCAATCTACGTCAAGAACAAGGAAGACACGGAGATTGAATGGTGAAATCATGTCTATATAAAGAGACAAGCAATTCATTATGAAAAGAGGAATGTTGAATATAATTTTGGTGAAGATAGAAGTATTCATGCAGATCTAATCATATAGGCTGAAGAACAAGGCCAAGAATTCTGCATACACCAAGCAGCAGAAGTAAGAGCATTCACCGAGAAGAAAGAAGAAATAAGGGGAGCAAAGGAATTGAAGAGAACATTGATCAGAGAGGTATTATGGACTTACAATAGATCTGAAAATCTGCAAGTTATAGTTGTATTTATAAACAAATCATTTATTGTTTCAGTTTAACCATTGATTCAGAAAATCTCTTAACCGAGTGGGATTTAACCATCCTTATTGTATTGAGATACTCAAGAGTATCAAAAGGTTTTCATGTTGACAACATAGTGAATGCTAGGTCAAATGATAAATTGTTAGTTTTAAATCATCTAACAAGGTCACACTTAACAGTGTGTTTGTAATTTTTAACAGGGTTGGCTCTTCACCGAGCTCACTTTAGAAGAGTGAAAATTTTGGGTTACCGGTCCCAAGTAGTTTTTCCCTTCACATGGTTTCCACGTTAAAAATCCATGTGTCAAATGTGTATATGGTTAATTGCTTTGATGTTTTGCTTTACACATTACTAAAACAGGATTGGTCGGTAAACACTAAGTTTAATTACTACTACTCGGTAAAGGCAAGAAAAAGATAAATAATATATTCACCGAGCAGTATATATATGTTTGAATTACATAAGGCATACATCTTGTAAGGACTGAAAGATAACTAGAGGATATTATATATGTGATATAAGTTTTGGTTGGATTATTGGATTACTTTTTGAGGCCACTGATTCATCCCCCCTCTCAGTTATTCTAACAATACTGCTACATTTAATGTTGTAATTTTTGGATTCACTTGTGTGAGAACTTTTATCATCAATATTTCGAATCACACTTCGTGATCCATCATCATGATGCAAGAGAGTAGCAGGAGAATAAATATTACATTTGATAGGGATACCAATTTTTTGAGTCATTTTTAGAGGACTTTATGGAAGAAGATGGGGAATAAGCTATAACTAAATAATACCCATCACCCTCAAATAGATGGGCAAAAAAAGGTAGTCAAGTAGAGTTTGAGAAATTTGCTAAGATGTATTGTTGGAGAGAAGCCCAAACAATGGGACTTGGCATTACCTCAATAAGAATTCACCAACAATAGTTTAGTGAGCAGATCAATAGGAAAATCATCATTTCAAATTGTTTATGGTGGGAATCCTAAAGGTATTCTAGGTTTGGTCCAACTACCAAATAGAGATAGAATCAGTGATGATGGGGAAGCATATCCAAAACACTTTCAACAATTGCATAAAGAAGTGATATAAAAGTTACAAGAAAGTAATGAGAGGTACAAAGCTACAATATATAATAGCAGGCGACTTGAAGAGAGAAAGGTTACCTAGAGGAACACGCCCATAAGAACCCCTTGTGGCTCTAACTTTGACAAACACTAAACTGTGGTTTATTGTAGGCAAGCTCTGATACCACTGAAATATTCCTTGCCCAATTTGATATAAATTTTCTGATGTCTTGCCCAAGGAATATTGTCAAACACTTCTGATGCAAACTTCCAGCTTGCTGGTTAGATTGTTTGATTGTTTGAAATGGTTTCATATGCTAGTAAATAAACATTTTTTGACATCCAACCATGAATTGGAAAATGAAATGACAACTAATAGACCCTTACAATGCATTTAGTGGCATCAAGAAATTGGCATTTTGTCAAGTAGTTTTCAAACATCCCAAATGTCAAGACAAGGTTAACATTCGCAAAGACAATATACATGTGTCAGCTCAACAAGAATAAGCAAACTGTCCTTATTTCTCCTTTATTTATATGCCAACATATGAGAATTGAGTTTCAGACTTGAGACATTCTAACAAACAGTTTGCAGCCATACATAATCAAATCTTTCAACAAATAAAGCATTTATAATGCAATAATAACCTAAGAACCTGATAGGAGGAACCTTGACCAAGCTATTGAATGCTGAGAGGTTGATATCTGCAGTTGTTGTCTCTTAAATATGCTACCCTTACTATTCACAGTCTGATAAACAGACATCCCATCTTAATTTTTGATTTAACCAATATGCACAAATACTGTATCAAACACTATTCCCGTGCACTGTAGTGTTTCACTATTCACAAGTTACTGTAGCATAGGTACTGTAGCATCTACTGTAGCGTGGGTACTATAGCAGCAAATGTATCATGAAATGATTGCTTCAGTTCTGATTTTTAATGGCTTCCAAATGAAACTTTAGGTCTGCAATTGATATACATTAGTTGATCCTTCTTTCACTGGCTTTTACCATGAACTTGGTTATTGGGATATATTTCCTTCTCTTTAAAGCCCAAATAGAACTCCCGAATGGAGCCCTCTTGTTGCCACAATTCGGTAGATATTTCACTACCTCAAAGCATCTCCCAATGAAGAGTTTGTGTTCTTCAATGGTGTCCA
>MU226765.1:1058925-1084533 GCA_018584345.1 Thuja plicata
TAATGGCCATTAAATATTAATCTCTTAAAATACTCATTATTTTTCCAAACCATCTAAACAGGAGGTCATGACTGTCAACCATCATGTGACCAGGTGCCCTGCTAAAAATAGCCACTGCTAAAAATAGTAAGTCCCTCAAACTGGAGATTCTCTGAAACTCGATCCTAAGATATCTGACGCTCTGAGCAGACACCCTGCCAATCCTGGCCATACCAGAAACCCCACTTACTAAAAATAGTAAGTCAGCCAAAATGACCCGAACGAAGAGCAGACCTGATAAACTGAATCTCCAGAATGGAATCCCAATGCTGGCTCCCCAATCTGACCCCCTCTGAACACTCGATTAGCTTGTGAGGGTCGCCAAACCAAGCTAATCCCGAAGTCTGAAAAATGGGGACATTACAACGCCACAAATTGAAGTACAAGAAATTGGTCCTTGCAAGGCTATGAAGAAGATCAGTGACAACACGTATGAGGTAGATTTACCAACTAATTTAGATATTTCCCCTGTGTTTAATATTTCTAATTTATATTCTTTTTATGGAGAGGAAGATGATAATGAAAATGATGAGGAAGTTGATTGACAACATAAACATTCATGTAAGCAATGAGAAATTTACCCTCGACAAGGTCAATATAACATGTATCGAGTCCACTGGATAGGGTTAGACCAAACATATAACACATAGGTTATGAAGTAGAACTAGCTAGACCAAGACAAGTGGAAGTAGTTTGAGGATAACAACTTGTAGTCCAACGATGTTTTATTCAACCATACAAGAAAAACAAGGACTTTTAGAGGTCATAACTTTTGAGTCAAGAGTCAAATTTGAGTGAAATTTTACGTGGAGAAGCATCTGAAAAAGTTGAATAAAATGCTAGTTAAATACAAATGATTTAACCATACACTAACACCAATTTGGGGCCATATCCTTCATATGAGGCCTCGAATTGGACTTTTACAGTTTCATCCAAAATTTTCCCCAATTGTAATTTTCAATTATCTTTTAAATCTCATATGCAATTAGTATAACGAGGTCACAAATAATGTCACTCTAGTTACCTTTCAATAATTAGTAACTTCATAACCATGCATATAAGCATTTAAAACTACCAAAAATGACAAATTAAGAATCTTGAAAAAGCTACCAAAAAGGTAAATTTTGGATTGTAGATAGAAGAATATGAGAGAGATGTTCATCCAATTTGTAATATCTTGTATTGAACTTTCTTTCTTTCATATTAACATTTAGTGAATAAATTTGACTCACCAATAAATTTTGATTGAAAAATAATTTAAAAAAGACAAGAATTAATAGTATATTGAAATTTTATTTTATTGTCTAATTAAAATAAACATTATACAATTGATATTGTTTCAATAGTGTAATAAATGAAGGTTTTAATTAGCCATTAATGTAAAATTATTTTAAAAATTATAAGTTAATAATCCTTTAAATATCCACAATCAATTTATGCATACCATTGATCTGAGTGCATTGTCATCGTCAACAATAATAATTCATTTATACAAAAGCCAAACCTGCAGTACTAAACACATACATTAATGACATCAACAAAAATGAATAATCTGTCTAGTAAAATCCCGAATGAGACATAGAACAGTAGGCCCTATGCGTAAAACCGTTCCGAGGAGGCCTCCTAACCCCAAAAATGTCACCTCCAAATTAGCAATGAAATAGAAAGAAAGCTCAAACGTGGGGCCCAAGTAATCAAGCGGGGAAAGGGCAAGCACAACAAGCTGCCCGTTGCCCGCGACAGCACCGGAGGGGCCCGTGACATCACCTGTACATCCCTTCAATCCTAGTCACGGGCAGGCACCGTGTCGTAGCCAGTTCCTCCACCCATCTCAATCCGATTCTGCAAACGTGTCACAATTTCATTCGTAATTCACTACCATTGACCGGATACAGCCGGTAATATCCCTCACCAGAAAAAGGGCGAAATAAATTTTTAACTGACAGGTTATATATCTCTCTTCACGTCTACTTTAGCCCCACCCTTTACGTAATTCATTCGCACTTTTGCAGATCGAACGGTCAATACACTTAATCTTCAAGTGTCACCGTCGATTGTGGCTGCCTCAGTCTGGGGATTTTACTCATGGGGTTAATAGCGTTAAAATAATGACATTTTCTCGGGCTCTCAGTGTGTCCATGAATTACTAGAATCTCGGTGCGAGCTATAGATCGCGAAATCTCTGAACAATTAGGGGCAGATCGGCAGTTGATGTTACGGATCTAGTCTGGAATTCGGATTCAGTGCAGGATTTGGGTGCCGTAGCCGTATTTCCGAGCTCAAATTGGTCGACATATGCTCAATTTTCAGTAAATAAGGCAGGGCTCGATGTACATTGTGGTGGATCGGAATTGAAACTGTGAAATGGAGTTTAGTAGGGAATGTGGACTAAAATTGTCGCGGAAGAAACAATATTAGGCTTTGTACTGAGGATTTGTGGCGGCGTTTTTAAAGATTGCTGGTTAAACAATGTCTGAGGACGAGAAGTTGCTCAAGGAGGCAAAGAAGTGGCCCTGGGAGGACCGCCTGTTTCACAAGAACTGGAAGGTTCGAAATGATGGGAATATTGATTTGGCCGCAGCCTGTGACGCCATTACAGATCCGAAGGACCCCCGTCTTAGAGAATTCGGTGAGTTCTTTTCGCTAAATCTAGCCCTCATTTTCGCTAAATTAAGTTTCTGTAGGTGCGCGTTAGTTGAATCTTTTGTTTGTTTGAGACCAAATTTAATGTCAGTGGAAAATGCAACTTCTCATGAAGTTATGTAAAACCGAGGACGTCTTCTTAACGTTCGCTTAACAAAATAGAATTATTTTGCTTTACCTGCTCGTCGGAATCCAATTCTGACAAGAAACCTCTATTAGAAATTTTGAATTAATATCTTTCACTGTTGCGGCGCCGCAATCGAATCTTCTGCTCTTTCAAAGCCGTGTACAGGAATATGGTAAGATGCAATGCCGTATCAAATTATATGATAATGAAGACTTCTCCTTATTGCTTGCCGAATTAAACAGTATTATCTGCTTTACCTGCTGATCTAGATACGAATCTTCGAGTGATTTCTTGAGATACTTCGAACTAATGTATCTCACTAATACATGTATCGAAAATACGCCGAGATTCAAGTATCGTTGCATTAGCTGAGAGGTTCTGAGTTAGTGAAATTTAACATATGTGGATAGCTTAAATGCATTTTACTCAGTAAGAGCTTTATAACATCGGCGATACATGCCAATTTATACCCGTTGATTGTGCCAAATAAGATTTCTATACTTGCTCGGCAGTAGAATCATCTCTTACGCTGAGATGATGTGTTTATTGCTAGCCGAAAATGCAGCTTGTCATAAAATTATGTAAAACAGAGGGCATCTGGTTAAATTAAAACTATAACTTATCCTCTTCATCTTCTGATTATGTCTACGCTAGCTTGAACTGATACATTTCTCTGAAAAACGTTTGATTTTTCGTTTTGTCGAAGTAATGAATGGCCTAGCCTTGTAAATTTACAAAAATGGGGGATAGTTAGTGTAATCACATCAATCTAAAAATATGTAGCTAAATCGAGGCCCGTTTTATGCTGATTTGTATCTCCGAAGTTGTTTGACAATTGAAAATTTGGACATACTGGCTTTTTGAACACCTGTGCACGAATATTGGAAATTGTAATATTGGTTCAAATTATACAAACCCTAGGGCCTCTTCTCTGTTTGCTCCTTAGAGTCGCAGTCCTCTTCTCTATTTGCTCCTCTGAATACAAATATATGTAGTAGCAATATTTTAGTTTATCTAATTGGTGAATTCTCTTACCGTGGTTGTCCTTAGTTTACAAGCCATGACCAAGGATTTGCAGTTCGTCTCATAGGTTGGGGTATCCTACACCTATAATTGGTAATGGCAGTTTATCAGATATCCAAGTCATTATTCAACCTATATAGGAGGATTTTAACCTGTCTTTTTAGAATTTGAACAGTAGTCTTTTCAATTATATCTCCGATAATCTAATGCTTGAGTTTATCGCATCTGACAATATGAAGTAATTCTGTTCAGAAAAACTTGAGCTAATGCATCTCACCAATACACTTGACAAAAATGTCCTCTTTTTAGTGTTACTGAAGAGTTATTAACCTAGATTCAGGAGTAGTTGTGTAATAATTATGTGTATAAACCCAGGGTCTCTGCTTTATTTTCTCCTTTGAATAGCAGGCTTCTGCTCCATTTGCTTCTCTGAATACAAAGCTGTGGACCAACACTATTTTATTATATTTGATTGGTAAATTTCCTTCACAGGGTTGTCTTTCAGCTTTTAAACCGTGACCAAGGACTTGCACCTGATGTCATAGGTTGGGGTGTGCCACACCCAGAATTGGTTACAGTTGTTTGTCTGATTGAACATTCAACATATATCATACGAGGATGAAACGTGTCTTTTGGGGATTTGAACATGGTTCTCCCACGATGACTTCTCTGATTATAACACTTGAGCTCATCCTATTTCACAATGTGGAGTAACTTTATTTAGGAAAACTTGAACTAAAACAATCATACCAATACATTTAACAGAAATACACCCTCTTTTTAGTGTTGCTGAACAGTTAATAAGCTACCTTTTAAAGATTTATTAAATTTGGGATTGCTGATGTATAATTACATATCTGATATGAATTAAATTTGAACTCTTGAAGCAAATTAAAATCTCAATAATGCGCAGCCTACTACGTTGTTTGATGCTTTTAGCCAAATCTAGATCTCATTTATGCTGATTCATCTCTATAGTTGTGCATAAATTGAATCTTTTGTTTGATTTCAAGCTGTATTTACTACTGGTGGAAAATTTAGTGAGTCATAAAATAATGTAAAACTGAGGGCCTCTTTTACTCTGGCACCTTTAAATTGCATGGCTTGTGACCTATCAGATGTCTGTAGTTAAATCTAGGTCAACTTTATACCAGATTAAACTTTTAAAGCCATGTGGCAATTGAATCTTCTCTTTCTTTTAAAGCTGCATCTGGTACTTGTGAAAAATTCTGTGCACCGTAAAATTATGTAAAACCAAAGGGCTCTTCTAGTTACTCATTAATCAAAATATAATCTATCTGTCTGGTCTCCTCAGACCTGCTCTTTGGAAGTCAAATCTGCTAGACAACTTTAGTAGAAAACTTAACTTAATACTTTTTTACTAGAACAGTTTACTATAGCAGCACAGATAATCTTGACAAACAACTATAGAAGAAAGCTTGAATTAATACATTTTTCCAGAATAGTTCACTATAGCAGTGCAACGATTGAATCATCTGCTCTTTTAAGGCTGTGTATAACAATACTTAAAAATCGAACATGACATCAAATTATTTGGAACTGAGGGACTCTTCTTACTCTATTAAATTATAAGACCTATGTGCTTTAACTGCTTCTCAGACTATGAATCTGTCCAGCAGTTTTGTAAGAAAAGCTTTAAACTAATACATTTCATTGGTATGGTTCACAGAAATATATTCTCTTTTTAATCATTGTGAAAATAGCCAATGACCTACCTTTAAAAGATTAAAAATATGGTGTACCCAGTGTCCTTTAGTCCATCTGAAAATACTTCAAAATTCATTTAATGTACTTATAGCAACTGGTTTTAATTGCAATATTGCTTGGCCGGAAGCATGTTTGATAACTTTTAGATGAATCTGTGGCTATCTTTTATGCTAAATTAAATATCTATTTTGGTGCGCCAGTTTGTATCTTCTTTTCTTTCAAGGTTTTGCATGGTATGCTGAAAAGTGCAATGTTGCATTAGATAATTTTACACTGATGTATCATCTTCCCGTACAAATTTGTTGATCAACTGTATTAGGAAAAATGAATAATACATTCCATTGAAAAATGTGCTCTTTTCTGGGTTTTGTGCTCTGCTAGGGTTTAGAGTTGCGTCGCTATTCTGAGCCCTCCTGTCCTTTCATACCGCATTTATTGCGGTAAATTCCTTGTTATTTATGGCCCCGACCACCATTCGCCCAGCAGTTGATGCTGGTGCTGGTGTGGTGACGGATAACAATGGCACCTCCAAACAAGAGACCTCGCAAGTTTGTTCCCAAAGTGTTCCACGAGGTATGTCCTAGCCTAATATTGTTTTACCCATTCATGAGTTTGATGATGCCTGTACTTGGCTTGAAACGCATACTCTTATTGGTTACTTTCTGGGTCGCAACCCTTCTGAAACGTTATTAAAGATTGGGTTGCGAAAGCTTGGACTCCTCATGGAATCTGCCTGGATGGCATTCAGAGTCTTACCAAAGGTTTTTTTTTGTTTCGTTTTTCCAATCCCACCCATGTGGATGCCATTTTCGCCAAAGGACCCTGGAATCTTAGGGCTTCCCTTTTAGTTTTCCAACATTGGTCTCAAGACTTTTCTGTCTCTGACGACAAGAAACTAAAAGTTCCTGTGTGGGTTGAGTTTCCTAGTCTCCCTCTACCTTGTTGGCCTTTCATGCATGCCATTGCGCAAACACTAGGTAGGGTTATTTGTAGTGAGCATGACCGTTTTCTTAATCCTTGGCCTCAGAAGAGGCTCTGTGTTGAGGTCGACCTTTCCAGGGACCTTAAAGAGTCTGTTGAGATTCAGGTTGGTGATACTACCTTCACTCAGAAGGTGCTTTATCTCAACCTTCCCAACACTTGTTATCGTTGTCGATCTGTAGAGCACAAGATTAAGGACCGCCCTTTGGTAGTACCTCTCACCAAACCTCCTCCCAAGGACTCTGGCTCTCGGCTAGCGAATTCTAGTAAAAAAGAGGAAACCAAGAGAGACAACTGGGTAACAGTCGGCCGCAAGAACAAACACGCCAAGCCTGCCGCTTCGGTTTCCACTTCGCAGCCGCCACCTCCTCTTGTTGAGGCTCGTGCTGAGAATGTTGCTCCTATTTCAAATTCTGGCCAGCAGGGGACTGAGGTTTTTGATTCTCTTGTTAACCCTCCTTGGGTTTGTACGTCTCAAGCGGCTTCTGCGATTTCTTCCCCTCTTTTTCACCGCTCTCACAGCCCTATTGGGTGTGCTGAGGCCGTGCTTGAGGGTGTTCCAGAAAAATGTAGAAATATTTCCATGGAGTCTCCTGGGAATGATTTCACTCTAGCATATTTGTCAATAGTTTTGCTTCCCTTGGGGACGGTGATGGTATGGACGACATTGTTTTCTCATGAAGTACATCTCATGGAATGTTCGGGGTCTGACTGACCTGCCCAGAAAGTATTCTGTCAGGTATGCACGTCGTCGTGTTAGTCATCTGGATGTGTTATGCCTCCAGGAAGTTAAAATCTCTGGTTTTTTGCTTGATGCTGCTTGCAAGGTTATTTGCCCTAAGAGCCTTGCTCTCAGCACGAGGCTGGTCGAGGTGGAGTTGTTACTCTCCTTGCTCCTCGTTGGCATTCTTTTTTGGTTAATCATGGCTTAGATCCCATGCAGAGATCTGTCTGGGCCACTTTCATTATTGAAAATCATTCTTTTGGCATAGTTAATGTTTATGCTCCCAATGATGCTGTTGAGAGATCTCACCTTTGGCGCTGGCTTGCGGATTCTCTGCCACCTACAACTTGGCTTTTTAGTGGTGACTTTAATATGGTCGAAGTGGCTTTTGACAAGGACGACCTTTTGCCTTTTCGATGGATAGTTGGTGAGAGAGAAGCATGGTACTACATGCGTAATAAATTAGGCCCTTTTGATCTCAATATTGGTTGCCGCCGTCCCGATGGGGTTTGGCACACTTGGTCTTATTTTAGAGCTTCTTCTGACATAATTCATAAAAGGCTTGATCGTGCTATGATTTCGACACAATCTTTTTTCTCTTTTTCCGAAAAATAAGCCTTACTGGTTACTCCTCTTGTTGATGTGACCTTGTCAGATCATTTCCCCATTCAATTTAATATTGTTTGGCAGACAGCTAAGTCACGGCCTCCCACGACTCAGTTTTTTTCAATACTTCTGTTCTTCATCACCCTTCCACGGTGGCCCACATTCATCAGATTTGGAACCTTGAGCCTCGGCCGTCACAACCTGGCTGGATTCAATGGTGGAATGATGCCATCCGGTGTACGACACGATTTCTGCGCATTTATGGCAAGCAACTTGCCAATTATCGCCGTAGATCTTATGATGTCAACACCAAAGCTCTTCGTGTTGCCACGGAGGCATTAGCTCATGATCCGTTCAATCAAGACCTGCAACTCCACCTTGCCACAATACGTCATTAGAAGCAAGTTGCAGACAATTATGCTGCCAGAGGTGCTCAGATCAAAGCTCGAATCCACTGGTTAAAGGTTAGAGATCAAGCATCCAAAGAATTTTCTGCTGCTCTCCGCGTCCGCCACACCAATGTGGGCATAACCAGGATTAAAGAAGGTCAATCCCTTTTCACGAAGCTTCTTGATATCTTGCAGGCCTTTGTTCTTCATTACGAACATGTTTCTGCCACACAAGGATCTTCTCCTGCCAGCGATCAAGCTCTTGCTGATTGCATTGCTGTTGTACCTCAATGCATTTCCCCCTCTCAGCGTGCTTTCTGCGATCAACTTCTTACCTTACAGGATCTTTGTGAAGCTGTTTTTGCCATGGCTGATGATAAAGCCCCAGGATGTGATGGCTTTCCCTTTGAGTTTTATAAAACCCTTTGGGATGCTATTGGTCCTGATTTGCACTAGGTTTACCTTGAAGCCTACCATTCCTTGTCTCTGGGGGACATCATCAACAAAGGTAATATTAAATTCATTCCCAAATCTGGGGACCTAGAGGATATCTGCAATTGGCGGCCTATTACCTTGCTCAATGTCTCTTACAAGATCATTGCTAAGGTGTTGGCTCTCGAGATTCGTCACATCCTGCCTCAAATTGTGCGGCCGGAGCAAACTGGCTTTATCAAATCAAGATTTATTCTTGATAATATCATTGCTGTTTGGGAAGGTATGGAATGGGCTCGTAAGTCTCACCAGAAAGCCCTTTTTCTTAAAATTTGATTTTGCTAAAGCTTATGACCGCATTGAATGGCCTTTTATTTTAGCTATGCTTCATGCTCTTGGTTTTGGCCCCAGATTTCTTCAATCTGTGCAGATGCTTTTAAGGATGCCTCAACTTGCATCACCATTAATGACAGACAATCCTCTACTTTTGGGCTCTTTCGATCCATTTGACATGGTTGTCCTTTGGCTCCTGCCTTGTATGTTCTGGCGGCCGAGGGATTTGGCTATTTGTTAGCTCATTCCATTTCTATGGTCCGTGTTTGTGGGATTGCTTTACTTGATTCTACCCAGCAATTGGTCGATGGCAATTTTTGCTGATGATTCCTTTCTCACTCTTGAAGAGGATGAAGACAATATCAAGGCAACCTTGCAATGTTTAGACACTTTTTGCCGGGCCTCTGGTTCCGCCATATAGTGGCATAAAACCTTGTGCTTTAGGCAATCTACCCTTCCCGATCCGCCTTGGTTTTATCAGTTTGGATGGTCCAGGATTCACCATGGGGAGATTTTTCGCTTCCTCGACATTCCTTTTGCCTTTCAAGCTACTTCTACAGAATTATGGAATGCTGTTTTAGCTAAAATTGAAAAGAAGCTTACCTATTGGATCACCAAACCGCTCTCTCTCGCAGGAAAGTTTCAGATCTGCTCCAAAGTTTTGGCTGCTTCACATGTGTACTACTCTTCTTGTTGGGCTCCTTCAAAAGCTTCTGAAATTGTTGCGAGATTTCCTTTGGGCTTCTGGGGTTGATCACCATGGCTTCCACAGAGTGGCCTGGGCATTCTATTGTCTCCCTAAGGCCTCTGGTGGGCTTGGTTTATTAGATACTCAGAAACAGGGCTCGACCCTTTGTGCGAAATGGATTGTGCAATGTCTCACAGGCAATGAGGCTTGGACATTTTTGCTTCGCCATTGCATCTCTTCAAGATATCCCTTGCACAAGCCTGCTTGGAAAGGGATTGGCTTTCAAACCCTTTTGGTTATGAATAACCCTGTTCATATCTAGGGTACTTTTGTTGCCAAAAGTATTTGGAGAGCCTGGGAAGCTTTCAAGCCTTGGCTTTGCTGGGTTGGGAATGGTTTTCGTGACGAGCTTTCTCTCAACCAACATAATATTTGGTGGTCCCCTCTTTTTTCTCAGCAAGGGCTTCCTCTGGCCAAAATCCAGGGGATGAGTGCTCTCTGTTTTCACAAACGTGGCATTCAAACGCCCAAGGATTTGTTTTCCAGAGCCACTATGAGTCTCCGCTCTTGGGATGATCTCCGTGTTCAATTCCAGCTCACCTGCCCAGATCGCCAGACTTTTGACTTGCTTTTCTCGGCTATTTCGCCTCATTCCCTGCTTAAACTGGGAATTCAGTGAGTTAAACCTTGGTGGAAAGACTGGAAATGGTACCTTGATATGCCATTCTCCAGTTACAAACCCAAGCTTGGATATTCTTGGCTAGTGCCTCATTTATCGATGATTGATTCTCTCAATCATCGATGACACCTTTCATCTTCCCAGAAAACCTAGAGCTGACGTTTTCGTAATATTTGGGATGCTATTACTGAGGCCAAGATTACTCATTTTGCCTGGTGTTTGCTTTACCAGGGCTTGCCTTTGGGAGCTCGGCTCCGACATTTAGGTGTGCCTGATCCTAAATGCCCTTTTTGTGGGCATTCTAAAACCATTATGCACATTTATTGGTTCTGTCGTCGGGCTTAGAACTATTGGAATTGGATACATGATTTTTTTATGCCTTTCCGGCCTGAGCCTTTTTCCTGGCATATGGCACTCTTAGGTGATTCACCCAGAATGCCTTCCCAGTATGCCCAGATTTGGCATGCTTTTAGGATGGATATTTTGTTTTCTTTATGGAAAGACTGAAATGCTGTTCTTTTTACTCACAACTTTCTGGATATCAGTATTTCTCTGTATGCTAAGGCATGTTTATGTAATAATGTCATGATGCAGATTCAAGTGCAGGCTGATAAGGTGGCCCTTGAGGTCGCCCATTTACAGGAGCTGCTGCAGCATTGGGGCAATGCCCCTTGTACTGTTGCTCGGGTGCCGTTGGATTCTCTATCGGCTAACCGCACGTCGCCTCGGGCCGCCGTCATAGCCGGAGTTCCTCTGCCAGGCGTTCCAGTACGTCGCGCTCTTGGCGCCGCCGCTTTGCCTCTCCTCCAACTCGGAGGGCTGTGGCTGCTGGCTGGCCTCCTCTTCTTGTTTCTACTGCTGCTGTTTCAGCTCGGCCTTCAGCCAATGTTCCTGCGTGGCCTTCTGCCACTTCTGATAAGTTCCCCTGCCTGGCGCTTGCTATTTCTCCCAGGCGGGAGGAGGGAGAATTGAATGAAGAAAAAGAAACTGATGATGGCTGGTCACTTCACTACCAGACCCCTGGGCCCAATGTATGGGGCAATCTGATGACAGAGATCCTCCTCCCTCATCTGCTATTGCTCTCGCAGCTTGAGGGTTGCTTTTATATATGCTTTTTTTGATGAATAGTTGTATGTTTCCGGCATAGTTGCCGTGTGACTTCGTGGGGTGATTTTTTTATCCCCCAACCCCTTTTTTGTGAATACTGTACTTTTTTATATTTTAATTAATGGAAAAGGCCTCTATTCATCAAAAAATGTGCTCTTTTATGTAATGTCCCCATTTTGAGAGAGCATTGAAATTAGTGGATTTAGCTTATCATTGGGTCCTTGTAGGCTAATGCTGGTGATTAGAGGACTTGGTTGTGGGTTGTGGCCCCGTTTTGAGGGACTTACTATTTATAGTAAGTCAACAGTTGGTTCCACGGAGCTCAGATGATTTAGAGGAGATATATGATGTTCTCAGATTTTATTTTCGGCTTCCGGTTTGGACTCCAAGATTCTTGGAGCATCTATTTTTAGTAAGTCACCCGTCAGGTTCATTCATCATATTTCATCATCAGGATTAGTCATGTGCTGTCAGATTTTGATTTTGATACTTCCTCAGTTGTTTTTGCAAGACGGGTGAATTATTATTATTATTATTTAATTAAATCGGGTAAGGTTGCTATTTTTATTGGGATTGTATTTTGGGCATCTTAGTGTTATATCTCATCGGAACCGGTTTGAGAAGTTTTAAATCACGAGCTCATAAAATAGGGACCCTATGTGTCAGAATATTGTTATTTTAATGAAAGGGTTGTTTTTCCTCATTAAAGTGGAAAGAAATATAATAGTTTATTATATTTCAAATGTGCACATAAAGCATGGTCTTTATGTAAGTGAAAAGTGTGAAGATGAAGTTAGGGATGGATTTGTGAGGAAGACTTAATAAAGGCTCTTGGAAGAATCCCATTATTCATTATGCTTATCATTCATTTGAAATTGGTTTTAAATGGCTCCCAGTTTTGGAGTTGAGGGTTTCGAAATTCGGCAGGAAGAATTGTAAATTCTTCGTGGGTCTTTACACTTTGAGTTGGATTTAATTGCCAACGAATTGTGGTTGAATTGCGGCTGATGGTAGCAGATTTGTTTGACACTCACAGGCGGTTGGAAATGATCTTTATTGAGCACTGCAAATTATTCATTGTAGCAGCGTTTATTGCCCAGGCTGCCACGATTTTCCAAAGGGCAATGTAACTAAGTTTGGAAGCAGCAATAGCATTCATTGAACCTGCGGGTAAGGGGCACGATTTGTGCCTACATCATTGTTGACAGGGTCTACGTCAATAGGAAATCTTCATTCCAGGCTGCTGCAATATTCGACATTAATAGTTGATCAAAGTGGAATGCTGAGACATTCCAGGCTCATAATTTTTTTAAGATTGTAGTGATAGCATTTTCCTTGAGCATTAAATGCAATTCATAGCCATGAGTGAAAGTGTTATGATGCTTCGAAATTTGTCTGTTTCAATGCATTGTCATTACAATTCTGATATTTATTGGAAATTCATGAACACATGTTTTGAAAATATCAAGTAAATTTCACATTTTATTACATTTCAAAACAAATAAAACTTTTTGCAAGTAAATTCAGTGGTTGAGCCAGGCAGGCTCTTTACATTTTAGTTTTGTTGAAGCAACTGCTGACCAACCTCGATCACAAAATATGGAAAGTAGTTGGTGTAAGTTAGAACTGGAAAAAGCTAAATGCTTAAAATAATGTAAAATCTAGGACCATTTCTTATATCTTGTTAATTTAAATGAAATTCATCTGCTTGACTTGCCCCTTAGAGTATAAATCTGTCCAACAAATTGATCAGAAAACTTAAATAATTGTAGTCTACTAGTAAATTTCACTGAAAATGTCTCGCCTTTAAAACATACAAAATCTTGAGCAGCGAGTGTAATTCAATCCATCTGAAAACAAACACGTTCTATGTTCAAAAGCAGCTCTGTAAATCTCAGGAATGCTTGGCACGCAATGTGTTTTAAGCTAAATTATAGTGGCTGGAGCATTTCAGTGAATGAGTCTTGATGACTATATTGAGTTTAGTTTGGCGTTGATTGCTAGAATGAATCAACTTGTTATTCTCAACCAATCCTCTCTGTGATTGCAAATTGAATCATACAATTCTAGAGCTCCATCCAGGAGCACTAAAAAATGCATTGTAGCATCATACTGTGTAAAATCAATGGTTTCTTTTTACTGTTTATTATGTTAAATACAGCACTCAAAAATCTCGGAGATAGTGAGGGGATGGCTATAAATTCTAATATATAATTATATACACGTATTTAAAATTATTATCTATAGCTATTTTTGACTTTACATTATACGAATCACAAATGTTTAAAACTTTAAATTATTATAATGTGTTGAAAAATGCTAATCATGGAATGTATTATAATAAATTTATCATTTGTTATCCATTTATCCCTTATACTAACCATATGTAGATTTAGAATGTTATGCTTAGCATGCATTTCACCTATATAATAAATTTAATTATTATATTGCATCACACTAGTTTCATCTTGCTTGTCAATGCGATCTTATAAAACCAACAATGATAATGAATTTGCAAGCAAGTTCAGTTCTTAGTTTTTGATGCTTGCCAGAGACTAATTAAAACTGAGAATCTTCATGAAAATTTCTGGATCTGATTTTGTAGCAATTTTTCATCATCAATGTTTCGGATCACACTACATGATCCATCATCAGGATGCAAGAGAGCATAAGGAGAAGAAAAAATGTAGATTGCAGACCATACTTTTCTGGGTCTGCAATCTACAATTTTTCTTCTCCTTATGCTCTCTTGCATCCTGATGATGGATCATGTAGTGTGATCCGAAACGTTGATGATAAAAAATTGTTACACAATCAGATTCAGAAATTTTCATGAACATTCAGATGGATTGTGGAAATCTGTTAGCTTTAACAAGGAATCTGTTCTTTCCACGGATCAAATTTTTTATTATTATAATTTATCATGGATATTTTCATATAATTTATCAGTGTTTTTCTATTGGCAAGGTCTAGCCATAATTTAGACAAACAATTACCATATTCCAAACAGAATGAGATAGAACTATGTGCAACAAATGGCGTTTGGCAAAGGCCAATTAACTTAACAATTCTTCACTCATGGTTCAATTTCAACCTATACGCTTAAATGTGTAGCAATACCTTAAAATTGAGAAAAGCAGAATTTTTGGTAGAACTGTGTTCATTACAACATTTCCATGCATTGAGAAAGAATAAGCAATACCTTAAAAGAAATAAAAGCTGAATTTTTTATTAAGTTTGTTTCATTAAAATACTTCTAAGCATCTAGAAGAATCAGTAACAGTTGACAGAGACATAACATACACTTATAGATTATGAGTTGACGTGCAAGAATACAAATAAAAAACCATCTACATTTATAATCTTCACTTTCTGTCTGTGGTATAGCTTCAATACTCCGGTTTGATATCAAGATTTTAACTTTTACCACTGTCAGTTGTCCCATGCGTGTCCACAACTTCCCTTTCTCAGAAAGGCTGTCATGTAATATTTTTTCGTTGACTGTGAAAAATTATTTGGCTCTGGGGAACGTTAGGACATCACTGGGACAGCTTGGCTCTCAACAAATGGGAGAAGTTTGCACGGGATGTTCGTGGAGTGTCCCCATTTTTAATTTTTTTTTGAAATGGTGTCTTGTTTCTGTCCCCAGGACGTTCCTGTTTTGGGAAACACCTGAAAAACAGGGGGGTTTGACCCCCGGGTTCCCACTTAGTAGAACTAACTATGTTGTAACTTGTGGTTTACAATATTTTTGGTGGCTTTTGCTGTTGAATTCCAAACCTGTGGTTATGTCAACTTTTAAGTTTTTGACCAAAAATACTTCTGTCTTGTAACACATTTCCTTATGTTTCACAAATTTTTAAAACAATATTAAAGAATTTTAAAAATGTAAATTTCAGCTTTGTAAAGATGAAAAAACTTCAGACTAATCAATTACGCAAGATAAAAAAATAAATATCATCAAATAACAAATTGGAAAAATAAGCTTTAATCTGTTCTTTTGTCAAAGAAAACACACCTGAAAAACATCCAGAATAATATGAAAATAGTCATAAATTAAAAAGAAAAAAGTAAGAAAACATTTGAATTATAAATCTTATATAGTGATTTGCAAATTTAACTTTTGAAGGAATTCCAACCATGAATTTATTTTACATCAACTCTCAACTAAATGCCTACTTTTTTCAAGGTTAAGAATAACAATAAGCAATATCTAAAGAAACTACAAGTTAAACCTTACCAATACCCTCTTATTTGCAAAGATTATCTCTCCAGCCAGTTTTTATTAAATATTCTCTCTCGCTGCGATGTTTAAATCATGGTACTATATTGCTAATGTTTGTACTCTGCTGGGCTTCCACTTGCCTAGAACCATTGATGCAAGAGTCTCTTGTTAACTGTTGTGGAAGAAAGGAGGATGATACCATTAGCTAATAAATGTCAATTCTCTCCATTGTAGGACATCCACTCTCTGCCTTAGCATTATAATGAATTGCCAATATGCTGCTTGAATTCATTAAAATAAAGCTAAAAATGATAGGGAATATGTGGCAACAGTTCCCCCCATTAGGTTGTTGCGATGAGCAACTAGTGAAAACTTGCAATTTGTGCAAGTTCCTCAAACGTACTCTCGTAGTGCCCAAATTGCACAAAGAACCAAATTAGAACAACTATTGATGTTGATTCAGTAGTAAATGCTGAGGAACAATCAAAAACATACGCTTTTGAACAAAATGATAGTAGATTTTGTACATCATTGGTTTGCCATAATAATAAATACTAGATGTGGGGCACATAGCCCAAAATCTAAATAGTTCCGATAGAACTTACGTCTCCTGGTTAGGAACCACTTTTAGCATCAGAAGCTAATACACAAGCATTGAGAGTACTAGAATAAAGCTTGATAAAGCTGTGTTTTACAACAATGATTTTTTAGCTGAATGAGCTGCATATGTCAGTAAGCTAAATCAGTCATCTTCAACAAACATATCAATACTTAAGATGGCAATAAGCTAAAGTGCCTATCTTCAACAAAATATCCATAATTAGTGAAGCAAATGGGTGTATTCACGAAGAGTCTATCTTGTGAGAATTAGAAACAATGAAGTTAACAAGAAATGGCATTTGGGGGAGACTGAAAATATGAAATGTCTCCACAGTCGCTATACAATTTGTGGAGAAGGGAAATTTGCCTACCTCAAGACTAATTAAAATCTCAAGGGACAAACTAACCCATGCACCACCTCATTTCTACTAGCGCTCTGGTGAGCTAGGGTGATTAAGACAACTCAAAAGATAAAGGGAGGTTGTAATGTTTAAGACAAAATGATTCAGGATGTTAGCGCACAGAGAATAGGCAGAAAAATCAGGGACTAACTAAAATAACAGAAGTAGCTAAACAAATAACAAAAAGCACGAAAGAGCAACTAGACTATGAAAAGGAAGACAATACAAGTAGTTAAAAGACAAGGAAAGCTAACAATCGGAGGTTGATGAAATTGATAAGTTGCTCCATTTCCTTCTCCAATGAACTTGCACACATGGGAACAATGAAAATGTTGGGTGGCTGTTTTGAGACTTGCCTCAGTCAAGTTCCTACTTTGGTGTTTCCACCTCAACAGCAGTCGAATAAATGAGATAAACAGTGATAGGTAACCATAAAGACAACAAATAGATAATAGCAATAACAATGCTATAAAATTACAATCAAGAAATTATGATATGCTTGACAAATTATAAGATAAAAATGGTATGAGGAAACTCCCCTTGAAGACCACGAGGCCGGAGCCCAATGGAATGAAGGCAAGGTGACAAATATGATGAAGCCAAGATGTTGCAAACTATCCCAATACGACAATGAGCTCAAGGGAGTGTGAGAGTGCTGTTAAGAAAGATGGAGAGTGTCCAAGTAGTGAAAAATTTAGCCTAGAGAGAGTGAAGAAGTTGAGATGATGTCCAAGAAGACCAAATGAAGGCAAAAGAATGAAGTTTAAAGCCACTCAAATGATTCTTGATGTCGGTGGGCAGTGATGAGAGGCGTTACACTGCAGGGGTGGCATTCGTAACGTCCAAACAGCTCTTTGCACATCTGCAGATTCGCGGGATGAATGCGTAGTGTGCAGACGACTTTTGCCGACTACGCCGTGTGGTCAAGAATCTTAGGAAAAGGACAAGGGAGACGGAGGGATGTGGAGGCTTATGTGGAATTTTTGGTTTTCGGATAAGGTAGGAGCATCACATAATGGTAAATTATACTAGGTGCAATTATATGACAACACATTTTGCCCGCACTTTAGCGAGCATATCATAATTGAAGATGTGAGCTAAAGTAGAGAAAAAATTACCTAACTTACATGAGGGTCTTTCGTTCGTATGAGGTTGCTCCCACGGGAAAGTCCTTAATTGTCGTGAAGCTGCATCCAATATGCAAGCTGCAGATGAGCATTCTAGATGAAAGAGATAAAACATTGATAGTGCACCAATATGGGTAGCAAGTTGTGTTGTGGTAGATAGCCATATGATAGGGCGATTTTGAGTGCCCGATGCGAGTAGCAAAAGCTGGATAGCCTCATGATAGAGTGGCTTTAGACGTGTACCAATATGAGTAGCAAAAGCTAGATAGTTGCATGATAAGACGACTTTAGACATGCGTAAATACAAGTAGCAAAAACTTAGATTGTCGTATGATAGGGCGACTTTGATCATGGTGGTATGAGTAACAAAATCTAGATAGTTGTATGATAGGTTGACTTTGATCACGACAGTGTGAGTAGCAAAAGGTAGATAGTCGTACGATAGGGCAAAAAGCTTTGATAGATAAGTGAATCGGCCCCCACAAAGGCAGACAAATAGATCAAAAATTTTCAATTTTCAGAAAAACCTGTAATGTAGAGACAATGAGATAATAAGACATAACCCCCCTAGAATGGATCATGTTGGTTAGAGGGGAACACGAGACATTCTAAGGAGAGCAAAAGACATTGTGGCATGTCAACATACAAGATGTTTCCATGGAAAGTCACCCCACAATAGGTGACACATGATATCGACAACATCCAGACAAGGACAAGGGGATCCGATTATTTGATGTCAGAATCAATAAGAGTGAAAAAGATGTATGATATAAGACCTCTTATGGGTATTTCATCAGTGCCGACATGTTTCAGATATGAAGAAGAACACATGATGACAAAGAAAAATAATTTTTTAGGTCAACATGGAAGGGAAGCCTAAATGCCCCCAACACTTTGCATCATCCCCAAATGTTGAAAGTCAATTTACAACAAATAGAAGAATAAGATGACAAATAGAATAAGGTATACAACAGATAATCCTTTGTGTCCAGGTACCAATGGAGTAGAAGGGTCCTCCACAGTGGAACAACATTAACAGACAAGCACGGGGGAACATAGACAAGCATGCTCTAATCTACAAATGTATTAGCGGGTACTACCTCATAGATCATCCACCAGCAAATGCTCGTCCTCCCAATCTTGATCATATGGGGAGTGAGGTCATGACTGCAATGGTATAGCCACTATGGCAGCCCCAAGCATGCCACCAAGAGTCATGGCTAAGGATTAGGCCACTTCAACGTCCTCATTTATTAGGGATCTTGTAACAGTCTTCAATACCTATCAGTTTGAGTTTATATTGACAGCAACAAAGTCATATTGATCTTGATATCAATATTGAAAAGAGAGATTCAATATTGAATATCAATAATTGTAGATCAATATTGACATAAAGAATTCAGTGATATTCTTGTGAGACATAACAGCAATTGTTTATAATATCGAACTGTGTAGAGTTCGATTATATCTACATTGAATATGTACCAGCATATTAAAGAATAAATTATACACACAAACCTGATCAAAACTTTAACAGTTAGAAACAGGTCTCTACAATGACACATGCAACTAAATAGCAAATAAGCATATTTAATGGTAATTATTAATATTAATCTATACAACTAAAATTTTATAATATAAATAAATTATAAATATTTAGACATAAAGCTAAAGTAAAAGTTAAAAGTTAAAACATATCTCAGAATGGAAAAGGTCTCAATGAAGGAATCCTTGACAGGAATAGAAGTAGCTCAGCAAGTGATGGACTCAAGGCCAAAATTAATTAGAGCAGGATCATTGTTTGACACTCCTATACTTGAAATAAAGATGATTCCGTCTGCTAATTCTTCTAGACCCTGGGTTGCTGCATCTTGGGTGTTTCCTCCTCATTATTGTAATATCCTAAATCATCTTCTGCTAGATCTATGAACATTGGTCCAGCATTGGAACATATTTAGTGGATAGAATTGTGAGTTGCATTGCTAAGTAATAACTTATTGTTTAATGTAGAGTGTAACTGTAGACTGTTTGCCACAGATGAACTTCCTGATTGTTTGCTGCCTTGATTCCTTTCCTTGTTGCTATTGCTATGACTTGCTCAACATACTTAATATCTTTTCTTGTTGCTATTAGTTATTAAACACATGAGTTGTGTAATTTGTTGGTTGATTGATGTTGGAATTAGTTTGAAATATCCATGTCCACCCTCGAATGGCTTTGGTACACCCACATGTTTTCACACATTTCTGACTAGTCAATTCCAAACCCTACCTGATTCCACAAGCAATTTTGATTTACATTTGATTCCAGTATAAACTATTACCTGGAAATGCTCTATTTACCAACTGATTTGGTAACATTGCTTTTAAATTATTGGAGTAGGTTTTTGAGGGTGATAACTCCCATAGGTTTGAGGGGCGCTGCCTTTGTGTGGTTTTGGGATAGTGCTCTTGGCATGGTCTTGGGGCAGTGCTCCTAGCGTGATCTCTATTGTGACAAGGGTTGGGTTGAGGGGCTGAGCCCCTACCACTAGACCCAAATTAACACCTTTGCGGCCACAAGGACATTCATGGTGCATGCTAGTTTTCACAGGTTTATTGCTTTTAACCAACTATCAATCAATTCTTTCAAATTTAAATCCTTCAAATTGCATTCCCAATCGGTCAACAGTCAATTCTATCCACCAAGAATCCACCTAATGAAGATGATAATGATGAATAATCCCCTAAAAAGCATTTATTTTCTAATCAATGATTAATAGAAATCTGTGATATTGCTATCAGGATTCAACTGTGCAGTTTTTGAGTCAAACTCATTGACCAATGGTTCATGAGTAGTGGTTCACAAGAACCCATCTCTCCATAGAATGAATGGGACACTTGGCACTGATTGCACTAGTGATGCTCACAGAGATGAAGCATTGAGCCTTCGTGGGATGGCTTATGTGTAATGAGTGCCAAGTGTCCCATTCATTCTCATGAGAGATCGTTTCTTGAGAACCAACTACTCATGAACCATGGGTCAATGAGTTTGACTCAAAAACTACACGGTTCAATCCTGATAGTAATGTGGAAAATATCTCCTACTCATATAAAAAAATTCTGGTTTTGAAGATCTGCAACACAAATTTTTTAGCAGGTGAATATCTGCAAAAAATCACCGAGCCCAAGTAGAAAACTTGGCAAGTGTTGTTGAGTTTCAAGTTTTTCTGTTGACTCATGCGTCCTTAGTGATTTACTCACAGGGCAGAAAATCTTGCAAGTTTGGTGAGAACTCACTGAAAATCAACAAAAGAATTTTTGCTATTTTCACTGAGGCTAAGAATCTTTCTTGACACATTTAATTTGCTTTCAGTGTTTCAGTATCTTTAGTTCTTGTCAAATCATTATTCATTGGAAATGTTCCATGGGCGATTCATGCAAGGATGAATGTATAAGAGGCTTAAGTGTGTGCCCTCTTTTTTGGTCAAGATTGAATGTCATTTTGTTAAATACAGCTGGCAAAGAGGTTAAAGTATACTATCTTCTAGTCCCAGCCATTTGGTTGACTGTTGAACAAACTATAGAAATAGTAAATCCATGATCAAATGAGGTGCATGAGCGAAGATTGAATGCAAAATGTGTCATGCCCCTGCCAAATTAGGAGAATGAAGTTTTATTTAAGAATCAGATCATAGCCTTTTTCCAGTCAAACTTATGCTATTAAGTTAATAAAATAGCAGCGACCCAATTAAGGGAATCGATTGAGGTTTAAATAGAATATATTAATAACAATTACCAAAACAAACAAATGAAGATTAATCAAGAGTTTGTTGGCATTAAGTTATTTTAGGCCAGCAATTAAAAAGGAAGAGTTGTGACTCTTTAGAAAGGCAGCAATTTTGAAGGGGTATAATTCTTGGAAAAATAATAGCTGTGTACCCCTCCCGGTCATCCCACTCACTTGAAATTATAAATAGGGCAGGCCTATTCATTGAGAAGGCATCCATGAAGGATCAAATAATGGAACGATCAATGAAAATAAGCAGAAAAATAATTAAATCAGAACTGGATTCGATTTAGCAGCAATTCTGTTTAAGAGAAGAATCTGATAAATAAATAGAATTATAGATCTATGCATATGTTCATGTATACTTGCAGAAATAATTGATAAATTTTAATGCTCTATCTAATATAAACATCCAATGGATGATTCGTATGATAGCCCCTTCCGAGTTTAGAGAAATGGTTGCAAAACAGGAGGGTCGATCAACCTTTTGAGTTCACGAGAGGTGAAGACCTGACATACCCACCATGAAGTATGCCACCTATAGGGGGTTAAGCCTCGTGGGCCAGGTGGTGTATGTGTGCCGTTCTTGGTGGGGAGGTAGTCTTCATACTCTTATCAAGCATGCCACCCATTGGTGGTTAAGCCTCATGGGCTGGGAGGCTGATTAGTGCTCCTAGGCTTGATCAAGGAGGATGGAGTGCCTACAAGGTGGACTGAGGGATAGAAGGGCAGCCCGCGTTCCATGCTCTCACAGTCAAGGGCGATCCACCTTGAGACTGCAGTTTGCAATCATTTCAACGAATTCCTAATGAGACTTTAATAGGAATCTACTTTGAAATGGCAATTGTTTATGTGGATTTCAGTATGAATGTTTTTTATGAACATCATTATGTTTGCTAATGATTAGAAAGATATATATTATCATGACTTTATGATTTAATGTCAATTTCCCCTGACTAATATTGTGTAGGATCCAGACGAGGATTTCTCTTGTAAAGGGAATTTCAATTGGTAACTTTGTGTTCTTAACTGTTCTATAAGTCTTATATTAATTGAGATTGGATTTTAGGGCTAATTATAGTAATATCCCCAAAAGATACATTACAAAATGGGGCTTCATTTCTATGATTTTGAGATAAATAATCAAGGTTCGATAAGAAGGCTTTGTATTTTAAAATGTGGCCATTGCAATCAGATAAGCAATTTATTTACTACAAGATACACTTGTTTCTTTTACTGGATGGCTTGTGTTTTAAAGTACTTCCTCTGAAATGTTAAATACATTTAATTTAACCGTATGTATTATCTCGCCCTCTAATATTCACTACTTAGACTATATGGTTGTATAAACTTAATTAATTGGTTTAATGAATCATGAGTTGATGTATTTGGGTGGGAAAAAGCATCCCGAATGTCAGCAATAATATGGCTACTGGATTTACTGGTTATCTTCAATCATGCCATGGTACCAAGGCAGCGTATGGTCTTCCCTACAAGTGCATAGTGATTTGTGTGAACTACTTAATTGACTCACAATAAGACAATCATGATTATTTGACATGACTGTGAGTTATTTTGTTTAGGTAGACTAATGTTAAGACATCATTATAGTTCTGTATCACTGAGATATTTATGATCAGCAGTAGCACTTTGAATGTTACCCTAATGAGATAGATTATTATTTAACAGGTTCTAATATACATGAGCATCTGGATTGTCCTGCAAAATTGATAAGTTTGAACATTGATGGCAGAATTGTATTCTGTGCATAGATGGAAGCTAATTCAATTGATGCCTCAGGTTCATTTTTCAAAAAGACAGTAGCAGACTCAAATGCACCAGTGCAAGAGAAGGCGCTTGACGCTCTGATTGCATACTTGAGGACAGTTGACGCAGATGCTGGGAGGTATGCATTTTTCTTGTTAAAATTAGTCATATCAAAATCTTATTAATGCAATGGAATAGACTGAATAGTTACGTATATGTTTTATTTTTTATTTTTTTCAAATGTAAGGAACTTCATTTTTTACAAGATGGAACTTCAAGTAAATCCTTTTGTGAATCAGTCAATGGCAATTGTTGCCACAAAGCAGTGCATGCCCTATGTTATATGTAAGTTCTATCCATATCTGGCATAGGCTAGCTATGAGTTGTCTTTAATATACTCCTAAATAATTTATTTTTGAGTAGTGTTTGACATACTCCTAAGTAACTTGTCTGCAATATTAGCTTCTTTTAGTTTAGGAATTAGAGTTTTTAAAATGTCCAAACCACCTTCAGAGGCCTGGTCTTCTAGAATCTACTTGTTATTGAGTAACCACCTTATAACTGTTTCTTTTACCAGTATAATCTATAGGCAGGACAATCATAACCATTGGAACTTTAAAGTTGGAAATACTGCTTTATAGTATATATGCCAAAATCATAGCAAAGTCATGGTATGTTCTAGTATTTGGTATTTTAATGGATCTATCCCTGCTAGATAACGTAAATTATGCCATTTCATCTAATGTCCTAGAGCTTTATTCTTTGCCTTAAATAGGAAAGGGTACTGGTAGCATAATGTTTAAAACCTGTAACAATATTTCTATATAGTAAATTTTGAATTAAGTCAATTTTAGCTGTAGGACGAAGATGCCTGCAATCTTGCATCAAAATAAGATACTAAATTCATGCATATATAGCACTGTACATTACAGTGTGGCTCTTTTTGGATAAGATACTACATGAGGTGGTTCTTTATTGCAAATATAGTTCAGGGAAAAATGGGAGGTAATGTGAAATTCCATCAGACGAATGTAGAAGCCTTTAATGGTCTAAGACTACGGTCTCCACAATCGTGGGGCCAATTAAATTGACAGAAGATTATTGTTGAATCAGAACTTTCAAGCCATAGCCACATGAACACTGAATAGATTGTTACAAAAATATTGAATGTGTACTATATATATATATATTTTTTTTCCCTTAACATATTTTCATCTGAAACAATGATAGCATGAAATCATCATTCATCTTACATTGCTTACCAATATTCTCTTCCTTCAAGTTTGTATCTTTACAAGAAGTGGTTGCAAAACCATTGGATTCTTTCTTCCTATTCATATAGTAGCATATAATTTCATCCTTATTCAGTTTAGTAAATTATCTAAACATTTACAATTTACTGTAATGTATTCTGATATTTAATCAAACCATATCATTTGATGTGACAACTTATTTACTTTCTTGGGCAAGTAATTCTCTTACATGCTTTTTGGTATAATTATGATTAGAAAAGATGACAAATTGGTATTTTATGTTTCAGGTATTCCAAAGAAATATGCGATGCCATTGTTGCAAAGTGTCTTACAGGTCGTCCAAAGACAATAGAAAAGGCACAACATGTTTTTTTGCTTTGGGTGGAGCTAGAAGCTTCAGAAGTCTTCTTAGTAAGTTGGGATGTTACATTTTCTTTGTCAAAGCTGTCATTTCAATTCTGAGATTACAATTTCTTTGAAATGCATTTGTAACAGCCAACGTTGAATATTTTATTGGCAAAAAATATTTTTTGGAATTGAAGGATAATATTTCAGTGTATATGAGCCTTTTTTTGGAGACTAGTTCACTGCGGTATACTTTCTCTTTTGCTATGAACTGCTGAATTGCATTTAAAATTTAAATACTGTATATGATTGGTCTCAATGCCTGTGCTCTTTTATAATCTCCCCTTAGGGCCCGTTTGGTTGCACCCCATAACCGGGTTATGCAGCCCATAACCTGGTTATGGGGTGCAATTCCTTGTTTGGTGACCTCTAAATTGAATGAGAATACGGATTTGCAAATCCCCATTTGTGCAAAAATGTGGATGTCCAAATTCCAGCTGAAGAGGTGGAATGACTTTCATCTCCATGGTTTTCATAGAGATTAAAGCCATTTTAACTTCACCGTCGGGTCCAGTGCACTCCAAGGTTTGCATGATTAAATTAGTTTATATATCTTGTCGGGT
>MU226765.1:1106812-1120588 GCA_018584345.1 Thuja plicata
TTGAAATTGGGTTTCCTACAATCCCCTACAGTGAATAACTGTGATGAATTGTGCTTTTTTGGTTTCGAGTCTTACACTGTTATTTAGTGATCACGCTAAGTGCTTCTAATCACCTTAACCATGTAGTTTAAATATCACATTTTTTTCAACAAAATAATATTTTGATATGAACTTGATGTATTTATAATCTTGCAACAAGTATGTGTAGTTTTATGAGGGGTTTTGAGGTATCCTAGCAATCATTTGTTTTTTTTCTTTTTCTACTAGGCATAAACAAAAGTAAAATATGCCAATGAATGCTCAATTGATTGCCACCGTACCTTTTTGTAGCTATAGAATGCTTGTACTGTCTATACACAATTGAGAGGTTTAGTCTTGTAAGTAGAATGTTTGAGAAATTTCCGAATGTTTCAGGAAGTTATGGAGAAGGCCATAAAAAATAAGGTTGCAAAGGCAGTAGTGCCAGCCATTGACGTTATGTTTCAAGCTGTCAGGTATTAGCCTCTATTTAGAATATTTTTCAATTTGGAACTCTGAGCTCTATATAACCTATATATTATATAACATTTGAAGCTCAGATCGGGATATCATTAGTTTTTCTAAACACACATTTCTTAGACCATTGTTATTTCAAATAGGCATGTACCATTTGTAGATGATTGTATTGATTGTATATACATCCTGTGTTGTCAGTGAATTTGGGACAAAAATTGTTCCTCCGAAGAAAATTTTGAAGATGCTTTCAGAACTTTTTGATCATCAAGACCAGAATGTTCGAGCATCTGCGAAAGGCTTAACAATAGAGCTTTGTAGGTGGATTGGCAAAGATCCAGTAAAGTCCATCTTATTTGAGAAAATGCGAGATACTATGGTAAGTAGTGCAAGTTTTGAATATCTTTCTTGGTTGAGAATTTCATTGCACTTTACCTAATGCTGTATTTCATTAATCCAGAAAAAGGAACTTGAGGCAGAGTTGGCCAATGTGGTTGTTGCTCCAAAACCCACCCGTAAGATCAGGTAGTTTTTTTCCCAAGAGTAGTTAATTCTTTGCTTTTGTTGGTTAATTAAGATCTGTAAAGGGATCCCATTCCTTTGTTCACAGAAGATCACAGATTTAGTGTGAAATGTCCAACTTTCATATGAGAAGATATGCCTCGGCTGCCAAAATCAACAATTAAGGATTTTAACATGCCTATAATGCAGGCTAACAGAACCATACATATAAGGATAATTCCAGCTTTAATCAGAGACCTATTCTTTGGTGTCAGAGAAATCATTGGTATTCAAACCAGCTATAACTGACTGTGCAAACATGCATAAAACAGTGATGCCTAAGCTATCAAAATTGGAAGTAAGGATTGGAAGATTTCTCTCATACAGGCCTACAGAACCATATGCTTATGTTGCTAAGTTTCACTATTAGTATTATGTAACAAAGATAACAGAAGTGAACTAAATAATTCTTTTGCATGTGCAAACCATCTATTTGAAAGCTAAGAGGACCACAAAGCATTAAGGAAAAGTTATGTTAAGGTTTTCAAATGACCAATGAAGGTTTATGGGCGTAAAAGAATAAACTGTTAGAATAGCTAGTTAAGAATGCTAAGAGGAACTCCAACAGCCATAAGTGAAATATCTTAAAATAAATTAATGGGGCCATAGAAATAAACAGGAGATGGTGGATCCAAATTCAGAATGTAGAAGAGCTAAGGACGAATAATCATCATTTGTAGTTTGAATTAAGATTTTGAATATGATAGCTGAGCCATCATTATGTAGTGGAAATGATGTATGGGTAATTCTCTATTCTTGTCTTTTCTTCTATAACAGCTTTGATATATAGTCCAATGCACAGAAAGGTGATATCTTGATATTGAGATTTTAATAGGCTGTATTGATACTTTACTTTGTTTCTCCTTAGATCAGAGCAACTAAAGGAATTAGAGCAAGAAGTTGTGGAAACAGTTGAGTGCCCCAGGCCAATTGATGAAGCTGCTGCTTCTGGTAAGTTATGAAGTTCCAATAAATAGCTTGTAGAAAGCTTATCTGCATATAGTGACATGTTTGCCATGACACTTGTTACTCTTTTATGCTTTTCCTTAAAATTTGGTTTTTTTTTCCAAACTTATTTTATTGACTAGCATATTTGTAGGAGACATAAGGAATATGGTTATTAAAATTAGTATCCATTCATTTGTCTTAGGTCCACAAGAGATTGATGAGTATGATCTAGTTGACCCTGTCGACATACTGACTCCATTGGAAAAGTCAGGTTTTTGGGACGGAGTGGTATGTATCCCCAGACCTCTCAAATTTTCTGATATTACTGCTTGTCATCTCCTTTATCCACAGATTTGTCCTAGTACATGGAGGATCATATTGGATAATTATTTATTTCATAGCAACTTTTTAGAGTTAGCTGCTAATATAGTTCAAGCTGTTCTATATTTAATGTTTTCTTTGAAATTTAGGAGCAAGAAAGCTTTGAGTGATAAAGTTATAATCGTTTCTAATTAAACTTGTAGAAAGCTGCAAAATGGTCAGAAAGACGGGATGCAGTTGCAGAGCTCACTAAACTTGCTTCAGTTAAAAAAATTGCTCCTGGAGATTTTACTGAAGTTTGTAGAACGTTGAAGAAGGTAAAATTTGCAGGTTTCTGTCAATATACAGGATTTTGATATATTTCATATTTTAGGACCCAATTGTGACTGCTAACATTTTCTTCTCTTGGCAGCTGATCACAGATGTAAACTTAGCTGTAGGGGTGGAGGCTGTTCAAGCAACTGGAAATCTGGCAAAAGGTTTGAGAAAAGATTTTGGTGGGGGTTCACGTCTACTGCTTCCCATTTTACTGGTAGGTTTTTCTACTTCTGTATAGATTTGTGTATTTGCCCATCCTAATATGTAGAGTAGAACAATTCTTAGTAGCCATGTCACAAGGTTCGTGTTCAAGTTCAAATTCAGCAAAGAAAAAATTTGAAACAAATTTGTCATCTAATTAATTTGGGAAAAAAAACAAGTTTTAATTCAACTAAATATAAATCCGTATTTCTGGTTCTTATTTAATTCTATTATTAATATAAAAAATAAAAAATAAAATATTAAAATATTAAATCCAGTCACAGCAAAGATCAGAAAATAATAGAGGGACTGGAGAGGGATATGACAATGCATAACTTTGAAATATTGAGAACTCAAGGGCAGAACTGCATAGCCACACCTTATTATGTTTGTTATAAGCATAGTTGGAAAACTCGCCAAAGCCAAAAACTCGCCAAGGCCTGAAAAAAAATTCGGGAAAAACTCAACCAGTTTTCAGGAACTTAAAAAACTGCTTAAATTTAATTAAAAATGCACTTTTTTGCAAAATTCAATGAGAAGATGCATCCAGTGAGTCAATTAATGAGAACACAAAAGAAACAAGCTGAGTCTAGATATATTTAAATGCAAAGTGGGTACAAAATCACATTCTCATGAGGAATGTTGATGGCCGGAAGAAAAATAGTAAATAGTTTCTGTAAAACTAAAAGTAAATGCATCATTACAATTACATCTTTCTCTTCCCAACTCTAGAAAAACTAAGGGAGAGGTAGAACTAGAGGGTCTAGTCCTAGAAGCCTACACTGGGTGTGACTGTGCCTCCTCGCTCAGTATCTCTGATGATGCTGTGGCTCGTCCTCCATCCTGACACTGACAATGAGTACTCATCCGACTCATCGGACTCATCCTCCTCAATGTCATCCAGTGTAAAACCAAATCCACCCCCCTCCTCCATAGCCTGCCTCTCCAAATCAGTGACGTCATCCTCTGTAAACAATGGAGGCTGCTCTTGTAATGTCCAATTACTGTAAGGATCTATATCGTCCAAATCGATTGGACCAACTACTAGTTCCTGTGCCTTCCTTATGCGCAACCGAAGATTATATTGCACAAAGACAAGGTCATTGGGGCATTTTTGAGCTAACTTGTTCCTCTTCTTCGTGTGGATGACCTCAAACAAGCTCCACTTGTGCTCGCAATTGGATGAACTGCAAGTCTGACATAAGATTTTGAGGGCAATTTTTTTAGATTTGGGGTATTTCCACCCCAACTTTTGCCACTAAGCATCTACAAAATCAAATATTGAAAAGTTAGAAAGCACAAGAAAAGAGAAAACATATTTAATCAATATATCAATTACTTTAGACCCCAAAATCCAAATGGCAAATGTTATACCTGGGGTTTGGGTAGCTCTCCCTCTCTTTGCCAGTTTTGAAGAGAATAGATTACTTATTTTCCACATAGTTTTGGAGTTTGGCCACAACAAGGTCTCTCTCCTCAACCTTAGGTATCATCCTCTGAATGCATGCAGTGAGGCCCTCCCTGACCATTAGGATCTGAACAAGAATCATCGAACCTAAAACGGGGGTTGAGGAAGTCCCCTGCTGCATGAATGGGTTGGTGGAGCTGATTGTTCCACCTCGTATCAATAATTTCCCAAATGGGATAAAATTTGAGTCTATCCATCCCCCTTGTAGTAATTTTTTATAGACTCCTTGGCCCTATCCATGGCCTCATAATTGGGGTTTGATCCCCATCTACCAAGCGCAAAACTCTAACCAGGGGCTCAGACACCTACAAATACAATTGAAAAATACAAATTACAAAAAAGAATAATTAATGAAGTTAGTAAGTTACAAATTAATAATGAGAGACTTGAATCAAGAATAATAAAAAATTCAAGTTTTGAAGTTACCTTCACAATCTCTGCAGCCTTTTGTGCAAAATGGTTGTCGAAGACTATGCATGCGAGAACCTCTCCTTCAACCTTCTTTGAATAAGGTGAGTCTAGCCATGCTTGACTCACAAACATTTGATTCAAAGAAGCCAATGCACCAATAATGTTTTGCAACGTCAAGAAAATCGTTGCAAACCGGATCTCACCAAATCTCTCTCATGAGTGTGCTCTCTCAAATGTAGAACCCAAGGGTGATTGTAAATATATTTTGTGATCCACCTTGCATTTTCCACAATTGGAGTCACCCAATCAAGTTTTCCTATGTCCTTCAAAAGAAGGTCTAGGACATGTGTTGCACAAGGTGTCCAAAAAAGAGTGGGGTGCCTTTCTTGGAGGATTTTACCCGCTGACACATATGTTGCTGAATTATCTGTGATGATTTTCTCCACATTCTCTACACCCACCTCCATGACAATGAGCTCCTACAATCCAGCAAATGCATTTGCATTTTTCACCTTATTGGAGCATCAACAGATTTCAAGAACACCACATTGTCCTTGCAAGCAACCAAAAAATTCATAATGGTGGGGTTTTTTCCATCTATCCACCCATCAGAAAGAATGGTGCAACCATATTTTCTCCATTCTTTTTTTTGGTCCTCCACCACGTCTTTTGCCCTATCAACTGCATTTGTGAGCAACCTACAAGAACAAAGTGAAATTAGGTCTTAGTACACAATTTTGATTTATTAAACAAGAAGAATAATTAAAATTTAAAAATGAAATCAAGTGGACTATTTACTAACCCCCACCCAAATCCTTGCGAGAAGGGGCCTTGTACCCTTTTCCTGAAATTGTCATTGCGGTCACCAAAGTTAGCCAATAAGGACTCTCTGCTACATTCAATGGGATGTTGTTGAAATACCAAAAATCAGCACATGCAATGTTTGTTGTCTCATGTGCCTCCTTATTCCATCTAGTGGCCTCTAATTGGTTGTGCTCCAGGTATGTTCCTAGGCACAAAATAAATGCCTATAGGCTGTTGTCCCACTCCTTGATGGTGATGCAGGAATAGACACTCTACTAGAGGAAGCATAGGCGGTAAAAGAGAGGGTGCTCATTTTGCGGATACGCGGGCCACGACAAGAGCTCACTATGCTCTGAAGTGCCACTTCTACTTCAATGTCAATTCAAACACCTTGAGGTTCAGCTATGGCTGCCCTCAGCTAATTTTGTCTTCTCCCTTTGCAATTTTTTTCTTCCCCAACTGCAAGTATGGCATTGACATATCTTCTTATCTCTTCTGTGATTTTATTTCTAGTATCATGCTTATCAATGCCTGCAAGGTGGTATTTTAGGCGGTTTATGCCTCCATAAACTAGTTTCTTACATTTTATGCAAATCATTGTCGCAGGGTCCGGTTCTTCATAGGCATACCCCCATGTCTTATCTCTAGCACCTTTAGGGACGGGTGCCTATATATCCATATGGGTATGGTTCTAGTGGCCAATCATTCCCTGAAGCTGCCATGATGAATTAATGGTTAACTGACACATAGAAAGTGAAAAGGCAAAATTAATATTTTAGTTAAACAATTAAACAAACTATCTAAATTAGTTTCAATAATTTTAGACATCATTTAAAGTTTAATTTTTTTTTTAAAAACTACTAGGGTTTGATTTTTTTTTTAAAAACTAGAGATTCTTAGAAAAAATAGTGAAAGACTCAACAAAACTTGTCAACAATAGTGTTGAAATCTTGTTCTAATGACTCAAAATCATTTTTAACTACTTAGGAATGATTTTGAATACATCTAGATGCAACAAAAACTAAATAGGATGTTTTAAAAAAACATAGAAACGAAATCAGAAAACCTACCTGGGAATCTGATTTTTCATCAAAAACCACTTGAAACCCACTCAAATCTGCTTCTAATCAATTGAAATCAGTTACCAAGGGCTTGGAAGTCTATTTTCCCTCCTCACAGCCAAATGGAAACACAAAAAACATAAAAATGAACTTGACTTTGTCATTTTTTGCTTTATGTGGTTCATGCACAGCAGCGGCTGAGTTTTTTCATCAGGCTCGCCGAGTTTTTCTCAAAAACTCGGCGAATTGAAATGGTGAGTAAAAATCAGAAAAACTCACGAGCTGGACAAACTCGGTGAGTAGTCTGCGAGTGTGCCAACTATGGTTATAAGGACAAGCTACATTGATGTCTTAGCATGACATCTATGAAGGACATGGCATCAAAAAGGTTGCTGACAGTAGGGCTGAAGTTTCTGGTGCCATTTTTTAGAATTGAAAGTTCAAAATAGGGCTGGAATTGGCTTATATATTTGTGATTATCTTTAGATCATTCTTTCTCTTGACTAAGTACTAGGCCCCTAAAAAGAAAGGCTCTGATCTGGTTAAGTTTATAATTCAATATTGCTGTAGACTTCTCAATTTTTAGATTAAGATGCAATTCAGCATCTTCATCAATTAGGGCTATGGTTTCACTTGTAAGGATGACTTCTTTCAGTAAAATAAGTCCATCTGATTGAAGAGAGAAACTTCTTATTGCTGAAACTGAAAAAACATAGTAAAATGAGAGACTAAAATCTGTTGGTAAAAGTTGCAGAGTTTGTAATGCTGAATTTGAAACACCTTTCATAACCACATCTGAATTAGATTCCAATGGTATACTTATAGGGCGATCATTGACAGTATCTAGGTCTTTGACCAATCCATATATTAATGCCATTAACATGAACTTATTAGAAAGAGAATCACAAAAAACTATACAGTTATTTTGAGTCACTTTGGATATTTTATAATGGTATCCATTGGAGGACAGAAGTTGCATATGGAGTTTACAAAATTACTATACAAATTTAATTATATCGTGTCATTGGATATCATGAGATTTCAACTTGTAATACATTTAACCTATTTTTAAAATTTTCAGGATAAACTGAAAGAGAAGAAAGCAGTTATGTCCGATGCTCTCACACAAACTCTCCAGGCTATGCATAAATCTGGCTGTCTTTCTCTTATCGATGTCATTGAAGGTTTGTCTATTCCTGATGTGTGTAACAAATAATTGTGTGATTTTATTTGTCAGAAATTAGAAAGCACTATGCATGGATCACATTTAAAGTTGTATTCCTTGTTTAAATTTTTGCAAGCGAAGAAGTTGTATTCTTCGTGGTACTAGTGTGGCACAAGGATGGGGTGATTGAGTTCTGTGCCTGCCTTTCATGACCATGGATAGTCTGCATACTGTTATCATTAGCGCTTCTATAACCAGAAACTATCATGCTTTCTTTTCGATGTTACAAGTTGTACTGTTGTTTTACCCACATAGGCCAAATCTAATTTTTATGGGAATTATTTTGTTTGAAACCCAATTATTAGCCTGATATTGCAAAGTAGTTAATAGAGGTTTTCTTATATAGTTGCTGAATTTCAGTCAAGATGCAACTTTCTGTTATGTCTGCAGTTTTTTGTTTTGTTGAGAATTCTGTGCCGAATATCGTGTAATTTAGTTTTTATTTCAGCCTGAAATTACAGCACTCAGAGTGATTTTTTTTTACACGCGCTGTTTAGTTTCTGTTGATGTCACATTTAAAATCTTTACACAGTGGGGACAATGGTGTAACCCCCAGTTTGTCAGAACATGAGTTCCATCTCTGTCACATTTGGTGTAGCACCCATAAAAAGTATCATGATTAGATTTGATCAAATTTTTTCTAACCAAAGCAATTGTAAGAAAACATGCAAAAATAGCCCTAAATGCATGCATACTAAAATATACTCAATGTTTCTTAATCACAATCACAATGAGGAACCATGACCGTTATCAAAATTACATATTGAAGCTTGAATTACGACCTATTAATAATAATGACTGTTGAACATAAGAATTTCACAAATCAAATAAGTAAATTCCATAGGAGGTATCAGCAACTCAATATAATAATAAAAGTAAGCTAAGTTCAAAGTTAAAATGATACTAACTCCAAGATACGTCTAATGAAAATTAAAATAGGTAAGGAGAGTGCAATTAGTAATTACGTTTGTAAAATGGATGAGTCTTACAACACCCTCTCCTTAAATGAGAGTTTCACCTAGAAGTCATCAAGAGGAAGGATATCAAAAGGTAGGAGAAAGGGTTAAGGTCTAATCATGGAAACTAGAGATCAAACCTACTCCTATTCCACTTATTTTCATTAGGATCAACACTTGATTCAACTTAAAGCCAATAGAGGTATGCAAGAGCTAAATGCAAAGTGGTTTGGAATGATGCATTCCCTTTTTATTGATTTGATTGAATATGATATGTAATAAGACTGGGTAAAAGACATGAAATTGCACATTAATCAGCATAAACAGAGAGCTACAGGTCTGACAAAACAATATAGAGCACAAATATGGAAAGGAGAGTCAGAGAGAAACCTGTCACTGAAGTTCGGGCTCAAAAGGGTAGGACTAATTTGCTTGGCGCCATCATCCTAGTAGACCCAAAAATGATATTGTGTGCGGATACAGAAACAGAATGTCGCTTTGATGTGTCCTCTAAAAAATCTCCGAAAAAGCGCTGGACTAAATCTTTAAGTGCGAACTATGTGCAGAATATGGAAGTGTTCGAGACCCTGTTTTAGATTCTAAATTTTCTTGTCTGACCCACCTTCTCTGGATCTGCAACACTTTATCTTTGTATAGGGGCTTGCCTCAGTCAAGCACGAGAGGATTCAACTTTCCCAACAACAATGATGATAAGGAAACCTGAAGTACAATGCTGAATATCACAAGATTATATCTCAGGCTTGATGATGTTGATGAATGCTAATGCTCTTTTGACAAGATCTTCAAGTGTTGATGCTATGACATGACATCTCAAAACAAGATCAATCATAAAAGCTCCTTGATATGAAGAATATTGCAACTTGCTGCTCCTTGATGCTTAGATTTGAAGAAATTCGCCTGCAGTGCTTGCTCTAGGAAGTGATTTGAATGCTTGAGGATGAAAATGAATGAGGAGAGGATGCTCTTATATAGGATTCCCAAGGTATTTCATAAATTTAGCTGACCTTCTAATGGTCATTTGAAAATATCGAGACCAAATTACACGTGGCGGGAATGAGCATGCCATCATATTCAAATTTGGGCTCATTTTGGAGGAACTAAGGCACTTAGTGCCATGGTCCAGGCGTCTACCTGGACCATGGCACCTAGCTCCCTAGTCCACTAGGACTATGGCGCCCAGTGCCCTAGTCCACCCAAAAAGGGTTGGATCAGTGGCATGTGGAACATGTAAGGTTCCGTTGACATGATCTGATCTCCATACCAACAGATGACAACAATTTGATAGTGAAGGGGTCAGAAATAGGCTTGAAAAGAGTAATGAGAAAACACAGAAAGGCAAGGGCACAAAAGGGAGTATGAAATTGTAAGGGGTTACAATTTATGACACTACAGAGAAAGGACCCAAGGTTGTGTTGTATTCTCCCATGTGTCCATCAGAGTATTGCATCAATTGAATTGAACCTTAACTTGGTTTGACTTGTGGTGTTGAAGGTCTGTTTCTTAGGGTTCTAACTTCTAACAAGTGAAGAGAACGCAAGGTTAGTTTGTAATCTACCCACACGTACAAGATAGTCCAAAAAAATTATAGCTAACCACAAGTAATCCTCAAAAGTATGCATGTGTGTGGCAGTGAGACAAGTTGAGTGGCAAGTAATATATTTGGTTCTATCAATAATAGATTAGTGTAACCAAAGGTAAGAGTTAGAGGGAGCCCTAGTGATTAGTTGGAATTTTTTTGAAGAATCACTACTAAAGTCTTGAGGAGAGCAATAATCCACTAGATTAGATTAGAATTTACTTATTAGACATACAAAAGTTCAGCCACATGTTTCATAGCATATAAGAAAGGCATAATGTGAAAACACATGCTAGATTTCCTTCCAGTAATTGTATCCATACACAAATAAGAATTATATCAACATCGTACCAAGTAATCAAGTTCGTGTATATTTTTCTAGTAATTAAAGCATTTGTTTACCTACTATTTTAGTCAAATTATTTGCGTGATAAAGCACACCTTACAAACATAATTCAAGGAAATATTTGACTGTCCACATCACAAGGTCCACACATTTGGTTCATGGGGATCAAAGCTAACATAATGGCATCAAGTTTCAAATAATCACATTATTAGTGTAATGCTAATGGCCAAAGAAACATTTGAAAACATGGTTTTCCTTTGTACATTTGCAGGTATCGCTTCTTGTTAAGAGAGGTGTAAAGCCTTCAAGAAAAAAGTACAGTGAAGAGATCAAAATAATCACAAAGTAACATGGGGGAGGGGGGAACTGATTATGACCATCCCATATAATCCCATTTGTAGCTTTTTTCCTCACAATAAAAGACCCAAAAACCCATAGTGGATGTGGTGGTTATAATTATGCACAATACACCACAGAAACTACCATACCTCACACATTGCAAAGTCCAAAATTGAGTAAGCGAAAGAGTTAAAACAATCAAACAAGGTAACAGTAGTTCAGAAATATAGTGCCTTTATCATAAGAGATGAGGAAGTTGATGAGGGTTCGGTTCCTTCTATCTGTCCATCCATCTGACATAGTGGTGCACCCACTACTAGCCCACTCTAACCGATGCTCTTCAATGTAATGAGCACCCCTGAATGCCCAAAAACTAAACCAGCTGGTGATAGGAATTTTGTCAAATAGTTTGCAGCCAACTCCTTATTTCTCCGTTTAATGTTTTAGACCCCTTATGACTCTGGAAATTAAATGTTTTGTTTGTTTGTGTCTTTGCATGAATTTGAAAACACTCAATATGAACAAGAAAGGGAACTACAATAATATGCAAACTGAAAATTGAACTACTGTTGATAAGTTGTTATTTCCAGAATTAATAAAATCAAATACATGGTAGATTTTCAACTCACTAATTACTCCAGCCATTTATTGACATAATGCTCCAGCATATGGAAGTATTGCAAGCTCAAACGAACCCCCTACTAGCAGCAAAGAGACCCAGCAATAGTTTTCAATCAGCTGCTACAGTGACGTGAATAGTGCCCGCGCTACAGTAACGTGAATAGTACCCGCGCTACAGTGCTTCAGCAATATTAATCTGTTTCAATCAGTCCAACGTCTTCATACAATCATCCCCTCAAGGTGGCATAAGCATTGGACAAGTAATGAGGAAGATATGAGCAACTCCCAATCTGCCTGTAGCTGGAAATGCACTCAACCTGCCTGATAATGAAGCTGATAGCAATGGATTCCAAAGGCCAAACCCCAAGGGAATGACGTCTAGAATGTCACAAGAGAGAATAGATGTCCTCTATTGCCAAGAATGGATCTGCAACTCACACATCAATTTTCTTCTCATACTCCACATTCGGAATGAAGCCACAAACGCTCCCTTTTATTCTTTTTCCAAGGGTCGACTCAACTCACATGAGCAATGTGGGATAAAATATGTGCAATATAAAACATATTAAAATATTCACTTATGTCCCCCTTAGATACCCATCCCCATAAAATAAATATTAAAGTAACACTTCAATATTTTACAATTAAATTAAATGTTACTTTAACAACACTTCAGGCATTAAAATATATTAGCAAATGGACTCCGAATAGCGCGAGTAATAGCTTGTCGGAAAGCTCTCGTCGAGGAGTATCAAATCCAATCACCAAAATTGGCCTCTGTTGTGTCATGTTGACTTACTAAAAATAGTAAGTATGCCTGAAACTGAGTAAATCAACTCCATTTTGGCCCAAACTGGAAATGACTAGGCCAAAACACTCTAGGATCCCTTTAAACGCTTTGTTAGCCCTTGGGACCATGTAGAACTAGGCTAACGCACACACACTTGGTCAACTGCCAAAGTGGGGACATTACAGTCTGCCCCCCTTGAAATTGCTTGTCCTCAAGCAATCTCAGTCCAGCCTGTTGAATAACCTGCTCACTCTCCCATGTAGCGTTCTCCTTCGGCAGGTCTCTCCAAATACTCCTTCATGTGTAACCACTTGACCCAAGCTCTCTGCTGCGCAGTCACATAGTTCCGCAAATAACCCTCCACCCATTTATTTACTATTTCCGTCTGCCCATCTGTCTGAGGATGGTAGCTCGTACTATGTGTAAGATTTGTACCGCATAGCCTGAACAACTCCTGCCAAAAGGCACTCGTGAACTTGCTATCCCTGTCACAAACAATAAATCTCGGTAGCCCATGCAACCTAAAACCTCTCTGAAGAACAAATCTGCCACCTGAGCTGCTGTATAAGTAGAATGAATAGCAAAGAAGTGAGCAAACTTTGCCAATCTATCTACCACCACATAAATGCAATCTCTTCCCCGCACTCGTGGTAAACTAGTGATGAAGTCCATAGAAATAATTTTTGAAAGAGCTCTCACACTTTTCCAACTTGCAAATACCATGTACACACTGCAATACTCTCCAGTGAACCCAGACTGAATTCGCGATGCACACGTAGGATCCAACAACACACTCCAACCAAATATACCTGGATCTCAAATCCAAAATAGAAGTCTACCAAGAAGAATACTCCCAGACTTCTGCGGCTCAACACTGATCCCAACTTCATACCAGAAGTGATGAAGCAAACCTATGGGACCCATCCAACTTGCAGTACTAACCCTGCCACCACCTAGATCCCAGTATAAGCGAAACACACATCGATCCACTGTAAGGAAGTAAGGATGTTCAGAATCACCTGCTACACCAAATCTCCCTTGATACTCTACTAGTTCCCCATGGGTATGAAATTCAACTGTACTACAAAGATAATAACTACCAAGGGTGTCTGTATCACAACCATGATATCCATCCTCTGCTAAACTGTCATGGATGTACTGACTCTGCAAGTAGTCTCTCAGCAACTTGTAGCTACTAACTCCATCAACTGAAGCTGGCATATACCCATCCCATAAAGGATGGTATGATTCCGGAGCCAATCCACATTGACGCATAATCAAGTCCTCTACCTGTGGATTAAAGGAAAAATGATGAGC
>MU226765.1:1127984-1147580 GCA_018584345.1 Thuja plicata
TTCTTCACTCCCGCCTTTTGATATTCTCGGGATACTTTTTTTTTTTTTTTTTTGGGTTTTGGTGTGTGCCGTTATCTATCTCATGATCTTCCTAATTCTGGTGCAGGGATACTTATTTATGCACCGTAATGGGGAGTAGTTATTGGTAGCGAATCCTCTGTATTTTCGCTGTAAGCATAAACTGCCGCTTGAATTATATAGCCCCATTGTGTGGTGGTTGTTGAATCTTATTGATTTGATTCATGCATTCTCGTCTTTGATATGCTTGAAGATCTTTTTACTTCTTCCTTAGTGCGGTTTATTGCTGTGCGACCAGAGTTGTCAGATTCTCTCCATTCCGAGAATACATGAGCCGTATTTTATCATAGGATATTTTCATTTGTTGCTATACATTACTTCTGGTTCAACTTAATTATAAGATATCTTCAAATCAATTTTTCCTCAACTATCAACTCCCAGGCTTTGCTCTGATACCATGTTAAGAAATGTAGATCTGAAGATAATATATATACTGATATGTAGTAGAATGCAATTGCCTTTGTTATTGATTGATTCTATAATTATATTTCCATATATATATAATATGTAGGGTCATGTCCATACATGGCGGTTGCCATGTAGGGTCATGACTCTACATTAATAATAATCAACCAAAGTAATTATGCAATAGACGTTTGTACCATTTCATAACACAAACTAATGCAGAGTTTAATCGATAATAACTTGGCACGTTAAACATATTACAGACGCACGATATTTATCGTGGCTGTAGTAATATTGTAGTCCACGATAGTATTGTGCATTGTAATGTGTTTATAGTGCCACGATACTTATCGTGTTACTGTACTCACATTACAGTGCACGATATATATATCGTGACTGTAATTTCTGTGCCAACAGTTCTGCAGTGAAAAACGCTCGATTTAATATGACTATATATATATATATATATATGAGTATGTATATTAGATATACTTCATCTTCACATAATTCATATATATGGATTCACATTAATATATATTATATCTTTAATTTAATATATATGTTTTATATCTAATTATTATATTATATATATATATATATATATTTTATGATTGTCTCATCGTTTATTTAAACACGAACGAACAATACTTTAACATATAAAACATATTAAAATATTCACTTATGTCCCCCTTAGGTACCCATCCCCATAAAATAAATATTAAAGTAACACTTTAATATTTTACAATTAAATTAAATGTTACTTTAACAACACTTCAGGCATTAAAATATATTAGCAAACAGACTCCGAATAGCGCGAGTAATAGCTCGTCGAAAAGCTCTCGTCGAGGAGTATCAAATCCAATCACCAAAATTGGCCTCTGTTGTGTCCTGTTGACTTACTAAAAATAGTATGCCTGAAACTGAGTAAATCAACTCCATTTTGGCCCAAACTGGAAATGACTAGGCCAAAACACTCTAGGATCCCTTTAAACCCTTTGTTAGCCCTTGGGACCATGTAGAACTAGGCTAACGCACACACACTTGGTCAACTGCCAAAGTGGGGACATTAAATTCAACAACATGTTGAACTTCTTTTATTGCATCATCGAGCGTACCAACCCTCATTGTATCATAAGACGTGACTTTAAACCTAGGCCTTGTAGCTGCAACACCATCCATCATAGCTTGCCAATATGGAGATGTGCAAGCGTGGAATGCCAAGGTAGAGGAGAAATAGAAATTTGAAATCCCCTTCATTGCCTGTTCATGGACAGTTTTCCAACACCTCGTACTCTCCAAAGTGGTTTGTGATCCTGGCGTAGTACGATGTGCAAAGAAATCATTGATGTTCCCTCCACTTGTGTTTGGGCCATGTGCCATAGTAGGTGTTCTCCCACTGGTCTCAAATTCCCTGAAACCGTCCCCCTTATCTGTTAATATTTTTAGATTATAGCAAGGAAAATACAATCTGTAGAGGTGTTTCAACAACTAAGCACATGATATAAAGAAAAATAATCACAAAGGAGAGATAGTACCCGGATAGTATCTCTGAAATCAGACTTAGGAGACTTCAAAACTGATCATTCGACTCCCTCTGAATGTGACCCGAGTAAGCATCAATTTGAACTTAGGATTGCCTCAGATCTGTCCCATGATCTGCACTTCAAACACTGTAATCAATCCGATAACCGTTTCTCTTTCCCTTTTACATCCATGTCTACGTTTGGAAGGACAAACCGTTTCACCCATCATGGTTCGATGGAAACCAACTCCATCTCTGCCGTCCGATTAGATTTAAATTGCCACATAGAATTATAATTTCACTTCTCAATTCTCACCGCGATGGAATAAAATTATAAAACTTTAAAGAATAAAATAAGCACTGCTCCATGCCAAGGTGTGATGTCCTTCCTTCCTCCGATTAGAGGCAAGCCATGTCACCACGACAATAGCCATGGATAATTATATCCAAGGTAAAGAGAGTTAGGATTGAATAATTAAAAGACTAGCGTCTTAGAATCAAAAATATCGATTCTCTTCTAAGATGACGATTGACCAATCAAATAAGAAGGGGATAATGATCACAATAGCGGCACATATCACTTATAAGTACAAACATGACAAGTTTTTTTCCATTATATTTAAGTATATATATATATATATATTCAACATGTGTTGCCACACGTGTTTACATATACGTGACTATAATTTAAAATATCATTAACGCATTCATACTTATAAATGGCATGCTTAAGAAAGGTTGAAATAGAATTATAATGTCCCCAAAGATTGAGTAAAGAAAAACGTTCAAGATCAAAGCAAAAGTGAGTCGTCTTCAAACGACTTTGACCGAGTGCGAATTAGGGACACAAAAACAACCAACAGAGACTAGATAATAAGGACTCGGGCAACGAACTATCTAAGACTCTAGGTTGACGTAAGAATCTAGGAACCACTCAACAATTCCAGACAACCCACTTAGTAACCATGTTGAGTCCCCTGTTCCCGGTGATACTTTTTCCCTTTTTGTCGGGTCCTGCCTCTCCTGCACCCACTTGATCAGACACAACTCATCAGAACATGATCATCATTAGATAATTAAAAGACAAAAACAATAACAAGGTTACCTGGTTGATATGCTATTTATGTAGCCTGTACATTCCTACTCATATACATAATTCATGATTTGTGCCTGTTGGTTAGTACCATAACACATCCAAACAGACATATACCATTGTAACGAATATAAAACCATCTACGACATCATTTACCACTGTAATGAATATAAAACCATCTAGGGCATCATTTACCACTATAATGAATATAAAACAATCTAGGGCATCATTTAACACTGTAATGAATATAAAACCATCTAGGGCATCATTTACCACTGTAATGAATATAAAACATAGCAATTTCAAATTGGTTCAAGAGGGATGTAACATATCCTTTCCCTTCTGAATCATCGTCCCCGATGATGGAGTTCATATGTATCATAACAAATTATCCTCTACTTTTAGTTCAAAAGATTATAGGCATTAAACAAAAAGGAAATTGATGATGGATCTCATCGTAATCTTGCCAGGTGGCACTGTCCTCAACATATTGGTCCCACTGGACCTTACACTGTCTGACCTCTACGCTTACGAACCTCGAGCACCCTGATGGGTTCGATTGTAACCACCCCGGGATTTCGTACCTGCAGTGAGTTCCAATCAATTAGGTGATCAAAATTAGATACGTATTTCTTAAGATAAGATACATGGAAAACATTGTGCAATCGAGCAAGAGCTGGGGGTAGAGCAATTCTGTAAGCAACCGGATTGACAACCTCCAAGACGTCAAAAGGTCCTACATATCGGGGCGCTAATTTAGAACTTTTCCGGAAAGAAATAACACTTTTCTGGGGTTTGACTCGCAGAAGTACTTTTTCTCCTATCACAAAATGCCTGGCTATTCTTCTGGCATCCGCATAACTCTTTTGCTGATCATTAGTTTCTGCTAATCTTTGACGGATCAATTTTATTTGAGCCTCCATTTCCGATAGCATTTCTAGACCGAGGGTTATCCTATCTTCTAGCTTATCCGAGCTGATACGAGTTCTACACCTCCTTCCGTATAGCGCTTCAAATGGTGCCATCTTAATGGATGATTAAGAGTTGTTATAGGCAAACTCCACTAAATGTAGGTAGTCCTCCCATTTGTATTGCTGGTTCATAAAGTACATTCTCAGAAGATCTTCAAGTATTTGGTTCACCCTTTCGGTCTGGCCATCGGTTTCTGGGTGATAAGCGGAGCTGATATTTAATTGAGTTCCAAGAGCCCTGAATAACGTTTGCCAAAATCTAGATGTCATTCTAGCATTTTTGTCAGATATAATTTTCTTTGGAACTCCATGGAGTCTAAATATTTCCTGGATGAATTTGAGGGCAATGGTGGGTGCACCGTCAATTAGGTTTCCTGGAATAAAATGAGGGACTCTAGTGGGTTTGTCGACTACCACCAAAATGGTGTTATGCTTGTTCCAGGACATCAGAAGTCCTTGCATGAAGTCCATACTAATTACTTGCCACTTCCATTCCGACACGGCTTGCGGCTGTAGCAACCCTGCTAGGTGCTAATGCTCCGCTTTAACCCTCAGACATTCGAGGCAACTGGCGACAAATTTAGCCGCGTCTCCCTTCATGCCCTTCCAGAAATACAATGGTTTAACATCCGCTAGAAGCTTGGTGACCCCCGGGTGTCCTGAGTAAGGTGCGGAATGGGTCTCTTTCCAAATAAGATTCTTATTTCCTGTACTTCCGGAACATACATCCTCCCTTCGGACCGTAATATACCATCAGGTTCGAGTCTGTATCCCTCGTACCTATGGTCTAGAGGGTCCCTAATAAGAGCTAGCTTAACTTGCTGATAGAACTTATCCCCCTCAAGGTGCGAGAGCACTTGCTGACGGAACGTGGAATGGGAAGATGTTATGGCTGAAATGTGTCGTCTGCGGCTCAAAGCATCGGCTACCTGATTTTCCTTTCCTTTAATGTACTTAATCTCAAAGTCATAGTCGGAAATGAGCTCCAACCATCTTTGTCGAGCATTCAAATTGGGTTGTGTGAAAATATACTTCAACCATTGGTGGTCAGAATGGAGCTCAAAAGGTTTACCCATGAGGTAATGTCGCCACTGTTGTAGAGCGTGAACTATTGCTGCTAGCTCCAGGTCATGAGGGGCATAATTAACTTCATAATTTTTGAGTTTTCTGGATTCATAAGCAATGACTTTTCCGTCTTGCATTAAAACACCACCTAGTCCTTCCTCGGATGCATCGGTCACCACAAGGAACTCTCCTTCAGAATTGGGCACCTTCAAAATAGGCGCGGTGGTGAGTTTTTCTTTAAGAAGTTCAAAAGTCTTTTGGCATTTTTCTATCCATTCAAATCGCTTCCCTTTTCTTTGCAAGGAGGTGATAGGATGTGCAATTCGAGAGGAATTCATCACAATTTCCGGTAGTATCCTGCTAATCCCATAAAACTTCGGACATCACAAACATTTTTAGGACTGGGCCACTCCGCTATGGCTTTAATTTTGGCGGGGTCCACTGCAATTCCTTTTTCCGAGATGATATAGCCCAAGTATTGTACTTTTTGGAAGAAGGTGCATTTGGATAATTTTGCGTAAAGGTGATGTTCTCGTAACCGCTGTAGTATTAGATGCAAATGTTGCAAGTGCTCGGTCTCATTTTTAGAATAGATGAGAATGTCGTCCAGGAAGACCAGTACAAACTTGTCTTGACAATCATGAAAAACTCTATTCATGAGATTCATAAAAGCTGCAGGTGCATTGGCTAGGCCGAACGGTAGGACCGTGAACTTGTAATGACCATAACGGGTTATGAAAGCCTTCTTGTGAATATCTTCATCCTTAAGTCTTAGCTGATGGTATCCCGATCGTAGATCAATTTTGGAGAAAATTGTGGCACCACACATTTGATCAAACAGATCATCTATACGGGGTAGAGGGTATTTGTTTCTGATTGTGAGCTTATTTAGCATGCGATAATCAATGCATAATCGGAGAGTCCCATCTTTCTTTTTGACAAAAATGATTGGTGCACCCCAGGGTGATACACTGGGTCCAATCAATCCTTTCGAGAGTAATTGCTGAAGTTGGACCTTTGATATTGGTTAAGCTCCTGGAGAGAGTTCTATAGCAAAGTCGAAAACCCTTTTCGGGGGTAGTCCTTGTAATTCCTCAGGAAAAACATCCTGGAAATTTGGGAGATAAGGGTATTTAACCTCGAAGGGCTCACTGGTCTCTTCATTCCCTTGCTCCTTCACGCTGTAGATGTACATATCATCCACATGCCTGACTTCCTTGTCACTGCATAACTTTTCCATCTTGACTGCAAGGAGTTGGCACCCTTTCTTAATGTTTCGCCTATGTTGGGCCGTTGAAAGATGCCTTACCCGAAATTCTCCCTGAAACCCTTGAATGGACGCGGAGTTTCCTAAATCATCCAGACAATCTATTGACTTTGCGAAGCAATCAACTTTAGCACGATGCTTCCAAAGCCACTTCATTCCAAGAATGACATCAAAAGATCCTAGAGGTGCAACATAAAGGTTTACCTCGGTAACAAACCTTGGAAGTTCAACCCTGGCTTCAAAAAGGCATTGCTCTACCCGAGCTCTGGATTGATTAGCGTACTCGATTGACTAAGTGTTTTCCATGAATCCTGACCTTTTAGGAAATTAACTAAGCATACTAGTTGAAATGAAATTTTCTGATGCTCCCATATTGAATAAAATTTTGATAGTGTTACCATAGAGCGTACCTGTCACCTCAATTGGCAAAATCTAGTACTTAGCCTAGCAGTCATCCACCGCGGCGTGTATCCTTTGTTGAAAAACTGCCTGTTGATTTGGAAGGGGTTCCCTACGTGTTGTGCCCCCCTGACCCTTAGTAGGACACTGGTGAGCATAGTGCGTTCCACCGCAAGTAAAACATCCCCCTGGTGGGCCCTTCTTTTCTGATGATTTAGATGGAGGTTCGCTTCCCCTCCCTTCATGAGAAGAGGTCCTTCTATCTCTTTTGGAATTATGTCGTTCATTCTTCAAATTCTTGTGGAACTTAGCGTCTGCATCCTCTCTCTCTTGTCTCTTCTTGGAGAAATGCGCCGGCTGTGACCATTTGGAATTCTTTCTGTTCCTATCTCTGATAGAATCATCTTTCTTTAGTTTTAACTCCCGACGGATAGCTTTCTCATAAGCTTCAGTAGTGGTTGCAGGTACAAGAACATCAATAGCACCACCGATCCGATTATTTAATCCCATGATATACTTTCTTAAGCAGTATTTCTCGTCTGTCTGTGGAACATACTTGAGTAGTCGGTTGAATTTCTCAGTGTAAGCATTAACTGACAACTCTCCTTATCGGAGGTCCTGAAAGTCCTACAGTTTTTGTTCGTAGAACAATTGAGGCAACCACCTTTGTTGGAACAACTCTACAAACCCTTTCCCACACCACTTCAGTTGGTTTCATTTTGGTCTCAACTAACTTGTTCTCCCACCAACCCGCTGCCTCCCCCGTTAGATGATAGGTGCCCCAAACAACCTTCTGGGTCTCGGTATAGTCTCTGATCTGGAAATATTTTTCCATACCGGTGAGCCAGGCTTCAGTGGCATCGCCTGGCGTAGTACCATCATATTGAGGGCGTTTTACTTTCTTCATGTCTTCAGGTATTATTCCCACCCCAGTGTTCTTAGCCGTGTTTATGTGTTGAGCATGAAAATGCTCTCCTCTACTCTCACTAAAGTGGTCTTGTTTATCCCCTCTAAACCCGGAATTCGTCGCCGCTCTCTTCCCGAGTGTTGTCTAAGTCTTGCACTTGTTGTTCAAGGTAACCTATTCGGGCTTGAGTTTCTTGCATCATTTGCAAAAGTCGGTCAAGTTTTGCATTAGGGGAAATTGTATGGTTGGCCGGGCTGTCGTATCCATTAATGTTGTCCATGGTTTTAGTTCACTGTAATATTCAAGGAATCCACACAAAACATAAAAAATTTACATCATATTACATAATTTACTACTAACAGAGAAATTTAATAATCCAATCACTATGCACATGCTACATAAAAGTTTTTTTTTTACATCCACATCCAAATTTTTACATCAGTTTTTTTTCAAGAACATAAAAATTGTCTAAGTTTAAGACACCACACAAGGTGCAACTTCAACAAGACGGTCTAAGGAAGAACAAAACAAACAAATAGGCATGGCCAAATTTCATTTTGAAGCTGGAGTACGCACAGGTGGGGTCAAGGAACCTTCAGGTTCAGTGGAAGTTCCAGCTGACACAACAAGATTGCCAACAAAGGACTGCTTTGGGGTGGGTTCCATCTTGAGTGGTGGGTTGGCTGAGATTAGGTTTAAGACTTTGTACTCAGAAAAAACTGCAGCCCTAATGGCTGCCTTACGTTCTCGTGTCCATACATGTCTCTATTTCTTAATTCTCTCCTGGGCTGCAACTAGTGTTTTCTCGTCTGCAGGCATGGTACATTCAGAATAATGAAAAGCTTGAGTCACTATCCTCCCTATCTTTATCAAGGTAGGGTGACGAAGACGTTTCCTTTTGGTGTGGATCATCATCCTGTAACACACCCAAGGGTTGTTTCAGTTTACTAATCTAGTTTTTGGAGTGGCGAGCCCAGGGTTCAGTGTTGTAACCAGAGCTCTGATACCATATGTAACAAATGCAAAACTTAAAAACTATGAAACAACCATAATCTGAAAAATGCCACAGTGTTCAAAGAAATTACAACTACCTTACGAAAATATAACAATCATACAATGATTAAGAAAATAAATTTCCTTTTTTTTTTAAGAGAGCAAGAGGAATGCAACAATGCTATAAGATACAACAAACAGAAAAGATGTAATGGAACTTTAACATAGAGACAAGATGATTAACAAAAGAAACTTACTGTTTTAATTACCCATGTCGATGAGGGATTGAACTATTTGTCTCTTCTATCTTGAACATGTTGCTGACACTGGGGAAAAAGTATCATTGGGGCGTTTAACCACCCAACTATGGATCGTAATTCGATCCCCCTGGCTCGCTTCTACTGAAGCGGCCCGACCCTCCGCAAAGGGCGTAACGTGGTTACTAAGCCTTCCTAGAATTGGTGGAGGAGAACCTAAACTCTTAATCGGCCAACACCCTATAGCTGCTGCTAACTTGGTGATGACTCACTGACAATGTGTATCTGGTTGCCTTACAAGCTGACGTATGTATCCTAGTACACCTTGGCCAAGGTTTTGGTAATTACGTAGGATTAAATGCCAAACTTTCACCCTATCCGGCTATTTGGACAACTCACCTACAAATACCAAATGGAAGGAATCCAAGGTAGACCACCAATAATCTTAAAATTGTTTTACACATGGACAACAATACAGGGTACAAGGAAAAGAAGAGGTAGAGACTAGCTTGAACTGCTGAGGAAGTGTCAACACTTCCAGTGAGCCGCCATGTCAAGACCATCCCGGCTCTTTCGTGGAAATTTTCTGTCAATACTTTGACTAATACAACTCACTGGACTAGCTGACACTGCCTCAACCATTCCAGCTCTCAAGACGGCTTCTTCAAAAAGTGCAGATAGTGTAATGGAGTCTCCACGAGAAGTGTCAACCTCACTATATATTCAAGTAAGTATTGAACAAGTAAAACCAAAAGCATGTGTTACTCTCTTCAAAGGTGAGTGAAGGATAATTACAAAGAAACAAAGGTAAAGAGCCGTCTGCTAAGACAACGCACGAAATAAGAGAATCAACGAGAAGGAAATATAAACGTAATCCTTACTCAACCATGTGTTATTCTCTTCAAAGGCGAGTGAAGGATAATTACAAAGAAACAGAGGTAAAGAGCCGTCTGCTAAGACAGCGCACAAAATTAAGAGAATCAACGAGAAGGAAATATAAACGTAATCTTTACTGAACCACATATTTTCTGCTCATTATTACAAATTGTAAAAGTATTAAATGGTCAACTTAATAATACCAGCCGCAGTGCGACATTCACAAGCAAGCCTACAAGAAACAACCAACGAAGAAAAAGAGGAAAAGTCGAGAGCTAAACTCACTCGCCTGTCAATCTTCTCAGCTGAGCGTATCCCCCCAACTCTGCTCGTCTTTTCCTCTCACTTCTTTCGTATCACCTCCCGAAAAATGCATCCACCGATAACCATTTCTCTTTCCCTTTTACATCCATGTCCACGTTCGGAAGGAGAAACTGTTTCACCCATCACGGTTTGATGGAAACCAACTCCATCTCTGCCGACCAATCAGATTTAAATTGCCACATAGAATTATAATTTCACTTCTCAATTATCACCGCGGTGGAATAAAATTATAAACCTTTAAAGAATAAACTAGGCACTGCTCCATGCCAAGGTGTGATTCCTTCCTTCCTCCGATTAGAGGCAAGCCATGTCACTATGGCAATAGCCATGGATAATTATATCCAAGGTAAAGAGAGTCAGGATTGAATAATTAAAAGACTAGCGTCTTAGAATCAAAAGTATTGATTCTCTTCTAAGATGCCGATTGACCAATCAAATAAGAAGGGGATAATGATCACAATAGCGGCACATATCCACTTATAAGTACAAACACGACAAGTTTTTTTCCATTATATATATATATATATATATTCAACATGTGTTGCCACATGTGTTTACATATACGTGACTATAATTTAAAATATCATTAACGTGTTCATACTTATAAATGGCATGCTTAAGAAAGGTTGAAATAGAATTATTATATCCCTAAAGATTGAGTAAAGAAAAACGTTCAAGACCAAAGCAAAAGTGAGTCGTCTTCAAACGACTTTGACTGAGTGCGAATTAGGGACACAAAAACGACCAACAAAGACTAGATAATAAGGACCTAGGCAACGAACTATCTAAGACTCTAGGTTGACGTAAGAATCTAGGAACCACTCACCAATTCCAGAGAACCCACTTAGTAACCATGTTGTGCCCCCTGTTCCCGGTGATAACTTTTTCCCTTTTTGTCGGGTCCTACCTCTCCTGCACCCACTTGATCAGACACAACTCATTAGAACATAATTGTCATTAGATAATCAAAAGACAAAAACAATAACAAGGTTAGCTGGTTGATGTGCTATTTATGGCGTAGCCTGTACATTCCTACTCATGTACATAATTCACGATTTGTTCTTGCTGGTTAGTACCATAACACATCCAAACATACATATACCACTGTAACGAATATAAAACCATCTAGCGCATCATTTACCACAATAATGAATATAAAACCATCTAGGGCATCATTTGCCACTGCAATGAATATAAAACCATCTAGGGCATCATTTACCACTATAATGAATATAAAACCATCTAGGGCATCATTTACCACTTTAACGAATATAAAACATAGCAATTTCAAACTGGTTCAAGAGGGATGTAAGAGTGGGTGCCAAGGTGGGAGGAATTGATGTCTAAGAGCACCTCTGCGTGGGGCTTGATGAATTCCAATTTAGTTGTCCTACACAAATATAACTAATTATTGAAGCTCACGTAGAATTTTTGGTCCAAGGTTCACGATTGAGTTTATGGCCCATCTCTTTTTGGTGGGTCCATTTTCAAAGCTTCTTTGTATCTCAATTTTCAGAATCTTAGGTATATTTTTCCTCATTGTAGATGCAAGGTCTCTATAGACAAGACGTCGTTTTCGAGGTCTCCTAAAGAGTATTGACTACATGATTATGAATTGAGAAGAATAAGAACAGATGAATATTTTCCCAATGAGACATCCACATTAAATATTTATTCCAATTCCTTATACAACATACAAGTTTTCTGTAAGAACCCCTTGTGGCTCTAACTTTGACAAACACTGAACTGTGGTTTAATTTTGGATGTTTGACAATTTGTTAAACACTTTACAGGCAAGCTCTGATACCAATGTAATATCCCTTGTTAAATGATGGAGAAAGATGCTTTTTCTACTCAAGGAATATTGTCAAACAAGTTGCATACAATCTGAAAAATACCATAAACGAATTGCAGACAAATATATATAACATATGATAGGCCAAACACATCAAATTTGCATCATATAGGACATTGGTATTTTGTCAAACACTTTCCATACATGACTCAGAAAACACAAATTCTGAAGTATATACTGCTGCAAATGAATTCTGATTTTTATTTCAGACCTTTAGTGATTGACAAACAAACTTATTGATGCAAAACATGCAAGCTAGAATTAAAGAAAATACAAATTCTGAAGTATATATTGCTGCAAATGAATTCTGATTTTTATTTCAGACCCTTAGTGATTGACAAACAAACTTATTGATGCAAAACATGCAAGCTAGAATTAATCAAATGTAGATGAAGAAACCTGGAATCCGATCGCAGTCTTTGGTGAACACCAAAATTGGAACGTAACTCATTGAAAACATGACTCAAATTGGATCGCAGCCTTAACACAATGCACCAAGACCTTTAGGCATTTTACTGTTCACGGTACTGTAGCGTTACTGTTCACGCGGGTGTTGTAGCAGAACACTATTCATGGCTACTGTAGCAAAATCACTATTCACGGATACTATAGCAACTATTAAATAGATAAAATCTGATATAGAATGGCTGCCAAGAATGAATCTCCAGGTCTGCTGTAGATTTATCTTCCAATCCTTCAAACCCTAGATGAAATTCTTCACTTTTAAGCACAAATAGAAATCTTGAATGAAGCTCTCTTGAATGCCAAATTCACTGGATATTTCACCAACTCAAATGGCTGCAACACTGAAGATTTTCCGTTCTCCAATGGCGGCTGCAAGTAGAAACCATCGTTCTCCAAGCAAGAGCAAAAATCAACCAAAGTTCAATAATAATCATAAACATATTCAGAATGAGCTCTTAAGTCTCTTTTATTCTTTTTTTGTGGGAGCTCAAACACTTTCCTCGCCAATGTGGGATAAAAGTTAAATTCCCACTTTTTAATTCTTTTCACTTAAAACTCTATAGTTGGTGCACAAATAATTCTTTTAAAAACTAATTGTTCACTTGGCCCCATCTATGATAAATTGACCCTTCACTTAAGTGACTTAAGTTATAATATAAAATTATATTGTAACTTCACAATAAAAGCTCAAAACTATTAATATTTATTTAACCAAATAAATATTAATATCTCCATTATTACTCATCATCTCTGCACGCCGTCTGAACTGGAGCCTGACATGATCAAGTTGCATACGACCATACCCCATTTCTAAAAATAGCAGGGGTCCCTCACTAACCTCCTCAAGACTTACTATAAATAGCAATTACTGCATACAGAGTCCTGGACACCTCAAACGAAAGCCAAACCTACCAAACCCTAGCCACTGAAGAAGATGCATCCCTCAAAGGACTCTCTAAACAACCTCATTAGCCTACGAGGGATAGAATAATAGGCTAATCCCTCAAACTCTGATGCTCATAAAAAATGGGGACATTACATTTTCCCAAGAATGCCCGACCCATGTGATGCACAAATCATTGGGATGCACCTTAATTACATATTTATTTTACATTACAAACATTATTATAGTGATGCAAGATGAAAAACACTCCTTTACCAACAAGTATATTTTGTCCAGTTTTAGACTAGACTTGTATCACTTGATGCTCAAGAACAACGTGAGACATTATGCAGCTAGGAAAGTAGCTCAACAACCAACTTTTACAATGAATTTTTCCCTTGTATCTATTGTATTTGGTTACGTTGCATTTTGCTTGTCTCATTGGGGGATGTGGGATTTCTTCGCCAACCAAACCATTAAACTTGCTAATGCAAAAACTTGCAAAAGATCTTCCCTGGATTTTTTTGCCAAATGATCTAGAGCATTAAAATATTGTCCTTGTGCTCAAAAGAGTAGCCTAGTATTTTTTTGTAAACATGTAGATGCTAGGGTTTGTTATAATGGTATTCAGGTACCCTTATGCATATTTGTCACCTTCACATGGCCTTGTGCGTGGATTTGTGCCTTTGATGGGTTCAATGTGGAGTTGGTGTCATGTTCCCTCTTTAGCTCTGTCTAGCAGAGACATGAGAGTTAGCCTATTATGGGGTCTCGTAGGCTGGCAGTAGTGGTTAGAGACTCATTCAGGTTATTCAGTGTTCGGATTTGGTGTCTCAGGCAGTAGTAGACCAGTTGGGAGCAGTTCCTTCATTTTAGGGGGCAGTTCCTTGATTTTAGGAGGGGGATTCCTACTTTCTAGGAGGTTGTGTCAGCCTCCAGATTCGAGGTTCTATAAGGTCATCCCTTGGTTTCAGTTTCAGGAGATTTGGTTGTGTTTCCTAGTTTCTAGGAACATCCCTAGATTTTAGGGATGAGACTACCAGTTGTCCCAGGTTGTCCGACATCTGTCATAGGCAGGTGACATGTTCAGTCTCGGGATTTTGGGTGTTCTGTGGCTATTTGGGATATATTTTCCTAAGTTAGCGTTTTAATATTTTAAATAAGGCTATGTATATAGCCATTTTGGAGTACTAAGGGGTTTTCTGGCTTCATCTGGTTTGAAATCCCTGTGTTATAACTTGTTGGAAAGGTCTTGAACTTTGCTACATGATTTTCACTTTCCAGAGTCTTTTTGGTGCTTGGAGCTATTTAATTATAATAAAGTGATATTTTCTCTATAGTTTGGACGCCTTAATTGGGAAATATCATTTAATTATAAAGTGCAATCATAATTCTCCTTGAGGGTTTGAATTGCAAAGGAAAGGAGATATAAGGAGATGGAAACCTAATTGATGATTATCTTTTACACATTGAAACTTGTTTTTGGCGAATTTGCTCTGGTAGAGCGATTCTTCTTTTGGGATGCAAACCCCAGGTTTGGGGGTGGCTGGGACGTAGCCCTCAACAGTTGTTTTCACTGGATTCATCAGGCATTGTGCATTGTTTGCCAGAGATAGGGGTGCCATTCCTTGTTGAGGATTCAGATTGCATATAGAGGTTTCAGCAGGGTGGTTGGATTCTTCCAGTTGGGACGTGATTGTTGCAGCATAGGGCCACCATTTGCAGCTTGGGCACTATACGCTGGCTGTGGTGAAGGCTTGCATTCAGCCGTAGTTTGTATACTTGGTTCGTGGTCATCATCTATCCACCAGTTGGCGCCATTGTTGATTGTAAGCTCCATTGAATTTTCATAAGGGTTTCTACCCGAATATTTAAATCAGAAATCTGCTTGGTACGATTTGTATCAATTCTGATTTATTGAATGTTCTTACATGTTTTTAGTTTCCTTTCATATGTCTAATCCTATGCAGAGTTCTCTGAGTGGCTCATTACCAGATTTGATCGCAAGGACACAAAACTTTACTATAGGGAGCTGGCACATCTTAGACAGTCAGGGCAAGTGGAGACTTATATTAATGAGTTCCAGCGTATTGCAGTCATGGTACCGGATATGCCTCAGAGGCGTAGTGTGATGCTTTTTATAGAGGGATTGCAGGACAGGCTTAAGGGGTTGGTACGAGCATTTAGGCCAGATACTCTCAAGGAGGCTATTGATGTGACATTGAGATTGGACACCACCCCTACTTCTTATCAGACAGATAAGAAGCCATTCAGAGATTCTCGGCCTCCATAGAAGGCCAACACTTCCCAGGGTAGAGGTGGACCCTCTTTCTAGACCTCCCCGGATAGACCAGGAGACGAGGAATGATTTGAGGAGGAAACTATGTTTCTCCTGTAAGGAATCATGGGAGCTGGGACACCGCTGCCTTGGTAAAGGCAAGTCCTATTTGATTGAGGTGACATCCGAGATGGGAGATGAGGAGATTCCTAACACTGATACTGAGGATAGCCCAGAGTAGATTGAGCAAGAACGTCCGCAGTTGGAGTTAGACACTCCTAAGCCCTTGGCGTCAGCCAAAGTGACTATGGCTACCCTCTCCAGTTATCCCAGATTTCACGCCTTTCGTTTGAAAGGTACACTCTGGGCTAGTGGGTTATGAGCTTGGTAGACACAAGCGCCACGCACAACTTCATTGATCAGAAGTTAGTTGATAGGCGTGGGTTGTTGTATGAGGAGTTTGATGGTTTTGGAGTGAAGGTTGTAGATGGTGCAGTTTTGGGTTATACCAGGAGGATTCCTCAACTTAGCATTCAGATGGGGGATTATACTTTGACAGATGACTTCTATGTGCTACCGCTAGAGGATTATGATGTGGTTTTGGGCATGCAGTGGTTGCAGGGTATTGGGCGATACATTATTGATCACCACCATATGCAGTTAGAGTTCCTTTCTGGAGGAAAGAACTATTTTGAGGGCAGCTTCAGATGGTGGACCTAGAAAGGTGTCTTCACGCAGGATGGAGACTATCATTAGACATGATGATGTGATTTGGGCTACACATTGTTATGTGAAGTCCAAAACACCTACACCTCAGGATGGAAGGGTATTTCGTGTTGATATACAGTCAGTGATGGACTGGCATGGTCGAGTTTTTGGTGATATACCCCCTACTGTACCTCCTGATAGAGGGTTTGAGCATGTGATAGAGATGGAAGATGGAGCTAAGCCAGTAATTACCACTCCATATCGTCATCCTAGAGCATACAAGGATGAGATTGAGAAGACCATTCATGAGTTGTTGGACATGGGATTCATTCGCCCTAGCTCTAGTCCTTTTGCCTCTTCTGTGGTGCTGGTTAAGAAGAAGGATGAGACTCTGCAGATGTGTATAGACTACAGGGCCTTGAACAAGAAGACAATAAAAAATAGATATCCCATTCCACGCATTGATGAGTTGTTGGATGAGCTTCATGGAGCTTTCTACTTCTCTAAGATTGATCTTCGTTCAGTCTATCATCAGATTCGTGTACAGGATGAGGACGTACACAAGACTGCCTTCCATTGTCACTATGGGCATTATGAGTTCTTGGTGATTCCTTTTGGTCTCACAAATGCCCCTGCCACTTTCCGGTCCTGTATGAACCATATCTTCAACAAGCAATTGAGGAAATCGGATCTAGTGTTTTTTGATGATATACTGATTTACAGTTGTACACGGGAGCATCATCTCAGGCATATAGAGGAGGTACTTAGCATCATGGAGAGTCAGTCTCTATTTGCTAAGTTGTCTAAATGTGAGTTTGGACTTGGGGAGATTTTATATTTGGGCCATGTGATCAGTGTTGATGGGGTGAAAGTGCATGAAGAGAAAATTCAGGCGATTCGTGATTGGCCCTATCCTAGGAACATTACTGAGCTACGGGGATTCCTTGGTTTATGTGCCTACTACAGGATGTTTGTGAGGGGATTCTCTCAATTAGCAGCACCTTTGACAGATCTCATGAAGAAGGGGGCTTTCAGATGGACAAAGCGGGCATACGGAGTCTTTGACAGACTCAAGGAGGTTATGAGCACTTGTCCGGTTTTGGCACTCCTTGATTTCTCGCAGCCTTTTGTACTTGAGTGTGATGCTTCAGGTGAGGGCATAGGGGCGGTTTTGATGCAAAGCAGACACCCCATTGCCTACGAGAGTAGGAAGCTGCGTGATGATGAGAGATTGTATTCTACATATGATAAGGAAATGCTGGCTATCATGCATGCATTAGCCAAATTCAGACAATATCTTGTTGGCAACAAATTTGTGGTGAGAACGGATCGCAATAGTCTGAAATATTTCCTTGATCAAAAGAAGCTCAACGATCGTCAACGAAAATGGGTAAGCAAGGTTCAAGCCTATGATTTTGACATAGAGTTTATTAAAGGGAAGAATAACACTATCGTTGATGCACTTTCTAGAAAACCGTCACTTGCTGCCCTATGTTCATTGAGTGAGATTTCAGCAGATTGGAGGGCTCAACTTTTAGTTGAGTATATTCCAAAAATCAGCATGCTTGTGAGATCATGGATGGATTGTTACAGGATGATAAATACAATGTGGTTGATGACATCATCTACTACAAAAACAAAGTTTACCTTGTTCCGGAATCACAAGGGGCAGATTTTGCAGGCATTCCATGATACTCCTACAATAGGGCATCCCAGTTATGGTAAGACATATAGAGCAGTTCGGGAGAGATTCTCTTGGAAGGGTCTCAAGGATGATGTCTTATGCCATGTTTGTGAATGCATGACCTGTCAGCAGAACAAGACAGAGCATACTTTTCCGGCTGGTTTTTTGTAGCCCTTACCTATACCGGAACAGAAATGAACAGGGATCTCTATGGATTTCATTACAGGTCTTTCTCGAGTTCAGGGGAAAGATTGTATCTATGTCGTAGTGGACAGGTTAACTAAGTTTGCCCACTTCTTTCCTATTGCAGCTGATTTCACATCTTAGTTGGCCGAGCTATTTTTCAGAGAGGTGTTTAGGCTCCATGGTCTCCCCAAGACCATAGTGTGAGTGATAGGGATAGCAGGTTCATGAGTTCTTTTTGGCAAGAACTTTTCAGGCTCACAGGTGCGAAATTGACACCTAGTACCAGCTACCACCCACAAACAGATGGGCAGATCGAGATTGTTAATAAGTGTGTTGAGGGGCATTTGCGCAGCTGTGTCAGGACAACAGAAGGCATGGGTGCGTTGGTTGTATTTGGGCGAGTATTGTTAAAATACTACACACCATATGTCTATTGCTATGACTCCTTTCAAAGCCCTCTATGGTTACGATGCATTATCTTTTGTTGATCTGGCTGTAAGTGACAGTAGGGTTCCTTTGGCACAGGATTGGTTACAGGAGAACCAGGATATCATGAGATCTCTCGGGGAGAATTTGCAACAGGCACAGTATCAGTAGGTCTACGCTGATCGACACAGGACTGAGAGGGTAGTTGAGGTGGATGATATGGTTTTCCTACGACTGCAGCCTTACCGACAGAGCACCGTTAAAAGGGGTGGAGCTGAGAAGCTCAAGTCTCGTTTTTACGGGCCATATAGGATTCTTAGGTGTGTTGGAGAGGTTGCCTATGAGATTGAGGTACCACTTGACAATCGGATTCATAATGTGTTCGACGTGTCTTGTCTGAAGAAGGCACTGGGGCAACATAATGTAGCATCTCCCGATCTACCTCCCTTGGATAGGGAAGGTAAGCTGACCTTGGTTCTTGAGGAGATCTTGGAAGAGAGGGAACGCCGGTTGAGAAGCAGGGTGATTTGGGAGTACTTGGTTCGCTAGAGAGGTCTCCCTATAGAGGACGCCACTTGGGAGGGCGAGGCTATTTTGCAGCATCCGGCATTGCAGTTGCTTGTGGGAAAGCATCTCCTAAAGGGGAGGACTGTCATGTCCCCTCTCTAGCTCTGCCTAGAAGAGACATGAGAGTTAGCCTATTATGGGGTCTCGTAGGCTGGCAGTGGCGGTTAGAGACTCATTCAGGTTATTCAGTGTTCGGATTTGGTGTCTCAGGCAGTAGTAGACCAGTTGGGAGCAGTTCCTTGATTTTAGGGGGCAGTTCGTTGATTTTAGGAGGGGGATTCCTACTTTTTAGGAGGTTGTGTCAGCCTCCAGATTTGAGGTTCTATAAGGTCATCCCTTGGTTTCAGTTTCAGGAGATTTGGGTGTGTTTCCTAGTTTCTAGGAGCA
>MU226765.1:1164199-1217601 GCA_018584345.1 Thuja plicata
TAAGGAATAATCTGATGATCAATAAAAAGACATATACATTGCATATCAAACACAATCAGGGAGCTGTACCTGTCAATTCAGAGGGCAGTGATAGATGATTTACACTGACCCATTTGTTGGTGACATCTTTTTGTTCTCTCACCTTGGGTGTTAAGAAGAGTCAGAGATTATAAATCTAACGGGAGGACAAACTGTTAACCAACAGGTATATAACAGTACATTCCAGATAACTGTAGATGAGGATTGTACAAAAAGTTGTTCAAGACAATTTTCCTTAAATGTGATTAACTTTGGTCATAACCATGTTTGGAGGCTCTCATATCCACTGTTACATTGTTGTCTATTAAATATTTTAACCCACAAATGAATGTTCTTGGTAGAGTTCATTGAATATTTGAAAGATTTACTGTTATCTTTTGTAAAATATTTAAAGGTGCTTTCTGTTCTTTTAAATCTGTCATCTTTGCACCTGTTTATATGTAATCAATTTGAGGAGATATAATGAGATTTATTGTATCTTGGTTCCTTATCATGAATTCATGTGAAGTGTACAATTCTGGTTTTGGTTTGCACATACTTTAATATTTATAAACTTTCCTACATTATATTTTACAGCAATGAACTCATTGAAGGAGACGGTTGAAAGTTTAAGTGATCTTGACCAGCGTGCTGAGATACTGGTTCGTTTAGTGTCTGTGCTCCCTGGCTGGGGTGACAAAAATGTGCAGGTATGGATAGCTGAGTAAAGAAACATATTCTTGCCTGTTGAACAAAATAATTTAGAAGCTTTATAATCAGGCATTAGTTAATTTTAATGTTTCAATTTTATAAAGTACAGGTTCAGCAGAAGGTACTTGAAGTTATTACACACATAGCTTCGACTGTCTCCAGATTTCCAAAGCGGTGTGTTGTGTTGTGTATTTTAGGTATGAACTGCCCAACATTTCATAGAACAGCTTTCAAACTTTTTCAGTTCCTACCAGAGTAAGCTAGTAGAATGTAATTGATAGTTTCAACATTTTGGGCATAATTCTGAGTAGTAGCTTATTATGTCTTATCCTAATCAACTAGCATATAATTTTTATAGTTTAAGAACTGGTCATCCAAAAGTCACGAATTTTCTTGTTTCAATTAAATGATAGAATGGAGTACAAGTCTGTACTATAGTTAAACTGAAACAAATAAAGTTTAAACTAAGACCAGCATTTTTAAAATTCAGGTGTTGCTGAAAGAGTTGCAGATATTAAAACTCGTATTCAGGCCATGCAGTGCCTTACTGCATTTTGTGAAGCTGTGGGTCCAAATTTCATATTTGATAGGGTAGGGCATTATTTCTTCTTTCCTTTTGACTGCAGGTCACTTTACTTTCCAATTATGCATTGCATTTTTGGTCAAGTGTACTGGCTTGAAATGAAGCGTTGCTTTGAAATGATTGGTTTTATTTCATTAATTCATATTTCTTTTAATATATTTAGAGACTTAACATCATATGAATTGTAGCTTTATAAGATCATGAAAGAACATAAGAATCCCAAAGTTCTTAGCGAGGGTGTAGCATGGATGGCTGCTGCAGTTGAGGATTTTGGAGTTTCTCATATCAAGCTGAAGGTGATCTATTCAGAATTTTTGGCACACTTAATTTTTTTTATGTATTGTTTTTTTTTAAGTCTTAGCGCTGTCAAAAATTGAAAGCTTCTTTGCCCTTTATCTATTTTTTCTGGTATTGATCTGCATGCTTTTAGTGCCCTCCAGGATTTGATAGATTTTTGTAAGGATATTGGATTGCAATCTAGTGCTGCAGCCACACGAACCTCCACTACAAAGCTGATTGGCATCTTACATAAGTTTGTTGGTCCTGGTACACTCCTGTTATCTGTGTAATACCTTACAAGATTTTAAATTAGAATGTTAACTTGAAGTGAGATGAAATTAGGAGGTCTCCTTTAATGTTTATTTGGGTTTTCTGATTTGGTTTTAGAATGCTGACGTCAATATTGATTGTTTTACAGATATAAAGGGGTTTCTTTCAGATGTCAAGCCTGCGCTCCAGACTGCAATTGATGCTGAATTTGAGAAAAATCCTTATGAGGTCACAATAATACAATTTAAAATATTTCTAAACAAATTAATACACAGGTCTTGCAAGGAATATTGTTCCATATATCTAATTCTATTAACAGATTACTTTCAGACTATAGTACATTGCCTTTCTTTCTGAACAGGGTCCAGCTGCAACTCCAAAAAAAACGATAAAAGGACTAGAGTCTTCATTAGTGTCTTGTGGTTCTGGAGCTGATGGCTTACCACGTGAAGATATAAGTGGAAAGATTTCTCCAACTCTGATTAAAAACTTAAGCAGTCCTGATTGGAAGGTACAGAACTGTCTCAAGCAGATGCCAAAACAAATCTGTTCAAGCTTCATCCATGTTTCTCTTCGGCAAATTGTAGTGGGAGTTATGCAGAAAGTTTTTTTTAATGTTTCAATGTTAACCTCAGGTTCGTTTGGAGTCAATTGAGGCGGTCAACAAGATTCTAGAAGAAGCAAATAATCGCATTCAACCTAATGGAACAGGTAATTTATTTATAATTTTAATGATAAATATCATGTTCCATTTTTAGTATGGAAAGGTCATAGAATGTGCTAGACAAAACTTGTTTGTCTATTCTATTTGTAGTCCTCATATGTGTATTGTTTGAGGGTTGATAACTTTTTGATGTTTGTGGTATTTTGTCCCTGAAACAGGGGAACTGTTTGTAGCTCTAAGAGCTCGTTTATTTGATTCGAACAAAAATTTGGTGATGAATACACTAATAGCTCTTGGAAATATTGCATCTGCAATGGGTCCTGTAGTGGAGAAAAGCAGCAAGGTCCTATGTATTCTAATTGACATATTAATCTTGATCAGTGTTGGGCTTTGGGTTTCTTAGTTAACTACACTCTTTGCACACCCTGATCTTATGTTGTGCTATGTTCAGGGTATAATTTCAGATGTTTTAAAATGCCTCAGTGACAACAAAAAATTAATGCGTGAAACTGTGATCAAGGCATTGGACTTATGGGTTGCCGCTGTTCAACTTGACAAGATGGTATACTATATAAAATGAGTAGTATTTTTCAAGCATAAGTGTATCATCAGATAGAAATTTTAACACATTTTTTGTTGCAGGTTCCATATATAGCTTCTGCCTTGGGTGATGTCAAACTTGGTGCTGATGGTCGCAAAGACCTCTTTGATTGGCTCAGTAGACAACTCACAAAAGTAAATGACCAACCTGATTTTGTGCAATTGTTAAAACCGACAGCATCTTCTCTACAGGTAAGACTTGGAGTGGTTAAGTCCTGTTTTAATTCTCTATTAAGGTGTAGTTGAATATGTAACTGAAAATACTTTGTCTATATGGGCGATATCTCAGTTATATAAAATAATTGTTTTCTTGATTAAATATAATTTTTTTCAAAAGGATCTATATATTAAATGCTAGTTTTCTCGAGTGGCTAGTCCAGATTTGTACAAAGTTCAAATGCTTCATTTGGTAGAGTGCCTCCCTTTTTTCAATTTTTGCAAAATAATGCTCCCCAATTGTTAGCATGAGTATTGCTTTCTTCCACGTGCTATTTACCTTTTTTTAAGATCTATAATGAATTTCAATGTACACTTTTTTATCTGTTGGAGATGTCTACGGCCAAGGGGGCAAATCTGGATGATCTTGGGGGGAATCTAGTACTCCTTCAAAACATTTCCTAATACCCAAGATGGATGAATCTAGAGGTAGATAAAAAGCAGTGTACCTCGGGGACAGGGGGAGGCCGTTCCGGCGGCGCCACCCATCCGCCGCCATTCTGGCAGAGATGCGGGGACGTCCCGGCATCCCCAAAGGGGACGGGGGGACGGCAACACATCCCCAAAGGGTACAAGGGACGCACAGGGGTCCCCTGTCACAGCCAAAAAAATAGTGACTATTAAAAAAAACAACTTGTTTTGATTTATGAACATTGAATATCATATCAGGCTAGTTGCTACTCAATGTAATCATTTTTATGATGAGATACTCATACTTTTGATATCTATGACTATTATTAATAATTATTTATAGAATAGAAGTTAGAACTCTTCCATTTGCTGATTCGAGTATTGAAAATTTTAATATTTATTGTTCAATGTTCAATGCAATGTTCAAGTATTCAGTAATTCTAATTTACTATTTCACTGTTTTACATCTGTGTCTTATATTGTTATACATCTTTTCATAACTAGCATTTTAAGTACCACATGTATAGTATATACACCCCACACCAAACCCCCCCCACCTCCCCCGGTCCCCCGCCATCCCCAAACTGAGGCCCCTAAGTCCCCCCTGCCCGGAAACCTGTACCCCCGTTCCGACGTCCCCCCGTCCCCCAGGGTGGTGTAACTATGATAAAATATGAAAAAGCTAGTGATATGCACGTCTCCTTGTGTCCAAGGCTTTGAATAAAGAGAATTACATGGCCATCAACACAGATAGAAGCATATCCATGATACATGGTGTATTAGATTGAGGTTTTGGATGCCCTAGTAGCGTCACTTGGAGATAAATGTCTTGTCATTAAAACCTAAAAGTCTTCGAGGCCCTATGTTTGAAAGTGATATCTTCTTGACGGAAATGGTCCAAGCATCTCTAATCAATGTAATATAGGAAGACGAGTGGGAAACCTTCTAAGTCTATAGAAAGAATGATACCTACTCCACATCTCATTGTGGATGGGATGGTTTAAAACAGAAAGCTTGTTTTCCGCTTGTTGTTGTAGGGACACAAATGACACTTTGTGTTGCTATAGTATTGTGTTGTCAAAATTTATTAGTGGGAAAATCTTGTGATGCAAGTCTCTTTGAGTACTCAACAAGCTTCTCATCATTGTGCATAGGCCAAAATGAAGTATGTTGCCTGATTTTGCTAAATTTGGAATGTTTCCGAGTTTTTGACCATATTTTTTTTTTCAAAAAGTCATTTTTTTGTAAACTATTTATATACATTATTGAGTCTACTAATATTTTTCAAGTTCGAGTTTGTGCCAAGTCCAAGATTGTGTCAAGTACATGTCTGGCAATTATGGAACAAATCCTCATCTAGACAAGAGCAACCATTAAGCCATGTGACCATGGATATGAGAAAAAATTAGGTAGGAGGGATGGTGACATAGAAAGTCATATTGGGGCTGAAAAGCTGTTAGTTTTGTCAAAAGGTCAGACTGCCCTAAATTAATTGCTGGCATATGTTTCTTGAATTTTTTTTCTTACATTCCTTATGGGATATGAGGGGCCTGGGGGTGTCTAGGGATTAACTAAAAGTAGGAAGCCAAGTAACAAAGATTTTAATACTTTGAACTTTGAAGTTCTAGGAATTCCGAATGTTGACAATGTTGATGGCCAAGAACACCTTAGGAGGCAATAGTCTTTAATTTAAAGGGATTAACTAAAAGTAGGAAGCCAAGTAACAAAGATTTTAATACTTTGAACTTTGAAGTTCTAGGAATTCTGAATGTCGACAATGTTGATGGCCAAGAACACCTTAGGAGGCAATAGTCTTTAATTTAAAGGGTTAATTGTTAATTATTGGCATCTCCCACAGCCAAGTCTACGATGATAGAAATTGATTCCAAAGTTACCCTCAACAATGGGTTTGGGAAGGAAACATAACTTGGACTATTTTGAGAGTTTCTAGTTTGGATGCCTTTCTTGGCTCCACCTGATCTGCTGCCTTATTTTAGCTCTAGAGCTTGTCTTTCTATGTCAAACTCTGACCATAGGAGCTGTTGGAGCAATGCTCCCCAGGATCATGAACACAGACACTTCCACAGAAAGAGAGAAATGATATGATTTACCAGGAAATGAAATGTATTGATGAGGTTGAGATATCAAACAATGTACATAAGATCTGCTTATAAAGGCATGAGCGAGGATGCGAGCACCAATGAGTTTCGAGGGTAGGTACAACCACCCGACAACTATTTGCCAACCATTGGCACAAATAATAATGTAGGTAAATAATAAAATATTGATAAAGTTTATCTAACCACCTAGTAATCAGCATAAGTAAACTTAAACTTGTGAGTAAATAATAATTTACTCTAACAGGAGCTACTCTCCATGGTGTTTTCAGCGTATTGTCTTTGCAGCCATCAGACTGCACTTTTTTGTGAACTTATTAATCAATTGAAAATTAGAACGCATTCGATTCTATTTTTAATTAATTATTAAATAAAGCCCAATGTGCAGTCTGATGGCTGGGTAGAGTTTCCGTGTTTTCAGTGCCATGCTATGACAATTTGTCTCCTACTATTTGTTGCTGTAATGAGGAACTTTAGTTATTGCTTGTGCACCTTTAATATAAGAATGAATTTTCGAAATTAAAAGGAACCAATCTTTATCCCTATTGAAACCATTTTAACTTTCATAATAATGCTTGCTGCTATGTTTGATTGGCATAGGCACTGGCAATGAAGATTCCATATATTGTTGTTTTTGACATCTGGTAAATCCTTATTAATGCTTCTTTCCTTGTTAAGCTGAAGCCCATATCGATGTTCCCAATTTATTGTTTGATGTTGGCAGGATAAGTCTGTTGATGTGCGTAAAGCAGCAGAAGCTTCTCTGGCTGAAGTAACTCGAGTCTGTGGGCAAGAAATGGTACTTCTGTTTGTTTATTGACATTTAATATACTTATACTTGTAGTATCATTTTCTTATAATCGGGCTTCAGCAGGAAAATAATGATGATTATATGTTTTGTGGGTCTTAGATAGCAAAGGCCATGAAAGAATTGCAAGGTCCTGCTTTGACAGCTGTCCTTGAACGCCAGAGAACAGGTGTACTTCAAGGTCTGTATCATTGTTGCATTGCTTGTTGTAGGACCTATTATTGTAGATTTTCCTTTGTTAATTTCTTGCTTTGTTGAAATAGATTCTCCATTTTCTCATTTTCAGTTTCATCTTGTGTTGACAGTAATTGTCTTTTCTAATTTTCAACAGAAATTTCTGAGCCATCAAAGGCAATAGTTACAACTCCTGGACCAAGATCAGGAGGTAAAAGTGCAAAGCCAACTGCAAATGGCAGTGGGGAACGCTCATCTTCAAGATCCAGTCACAAAGTCACAGCTTCTGTAAGTTTCACTGTAATTAAAAAATTCTCCAGTGAGCAAATTTTATAGTATTATTAAATGCCTCAGTAAATTTAATGAATTTTTTTTTTTTTCGATTGTGTCTATTTTTTAAGATAGATTGTTTTTTGGTATCTCATTCACAGAGAACTTTCCCCCCTAAGGCTTCAAAGCAAGCAGTTGCTTTGGCTGCTCAGGATTATGCAGTTCAAGGACAAGCTTTGTTCAACTTGAAAGATTCTAATAAGGTTAGTATTCGGAAAAAAATTGCAAGGCTTTACAACAGCTGCTATGTTGCTATTTATTTTAGTACTCTATTTCTAGTGTCCTAGAGCAACAGAATTTACTATAATTTCCATTATTTAAAAAAGTCATTCATACATAAAGAAAGTGGCACCTGTTTATCTACAAATTCGTAATTCTTACAGGAAGATAGAGAAAGGCCTATTTCACGAAAGTATAAGTTTGAGGAGCCTCGTCTTGAACAGGTTCAAGAGCTAGAGGTCTGTTTCTATTGGTGCCTACTGATAAATCTAATTTTAAATTATGATTATATGAAATCCTCTTAGGAGACTTTATGGTTTTTGTTTGCAGAATGATCTTGTAAAGCATTTACGGGAAGATTTGCATCGGCGCTTACTGAGTTCAGATTTCAAGAAACATGTTGATGGTTTGGACTTGTTACAAAAGGTTTGCTGTTTATCTCGAGAATTGTTAGAAATAAATAGGCTTACATTTCTTTCTGAAGTTTATTTGATTCTTATATTTATTTACAAGTGGGGAAAACATTTATTGTACAGGCAATACATTCTCATATCAAGGAGATGATAGAAATAGTAGATATTCTCTTAAGATGGACTGTTTTAAGGTTCTGTGAGTCCAACACTACTTGCTTATTAAAGGTATGGATTTTGATTCATTTTATTTACTTGCATTCTTGAAATTGTTTTGGTGTTCTATCTTATCGATGCTATTTTTGGAACAGGTTCTTGAGTTTCTTCCAGAATTTGTAGATGGTTTGAAGAATGAAGGTTATACGTTGACTGAATATGAAGCTAATATTTTACTTCCTTGCTTAATGGAGAAGGTATCCCATGCTACAAATCTATTTCTCATTTTCTTGCTGTCATAAAAAACAGTCTGCATGTAAATGAAAGAAAAATTATATTACTTGTGCCATCACCTCCTAAAAGTCACAATTGTTGTATTTTAATGATTCCTTAAATTACACTCTATTATCATGCAGTCAGGGCACAATATTGAGAAAGTGCGTGAAAAGATGAGGGAGCTAACAAAACTTATTGCTGGTATTTATCCACCACCAAAGCTTTTTGCATATATATTGGAAGGCCTGCGTTCAAAGAACAACCGCTCAAGAATTGAATGTGTAGATCATATAGGATTTATGATCGATCACTATGGAGTTGAGGTTTGTTGTCTTATCTTTGAAATAGAAGCCTGCCTGAAGTCACTGCTAGCAGAATATAGGCCTACAGGATGCTAATATATTTAAAATCTTCGAGAGCAGATAGCTGGCCCATCAAAGGCCCTGCAGATTGTTGCTGGATTGACATCAGAAAGGGATGGTGAACTTCGGAAAGCTGCACTTAACACACTGGCAATTGCATACAAAATACTTGGTACTATTTGACTGCCTATTGAAGTATCCAATACTGCTTTTTTTATATGTCAATCTAGTAGTACAGATTCTAATATTTTCATATCTCAAACCATCTTAAGACTTGTTGTCCCTTTGTAAATGAAAAATACTAAGCATTCTGCCCTTTCCTTTTTGTTTGTAATCTTTGTGCATTTTAGAACTAGAAAAGTTGCTAAGATATCTAGAATCTAGATGATCACCATAGTCTGCTAACTGTTAACCTTAATAGTTCAGAATTCACATAGAATTCCTGTAATCATGCCACATAAATATTGGTCATTGTATCTCTCCTTCGTACACAAATTGATGGAAGTTCGATTGTTAAGTTCTAAATTCAGTTTTAGAGGTTATTTGGCAAATATGTGAAGTGAATTCTGGTGATTGCTTTCTTGCTTATGACGTTTCCATCGATTGCCTCCTGAAATATGACAAAGAAACAAGGATATTTCTGTATGCAAGGATCAATTTGTCTTCTTTTGCTCTATTTAAAATTCATGGACTTTACTATGGACTCTTGTTTAGGTGTTTCATGTTAGTATTTGCTCAACTATTTATTGTGTTAGGAACAACTTGTTTGTGAAGTGCCAAATCAAATATTTCTTTTAAGATTACCAATTTGGTTATTACTTCGATGTATTTGAGTTTTGAACTTGGAGCATTGTTGTGATAAGTACCCCAGGTCACCAGTAGAGCACAGTCCAATGGAAGAATGTCCCTCTACGGTGAATGTTTTTCTTTTCCTTATTTTTGAATTTGATGATGTCATCTTCATTCTTGGAGTCAGCCTTCTTGATGCAAGGAGGGTAGGTAGTCCAGGGCCCAAGGCACTCCTAGCTATCCAAACCAACTTGCAAAACAACTTGGAAGCAACAACACAGAAAGGGAGAGAAGAAACAACATAACTTTATATTATTTCATCAAACATCATACATGCCGGGCTGTAAGGCCTTCCCGGTTTCGGCCATATACATTCAAATCTTTGATAGAATAATCTTCATACATTCGAGGTCACAAACCTGCGATCCAAATATGCTAACACCTAATCTTTTATTCCAAATTGATGCCTAATCTAAGAGCAGAAAACCAAATATATACAAGAGTCCACCAAAGAGGTTGGCACTCAGATCCTAAAGATCCAACATAGGAAACAACAAAGACCCAAATTTAGGTCCACACACATCCCAATGAGAGGTCCCAACATTAATTACGCTATGGAAATTAAATGCAGAAGTCGGCCAGAAGATCCAACATCAAAATACACAACTCGGTAAGAAAGCCAACCGAGCACTGAGACCAGTCGGTGAAAACCCACCGAGTAGTCAAAACGACCACCAGTCAGTAAAGCACGATAGAAACAAGTAACCGAGCACGAGTGGAGAACAAACAAGTCTTCAATTGAGCGAACAAAAGCAATTATCGAGCAGTCTCCAAAAAGCTACCAAACCAAAACAAACATATTTTTGGTTGATACAAGATTGCCAAGAACCCAAGATGCTCCTGCATCAGACACCTGGGGTTAAAAGAAATGATTCTCCGAATCATGAGTCAGGTACAACCTGAATTGAATCCAACTCAGATTGAGAAATCCTAGATGAGGCCTCAATCGGTCTGTTCTTTCATTTTACTAGATATTCCATGTAATCCCTTCCTCTTGTACTTCTGCCAATTCTCTGTTTCAAAATCTGCTCAACTTCCTCTATCTGTTTCTTAGGATAATCGCTCGGTACTGTCACTTCTTCATCAGGTTCATGATACTCATACAAATCTGAAATATTGAATATAGGTGATATATCCATGTCATTAGGTAATTCTACTTCATAAGCATTTCCACTGTCAAATCTTCTCAATATTTTGCAAGGACCAAATTTCTTCATTTTCAATTTACCATATGTTCCAATAGAAAATCTGCCTTTCTTCAAATGAACCATAACTGCATCACCAACTTCAAAAGTTTTATGTCTCCTTGATCTATTTGCACTATCCTTGTATTTCTGATTACTTTGCTCCAACTTATGTTTCACTTCCTCATGCAATTTCTTCATAAACTCAGCAAATCTTTTTCCTTCATCACTCCTCTTCTCTTCTCTAGCTATATCTCTCAAGTCCGATATACCTCTCGGTTGTGTGCCATTAACAATCTCAAAAGGTGTCTTTCCAGTACTTCTATTTACTGAATTATTATATGCAAATTTTGCTTGTGTCAATATCAAATCCCAATTACTCGGTGTGTCTCCAACTAAGCATCTTAACAAGTTACCCAAACTTCGGTTTACAACCTCTGTTTGTGCATCAGTCTGTGGATGAAATTTAGAACTATACTTCAACTCAGTGTCCAACTTCTTCCAAAGTATTTTCCAAAAATAGCTGACAAACTTACTGTCTCGGTCAGAGATGATACTCCTTGGTAATCCATGCAACCTGACAATCTGATGTTTTTCTACATGGTATGAAATGTGTCATCTTAGAGAATCTATCCACAACAACAAATATGGAATAATTACCTCTTGTTGTCCTCGATAAGCCAAGAACAAAATCCATGTTGATATCACTCCAAGGTTTCTCAGGAATAGAAATCGGTGTATACAATCCAATATTCTGACTTACTCCTTTTGCAACTTGACAAACTCCACAACTTGGCACAAATTTCTGAACATCCTTATACAACTGAGGCCAAAAATACCTTTCCTTAAGCAAACGTAATGTTTTATCAATACCAAAGTGTCCAGCCAAACCACTACTATGTTTTTCCTTTATCAAATTAGTTCTCATTGATCCTCTCGGTATGCACAATTGAATTCCTTTGAACAACATATCTTCTTGAATGAAATAGTCTTCATACTTACTCGATTGATTTGGAATAGGTGCTCTGCACACTCTCCATTGCTCAGAAAAGTCAGCATCATTTTCATACAAATGCTTCATGTCATCAAAATCAAGAACCTCAATTCTCATTTCAATCAACAAAGATCTTCTACTCAATGCATCAGCAACTCGGTTAGGAACTCCACTCTTATGCTTTATCACAAATGTGAAATTCTGCAAATACTCTACCCATTTCATGTCTTTGATTCAACTTATTCTTACTACCCAAATACTGTAAAGCCTTATGATCAGTATACAACACAAATTCAGTTGGCATCAAATAATGTCTCCATTTCTTCAGAGCTTGAACAATAGCATAGAATTCTTGATCATAGACAAAATATTTCCTTTTAGCATCATTCAACTTTTCACTAAAGAAAGCAACAGGTTTACCTTCTTGAGTCAACATAGCTCCTATTGCACTTCCACTTGCATCACATTCAACTTGAAATACCTTATTGAAATCAGGTAAGGCTAATACAGACAATTCAGCAACCTTCTGCTTCAAAGTCTCAAAACTCTTATCAGCTCCATGCATCCATTTGAATTCTCTTTTGTCTCCTCTCATTGTCTCAGTCATAGCATTACAAATAGAACTGAAATTTTTGATAAACTTCCTATAAAAACTTGCCAATCCATGAAATGATCTTACCTCACTGACATTCTCAAGTGTAGGCCAACTAAGTATAGCTTCAACCTTCTCAGGATCCATCTTCAAACCATCAACTGAAATCACAAAACCTAAATACACAAGTTCATCTTTCACGAAGGAACACTTTTTCAAATTTATCAACAACTTTTCCTCTTTCAATCTCTGCAATACTTGTCTTATATGCATCAAATGTTCTTCTTTAGTCTTGCTGAATATCAGAATATCATCCAAGTACACAATTACACATTTATTCAAGAATTTCTTCAAAACCTCATTCATTAACCTCATAAATGTACTCGGTGCATTAGTTAAACCAAAGGGCATAACCAACCACTCATACAAACCTTCTTTTGTCTTGAAAGCAATCTTCCATTCATCACCTTCTCTGATTCCAATCTGATGATATCCACTCTTCAAATCAATTTTGGTAAAATATTTTGCTCCACTCAAACAATCCATTATATCATCCATCCTCGGTATAGGAAATCTATACTTAACTGCTATCTTGTTGATTGCTCTTGAATCAGTGCACATTCGCCATTCTCCATTCTTCTTAGGTGCCAATACCGCTGGTACTGCACATGGACTCAAAGTTTCTCTGATCAAACCCTTGTTCAACAACTCTTGAACTTGTCAGTTGAATTCTTCATTCTCGGTCGGTGTCAACCGGTGTGGTGCCTTGTTTGGTAAACTAGCTCCGGGAATTAGATCCATACAATGACTAATGTCTCTCATCGATGGTAAACCATCAGGTACATTATCTGAAATGATCTCCTTGTACTCGGTGAGCAATTTCTCAACTTCTTCGGGAACTTTATCTTTTGTTTTCTTACTCGGTTTGTTAGGAATCAAAGCATAACAGATATCATTCCTTTTCAAATCCTTAACAAACAGTTTACCTTCCATCAAACAAACTTTCATAGATGTACATGTCTCTTCAACAGATTCTTCAATCAATGGTAACAAGATTTGCTTCTTACCATCAACCCAAATAGTATATCTATTCACTCTTCCATCATGTATAGCATTTCTATCATATTGCCAAGGTCTACCCAACAAAATATGACAACAATCCATAGGCATAATATCACTCAACACCTTATCATAATACTTTCCAATTTTCAGATTCACAAAACTTTGTTCACTCACCATTAATGTATGCTCATCCTTGATCCATGAAATCTGATAGGGCTTCAGATGCTTCATTCTTTCTAACTGCAACTTTGTGACCATCTCCTTTGATGCCAGATTCTCTGAGCTTCCACTATCAACAATTACCTTCCAAACTTTGTTTGCAACTCTACATTGGGTCTTGAACAAACTTTGCCTTACAGGATCTTGCTTATCTTTCTCACTCCAAGGTATCCTTCTGATCATTAGATTTCCTTCCTTCTTAGGTTCATTCGGTGACTCCTCTTGCACCAAAGCATTTTTGCTACTACCGACTTTGTTGCTTGCATTTGTACACTCAAAAGATCTATGTCCTTCACCACAATTGTAACAAGTTCCTTGGAACCCTCTTCTGCTATTACCACCTCGAGAGTAGTTGCCTCTTTCTCGGAATGAGCTTCCACCTTTGCATTCGGTCTTGCCTTTGTCTTGATGTGTGTCTTGATTTGTTTTGTCCTAATCAGATCTACCATTGTCTCCATTAGATCTACCTCTTCCTCTAGGGAATCTACCTCCTCTTCCCCTTTGCCTTTGTTCATATCTTTTGTTCAATTTCTCCTCAGCTTTTAGGGCAAACTGATATGCTTCTTCAATACTCTCCATCTTTACCAAGCTGATCTCATCTTGTATAGAACTTCTTAATCCATTCAGATACCTTGCTATTCTTTCCACTTCATCTTCAACATGTCTAGATCTGATGTCTAATCTGTAAAATTCCTCAGTGTAATCTTTTACCGAGCTATCTTTCTGCTTCAAACTTTGCATTCTCCTAGCTAGGTTAATCTGGTAATCACAAGGGAGAAACTTGCCTTTCAATTTGTTTATCATCTTATCCCATACCTTGATCTTGTCTTTACCCTTTTTCTTTCGATCCAATTGCAAATGCTCCCTCCACAAGGATGCATGACCTTTCAACTTTGTACTTGCAATCTTTACTTTCTTCTCCTCTGATACATTCTCATACTCAAAGTATTTCTCCATCTCAGTTATCCAGTCTATCAATTCATCAGAATCCAACTTTCCACTATACTTAGGAGGATTAAACTGAGGTGTGGACTTCAAACTTGTCAAAGCTCGCAGGAATCTCTCTTCTTCCTGATCCATCACAGGTGTAGGTGCAACTTCTCCTTGCACTTCTTCAAATTCATCATCACTAACATCCTCAAGTTGTCTTCCTCTGTGTTGGGTTGTCTCAACAACTTCCAATCTCGCAGCAATCTGTCTTTAGCATATCAACTAGATCTGGATCTGCATTTCCTCTGCCACGAACCATCTTGAAACCCTCTGCAATCGTAGGTCAGATTGCAATCTGCAGCCCCACAACAATATCAACCAACTCGGGTTAGGGCTTACAAGAAGGAACCTAGATCTCACCTTTGCTCTGATACCACTTGACGCAAGGAGGGTAGGAAGTCCAGGGCCCAAGGCACTCCCAGCTATCCAAAGCAACTTGCAGAACAACTCGAAAGCAACAACACAGAAAGGGAGAGAAGAAACAGTAGAATGTTATATTATTTCATCAAACATCATACATGCCGGGCTGTAAGGCCTTCCCGGCTTCGGCCATATACATTCAGATCTTTGACAGAATAATCTTCATACATGCGAGGGCACAGACCTACGATCCAAATCTGCTAACACCTAATCTTCTATTCCAAATTGATGCCTAATCTAAGAACAAAAAACCAAATATATACAAGAGTCCACCAAAGAGGTCGGCACTCAGATCCTAAAGATCCAACATAGGAAACAACAAAGACCCAGATTTAGGTCCACACACATCCCAATGAGAGATCCCAACATTAATTACGCTACGGAAATTAAATGCAGAAGTCGGCCAGAAGATCCAACATCAAAATACACAACTCGGTAAGAAAGCCAACCGAGCACCGAGACTAGTCGGTGAAAACCCACTGAGTAGTCAAAACGACCACCGAGACCTGTCAGTAAAGCACGACAGAAACAAGTAACCGAGCCCCAGTGGAGAACAAACAAGTCTTCAACCGAGCGAACAAAAGCAATTACCGAGCAGTCTCCAACAAGCTACCGAACCAAAACAAACATATTTTTGGTTGATATAGGATTGCCAAAAACTCAAGATGCTCCTGCATCACTTCTTCACATTGGTTATTTCCTTTTTATGAACATACTTTAAGGTTTTGAGTTATTTTTCATTGTTGTCATTTAGCTTTCTTTTGAAAAGATATGTGAGGTGACATCATTGTTGTCATTGTAATTGTGTGATTCTCATCCCTTACTTATTGCTCAAATTTTATTCAAATTTTCCCAAGTCTAGGATTCCATGGTCATTGAGGCAATGATATATCTTGTTCTATGTATGAGTTTGCTATTTATCTTTGAAAGTTTATATTCATACAATAAAATGTTTCATTATTTCTCTTTTTCATGGTTTGTGTTAAGTTTAATTAATATGCTTTTGTTTTAATTCTAATTTTACTTGTATTGGAGATATATGATACTGAATTTTCCTTTGGGCTTTGTTTTTTCAATGGATATACTTGTCAACTTTCAATTTATGATGAATGTGGGGCATACTCCCTTGTTGGGTAGTGTTTGCCCTGCCAATATTAATCAAAGATTTTACAAATAAAATAGGGTAGAGGATATTTTCCCTCCTAATATAGCTCATTTATTACATATTTTTATTGTTGCAATTCGTTGAAGGCACTAGTAACTGGCTTCTTGTTCATGTAATAAATGTTTCATTATTTCTATTTAACATAATTTGCATTAAGTTTAATTAAGACCCTTTTTCTCTTATTCTAATTTTACCTGATCAGAGAGCTATGACACTCATCTTTCCATTGGAGTTTGATTTTTGAAACATCAATTTATGATTAAAGTGCATAATGCCCTGCCATGATCAATCAAAAATATACAAATAAGATAAACTACAAAATAAATTCCCATCTAATACCTTCAAGATAAATTGTGATTTATGACGAGATATTATTTTAAATTAAAATAAAAGATAAATCTGATCATATTGGAGTATATGATAAGTACGTATTGTAAGGTAGAAGATGAATTTTGACATATGAGGTGGTTGAAGAAGTTAGTTAGATCCACCTCAGTGAGTTAAAATAAGATAAATTATGAATCTCTGAGTGTCAAAGATGGTCTTAGAGCATGCTTGAAGGCTTATGATGACAGTTGAGTGTCATGGGAGTGTAAAAAGGACATCTAGATGACTGGAATAGACATTTGAAAGGAAAAACAAGTCAGTTTGGTGACAACTGGAAAAATAGGTGCCTCTATGCAAAGAGGACTGTCAAGTGATATGAACACACCTAAAATAAGCTCTTGGAAGGCTGCAGTTGGTTTATGACGTTTTTATGAGATAACAACAATAAAATTACGTGCCCAGAACAAGTTTCTGCAAGTAACAACTGGTCATATGTCCTCAAAGAGTCAAAGTATACCTACCTTCATCCTTCATCAAGTGGCAGAGTCAGCCTCTCAAACTTGCAGAAAACATTGAATCAAGTTGCATATGATAGCATATCCTTGATTTCCTACTTGTAGCAGTTTGAAAGCTTCACAGTAGGCAAGTTATTTCTCAGTTTACAGATGGATGTTTAGGTTTTCGAATTCTGAATTTTCTTTTCTTTCATGAAAGACATCAGATTTGAGTTATCAAGTTGGTATGGTGAGGTTATTGACAGATTGATGGTGTTCAGTTTTTTGTTCTTCAGAGGATTCAGCAGTTCTAGAATGAAAATTTGCTTCACAATTCGAGGGGATGCTCGTGTGCAAATTACTATTTAGTAGAGGCTGATTCTGGCACTCTTTCTACTGTCCTATTTTCGGGCTAGGACGAAGGCTTATTTTTAGGTCCCTTTAATTAATTTCTATTATTTACTTTGTTTACAAGTAGATTTGCTTAAAAGTTCTTTTCTTTCAGCTTTTCAGCGGCCTTTAATCATTTTTTTTTAAAGATCACTTTTGGGATTAAATAAGGTTATTTTAAAGTCCCAATGATTGGGCAGCCTTTGATCACATAAACTCTAGAGAACAATAGTGGATGTGCTCTTGCTAGAAAACCCATTGTTCAAGATGAAGTTTTTGTTGAATGACTTGATTAAGAACTCTTGCACATCCATTTGGTTTAAATTTACGATTTATCCATAAACACTCAACTCTTTTCTTTGTCCTTCTGTGACTGGTTGATTTTTGTGAGAATGCTTTTTTAGCATTTACTTCTAGAATAAGTTTGCATATTTTTCATTTTATAAACAATATTTTTCTTCTCTCTTGCTCCCCTATGAATGTGTTTTCTTCTCTACTATTATTGGTTGTCTTTGGGATTCCAACTTCAGTGAATTTTTCCTTCATTAGCAGGTCCCACTTTTTTGAGTGTGTCAGGTTTTTTGTCATGCCTTTTGCTTTTGTTATTAATTTTTTTCTGTATGGATATCCTGAAAGATGTTAGGTCTAATGGTTAAGCTAACATTAGAATTTTCCTATGCTAATTCTTAATGCTTGTATTTGAATTTGCTCATAATTCTAGGTGATGATATCTGGAGATTCGTGGGGAGGTTAGCAGATGCTCAGAAGAGCATGCTTGATGATAAATTCAAGTGGAAGGTGCTTCAAATTATTCCTGTAGTGATCTGATAGTTAAGTCTGGAATTTCGTCGATACTTGAGTATTGATGTATTTAGCTTATATCTGTTTTGTCAGGCTCGTGAAATGGAAAAGAGAAAGGAAGGAAAGCCTGGTGAGGCCAGAGCAGCGTTAAGGCGTTCAGTCAGAGACATTGGGTATATCATATTTTATGATTTTCATCATCACTATCCTGTGTTCTACAATTTGATGTTTTATATCACTATGTACATACTATTATCTGTGACTCATTTATATTAAATTTTCTGAGCTGAAGCTTTCCATGTTTCTTTGTTGTTTCTCAAATAACAAGAGATTTCTGTCTGTTAAAATCACAATAGTTTGGAGAGAGGCTATAAAAATCCAATTTATCTAACTTGATTTCATGCAAAATCTTATGCCATAGATGTCAGAAATTCTAGCCCATTCAGTAAATTGATAAGTACACTGCATTTCCATATAATTGAGAACCCGACTTGGCCCAAATTCTACAAAGTAAATTATTAAGTCTTACCTATTTAAGCCAACTATAAAAAGTTTTGATACCCTTCCCAAAACAATTTGTATCAGTCTCACTTTGTTGAGAACTTTCAGGAAGTTAATATCTATGGAAGAGCTTTAAATTTTATCTTTGCAGATCCTTGGAGATTCTAGTTATTAGACATACATGCAAGCATGATATCCTAAAAGTGTTTCCTTTTATGCTCAATTGAATCTCAGCATGTAGGTCAGGTTTGAATTCTGATGAATCTTCGAAAAAAATCAATTCTTTTTTGGGCGTGTAGTATCTACTCCCTTGGTTTATTAAAAAATGGACATTTTTTCTCCATCATGGTGTTCCAAAAGCTTTTGCAAGCTTTTCCTTTTCACCTAGATTTAAGTTTGTCTGATTGCTTATTCTAGCATGCAGAGATTGTCTGGCTGATCTACAGAAGAAACATTGCCTTCCACTAAGCAATCCCTGCAGAGCAAGTCCTGGCTATCTAAAGCATAAAGAAAGTCAGATAATAATTATGTGAAAGAATGATGGGAAAGGTTTTAGAGAGGACCATAGATCTTTGCCTATTGTTGTAGTTGATATTTGTGGTTAGAGGCTCCATTGTATGGATGAAAGGTGGCCAGAAGCCTCGACTACCATCATAGCTCCCAAAGACCAATTTGTCTTTTTCTGTATATCATGTTAATGTTTCTTTGTATGTAAATGTTTTCCATTTGTCTTAAGTCTACTCTGGAACTTATAATATATGCCTTTCCTTGTCAACAACCATCTAATATGTATTTAAATATAATCTGTCTAGTTGCTTCATTTTCTATGTTATAGCGATCTTAAACCTGATTTTTGTAGTTACCTTTTAAATACACCATTTACTAATTGAGCACATAATCCTGTTTTCTTTTGCTATGGTTTCACTATGGCTACTTTGCATCGTTATTCTTATATTTATCCACTTATTCAAGCTCCGTAATAAAAACTTGGCTAGTTTAAGTTAGTACTATTATACAACAGTTTAATCAGGTAACTTATTGTAAGAGAGAGCAAGTTCTTTTTTGTTTCAAAGTTATGATACAGGTTTGTGTGTCGGGAATCAAAACATTGTTTAACTTAAGATGTGTTCCAATTTACAGGTTAGAGACTGCTGAACAAAGCGATGATTATATTCCAAGGCCTATTTCTTCTCCAGTTTTGCCAAGGTTTGGTTGTTTTACATGAGCCTATGTACTTAGTAATGTTATTGTTGGTCAATCTGTTTGTTTCCACTAAATGTTCAATGATACCGATTTTTGGCATTTGTACTTGAGGTTGATACTTACATCTCTTTTTAGTTTCAGAAACTATGTAATTGCACCTTTCTACATCTTACTTCTCTGGACAGAGTAGTTATTCCTGATGTCCGTTGTCCCCTTTGCAGTATTCGCACAAGCTATGGACATTTTGAGGCCCTTGCAGATCAACAACTTGTGAATGGCCCAGCAACAGGCCCATCCAATTGGAAAGCAGCAATTGATGTTATCGACTGTGGATCACCAGATCAGGTCATTTGAGTGATATAAATTGATCTTATACATTAGACCAGATATCCCAAGTCTGTCCACAATTGGTACCCATTATTTGACTTTCTTTGACACATGAATTCACTCTCTATTAAGTGAATAAGGAAGATCATATTGCTATTACTTTAAGATAATATCATTTTCTCCTTTTATCTTATATGGCTTACATTTTTTATTATATAACTTAGTTGTTCCATTTCCCATTTAATTTGTATAAATTGATTCTTAAATCAAGAACTCTTTTTAAAATCATCGTTTAAAAACTCGTATTAATATTAGTTTTTATTGAAGACATTTATTTCAGCTTAGAGTCTCCGCTGTTGTGCAGGCTGTTGAAGGCATGAAGTTTGTTTGTTATGAGCTGAGCCAAGCTAATAATAATTCCAGTAGCACAGCTATGGAAGACCTTGTAAATGACGCAGATCAACTTGTATCATGCTTAACAACAAAGGTTTGCATATTTGGAATTTTGAGTTTGCTCAGATTTTGATGGGTTGACAACAACCGGCTAACATTTTATTATTATGTTGATTCAGGTTGCCAAAACATTTAGCCTGGTCCTTGTCGGTGCATCTTCAAGGTCTTGTAAATATGTCTTGAACACCCTTATGCAGGTAAATTGCATGTAGATCTTGATTTTCTTTCTTGTGTTGTTACGAGTGGCTTTTGGATCAGTTTTTTAATGATCTATATACATGCAGACATTCCAAATAAAGAAGGTTGCTCATGGGGTGAAGGAAGACACGCTGTATAATCTTATAACTGAGCTTCTCTTATGGCTTCTGGATGAAAGGATTCAATTGGTGGATGACGGGAGTCAGCTACTGAAAGCATTGAATGTGTTGATGCTGAAAATTCTGGTAAGGCTTTTATTGTGTTAGTCTTTCATCCACCAACTATATTGTCTTATCTCTTTTTTAAAAATATCGCACATTCTTTAAAATCTTGCTGTATTGAGTACCTAAGAACAAAATCGTCATTTTTCTTTGTTGCAGGAAAATGCAGACAGAACTTCAGCTTTTGTAGTTCTGATTCGTCTTCTTCAACCACTAGATCCTTCTAAGTGGCCCTCTCAAGTGTCTATGGATGCTGATGCTATTAGAAGTCATAAGTTCTCTGATCTGATTGTCAAATGTCTCATCAAGTTGACAAAGGTAATGATATTTCTGAAGCCTGTTCTTTGAACTGATAATTCTAGCACTTTGGAGGAATCTGAGACAAGCAAGTAATTGGATTTTAATGCTCTCCATATTCAGGTTCTTCAAAGTACCATTTTTGAGGTTGATCTTGACCGACTTCTGGAAAGCATACATCAATATCTGCAAGAATTGGGGATGGAAGAAATTCGCAGGAGGTATTCATAATGCGTATTCATAAAGCATACATCAATTGTTTCCTTGACACGTGATAAATATATTTGTTTTAACGTGTTACTGAAATTATTAAATTGTCACAGAGCTGGTGCAGATGATAAACCATTGCGTATGGTTAAAACTGTATTGCACGAATTAGTCAAACTCCGTGGAACTGCAATCAAGGGCCATCTATCTATGGTTCCCATAGATATTGAACCACAGCCTATAATTCTTGCATACATTGAACTTAACCTTCAGGTGATATATTTGTGTGAGCCTTTGGTTAACAATATATTCTACTTCCACAGCTGGATTGCATTTGTCATGTATAAATTCTTTGGTGGAGGAAAAACTGCAAGCTATAGTTCTGGAATAAAACATGATTTGAGATTATAACTATGGCAAATATTACGGGAGGGAGCTTTATGCATAACTTATTTGTATTCTTAGTAGAAATAAAGAAAGTGCAAAGATGGTTTATCTGAGCCTCGCTTCTCCTTATTGTAGACTTTGGCAGCTGCCAGAATGCTGAACCCTGCTGGAGCGGTTGGTCAGTCCAACTGGGGAGACTCAGCTCCAAATGGTCCAACATCAGCAGCACCACACTCTGCAGATGGACAGTTAAAGGTGGAAAATGACACTACCTATATTTGTTTGTTGCATTAAAGCAGTGTTAGCTAGTCTGTATGTTCTTTCTGGCAATGATTGATTTATGTCTCTAATATACATGGTATGTATACTTGCTCCGTTCTTTTCAGCAAGAACTTGCTGGAATTTTCAAGAAAATTGGAGACAAACAGACTTGCTCAATTGGTTTATATGAATTATATCGCATAACTCAGATGCACCCTCAGGTAAGGCTGTGATGTTAACTTGCCTGGTCAATTTTAGCCCAGTTGTGGAAATTAAGAGTCTCTATGTGGAGAAATCATTTCAGTATAACAAAACTGGTACAAGTATTGCCTTGATCGAAACAAATTGCAGTTCATCATTGACTATATTATTGCATGGGTTTTTTCCTCAAAATTTTAGGGCAAGAGTCACACATCATCTGCTTCCCAACTGCATATTAGATAAAAACACGGGCATCCATGTTTTTAATAAGATTGATCATGCTAGACTCTATTAAAGTCTTTAATCCTTTGTTCCAATAGTTGAAGCCAATATCGGGGGATATGTAGAGAGAGTTTTTTGAAACTCATTATCAGTTATTGATGATTGCATTTGCTTGCAGGTAGATATTTTTTCACAGCTACAAAATGCAAGTGAAGCATTTCGGACGTATATTAGAGATGGTTTAGCACAGGTAACACAGACCTAACTGCCATCCATATGATAGGATTTTTCATTTTTACATCTATTTAAAGTTGTGCTGAGCTTTTCCCGTCTTCCTTGTCTGGGTACACAGATGGAGAAAAACTCGGCAGCCGGCAGAACACCCTCCAGTGTGCCTATATCAACACCACCTCCAGTTTCTTCTCCCACTTATACTTCTTCACAACTTGCCCCACCTTCCCCTCTGAATGATAGGTTACAGATGGTTCCAAACCTGCTCTCCTACCGTCAGGAGCCTGTAGATGGAAATGGCACTGGAACTTTTCATGCCGGGGCGTATGATCAATATGATACAAGGAAGCTTTCACAGATACGTTACCTAGCTCGTCAATATGAAAGCAACAATTTTACAGAAGGTAAAACATTCTCTGTATTTCGCCTTTATTGTTGAGGCTTGGCTTGTCTATAGAATATCAGAAACTTATTAAACGTGCTTGCTTTAAAAGGTGAAAACAATTCAGGTAACTCTGCTCCACGTGGCGCGTTGGATGCAATTAGAGAAAGAATGAAAAGCATACAGGCGGCTGCTGCTGGAAACCCTGTGACTGGATCTCTGAATGCTTATTCCAATGGATTACTGCAACCAGCGATCTCTCAAGTCAGTGACCCTCAAGTAAATGATTCTTCTAGTCTACAGGCATCGCCAGAGTCTGGTGATGCACATCCAAAGGATGAGAAGGCATTATCTGTTCTTCAAGCCCGCATGGAGAGGCTCAAAAGTGGAGTAATTTAGGCTGTTTGATGGTATATACTGTGGAATCATATCTTATCGCCAAAGGTAAAGATATTTCATCCCTTTAGTTTCTCATTTTCCTAAATAATATATTTGGAAGTATTGCACTTGTCCAGTGAAGAGGTCTGATATTGTAAAGGGGAATTATAGGCTGTTCAATTACGGTGAAGGCGAGTGTTCTGAATTGCCAATAAGCCTAGGCCATTTGGTTGCTCTACGGAATAGCTGTGACAGTTTGTCCAGCTTTATTTAGCAGCTGATCATCCACTTCCATATATGTACTCACTTGCAAGGCAGGGCTGGTGTTGAAAATCGTATGTGAGATGTCTTGCAGGTTGTAAATGAAAACTATTTTTGTCAGCCAATATTCTATCTCAGGCATCCTGGCTAGTCTCTTCTCCAACAGCTTATTTCTGGGCCTTATAAAAGTTGTCAGCATCTCTGGAAACTTTTGAACTAGTCTTTACATTATTGAAGAGTCATCAAAGTGATTCAGCTCCTTTGGAACGCTGGCAGCAGCTTGCCTGCGGCTTCCGCTTTTTTGATAGGGAGCTTTGGTGGAATTCCATGTAAAAGCTATTCATGATATGTTCTTATAATCAAATAAAGTTGTGATTTTAGGTGCATATATTTTTGCGGTTGGCCTTACATTTTGGAAATACTCTTATTAATTTTAGTGCTTCATAAAGGGAGGCGACTCAAACTTTTAATATAGTGCAATTAGTTGTCAAAGCTGCCTGTCTGATAAGAGATGCCGGCACAAACGATATCCAAAATGAGGCAAACAAAAGCATAGCTACCACAAAATTTGATATTAAAATTTCCATCATGATACAAATAAAACTCTTGTTATTTAAGTGAGAGTAGTCATACCCACCGGAACTAGCTTTTGGAACTTTATATTTTAGCTATGTCTATTGTATACCAGTTTCAGGCTTAGCATTTAATAACTCAAATGAAAGAAGCAGATTCATCTGAAAAGTTTTAGTATTTTACAAATCAAATGAAAGAAGCAGATTCATCGGGAAAGCTTGGTCGTACTCCATCGATAAGTATTTAAAATACTTAATTCGTGGAATTGAAATTGGGTACCGGGTGGGGGTATAATATGTTGGTATTTTTTTTATGTTAGGGCTTGGTATGCATTTTAAAAATATATAAAAATTTTCAAATAATATAATATAAATCAATAACTATTTATATTTATAAAAATCAGTATAAAATATGCTGACAGGTAAAATTTTAAAATAACAAATATACAATTTAATTCGATTTTGGTACAAAATGATGCAGACGTAGATTGCAATCTAGAGCATATTTATATATACTGATATTATGAGCATTGATTTGATATTACGAGCATATAATCAATGCTCGACTTCAGTAGCTGCATTAAAAAATCTTTAACAGTTTCACATTACATGTTCTGAGCAGAAAGTTTATACTTTAAACTAAAAACTGAAATAAAATCTATGAAACTATTTGATTGTCAAAAACTCAATGAAAAACTTAAATATAACACTTTATAAGATTTATAAATTCTAAAAGATCAAAAATCAAAATTTGTGAATTCCCTAAAGATCCAAAATCACAATTTTTCCCTTTCAATTAATTTCGTACAATGAGCCTACACCATCAACAATTAGTTTAAATAATAACAAATTAATGATGTGATGATAATTTATTTTTTCAAGACAACGTAATAGAATTATCTTTTTTTTGTAATTTATTGTATTATTATTTTTTTTTCAAAATTTTTTTCTTTCCTTCTTAACATGCCATCTACAATAGTGTAAAATAAAAAATTAATACAAAAACTATTTTATTTTTTTATTACAAAAGATGTCTATTTTGGTAACATCAAGTTTTAATTTCTATGGAAATTAATTAAACATCTATTTAAATTTCCATGTTCAACTAGACAACTCTAAATATTCCATAAAAAATAGATTGCATATTTGTAGTAGGTTGTTTCTCCTATTTCATTCAATACATGCCACCAACTCTCACAAGCACTTTAAGATTTCGTAACACTTTCAACTGCAGTTACTAAAAGTAAAAAAAAACAAAGCTTTAAAACAAATGACACAAACCTTTAACAAAATCCATTTGTAATAGTCGTTAAGTGAGCATCTGGTCAACTACATAGTCATCAACATTTAACACATGATGAGTTTCATAACATATGATGCTCGATGCTCCTACAAAGATGCTCCTACAAAAATGGCTACGATTAGTGATCGCCTAAATTTTGGCCATTTATGTTTTTCCAATATCCTTCCTCATCTCTATCAAATTCACTTGCCAAAATATTATAAACATAAATATTATAACAATTGCAAAATATTATAAACATAAATATTATGATAAGTGCCTAGATGTTTGAAGTGGTTGTTTCTAATGAACTATAACTGATTGAATGCTTGAAGATGATAAGTTGATGATCACCGAGCTACAAAAGTGAATGCAAGACATTAAATTAGTTAATGCATTGTATTGTCATTGATGTCAACTTAATATGGTTTGATTGTTCATACACATATTGTCATAACCTTGAAGATCTAAAGAGACAAAGTTTATGTGGTCGGTAAAACATAAAAAGTTAGTATACACCGAGTGACAGTGAACATCGAGCAGTTCAGTGTGTACCAAGCACAATAGTAACCGAGCAAGTGTTACCGAGCACTGTAGTAACTAGAGTTAATGACCGAGCATAACTGAAGATGATGACCGAGCTTAACTAGAGTTAAATAACGACAAAATTGCTTAGCTGGCAGAGCTACGATTTAGGGATTGACTAATTGATTGCTTTATTTTCAACGATCAGTTAAACTAAAGCATGGAAGGAGATTTAAAATGTGTTTTATTCACAGTTATCAATGAGAGATTTACAAAATAAAACTAAAGGAGAGCTTTGCGGGATAAAGCAATGCATGTCAAGTTTTACGGATCAAGAAGAGATCTATGATAAAAACAAGGAGATTGAGCGGCTAATCATGTCTATATAAAGAGACAAGGAATTCATTATCAAAGAGAGGAATGCTGAATATATTTTGTGTGAAGATAAAATTCTTTATGTAGATATGATCATACAGGTTAAAGAACAGGGCCAAGAAATTCTGCAGACACCAAGCAATAGAGGACAAAGCATTCACCGAGTAGGAGAAAGAAAGAAGCAAAGGAACTGAAGTGTATACTGATCAGAGTGATATTATAAAACTAACAATAGATATGAATACTTGCAAATCAAAGTTGTATTTTGAATAGATCATTTACTATATCAGTTTAACCGTTGATTCAGAAAATCTCTTAACCGAGTGAGATTTAATAATCCTTATTGTATTGAGATACTCAAGAGTATCAAAAAAAATTCTTGTTGACAACATAGTGAGTGCTAGGTCAAAAGACAAACTGTTGGTTTTAAATCCTCTAACAAGGTCGCACTTAATAGTCTGTATTGTAACCTTTAACAGGGTTGGCTCTTCACCGAGCTCACTTCAGAAGAGTGAAATTATTTTGGGTTACTAGTCCCAAGTGGTTTTTCCCATAGTGGGTTTCCGCGTTAAAAATCTGTGTCAAATGTGTATACGTTTCATTGCATTGATATTGTGTTTTACACATTATTGAAACTAGATTGGTCGGTTAACACTAAACTTATTTACTGCTACTCGGTAAAGTCTAGAAAAGATAAACAGTATATCATATCGAGTAGTTTATATTTGTTAAAGTTATTTATGACATACATCTTGATGAAATTGGGACTGTAAAATTGTTGGGATTAATGGGAAGTATGTACTGAGAGGGGAGGGGTGAATCAGTACCTCTAAAACTTTTGTATCCTTTAATCAATTAACCTTTGTAATCAATTGTATATCCATTCAATTTGATCTATACTATCTTGATGTGAGTTATATCAATTCATAACATTAACATACATGTGAACATTCATAGAAACATTCATGAAAGTAATTTGACACATAACACAAGATATGATATCGCAAAAAACTCCTGTTAGGAAGTAAAAATTGCGGTGGGATGACACCCACAAAATCTTCACTATCTGCAGATTGGAAGGGGTCGGTTAAAGCTTACAATTTGATCACTTCTGATGATCTACCCTGTTAAGAGTATCGGTGGAAACCTGTTAAAATCTACTCTTTTAGGAGCTTTAGCAACACTATTGAGTGTGCACTCGGTTAAGAGATTTGTGGTTGGACTATTAAATCCACCTTCCTTGAAAGGATTTTTACACTTTGCTCCACTTGTTAGAATGATAGCAAATTACAAATTGACCTGGTAAATGCAATCTCCTATTGTTGATACAAATCCAATTTAGTTTACTTGAAAAAAGATTATCACCTTATTGTGATTGAATAATACCTCTGATTCTTGGTATCCTCTGTTCTTGGTTATGATAACCAAATTCACCTTTTTATATTCTTGTTCTTGAAACTCTCAATTTGATCCATAGACATGTGCTTGTATGTTTCATCCATGTTCTCCTCTCTCTTCACATCCTTTTCATCCATGCAAAATGAACGATTGCATCATCTATTTATAGATGGATTGACATCATCAAGTTTCGAGAAAAAACATTGTTAACACTAAGATCAGGTTTACAACTTGTACCTAGATCTCCTAGTCTATGTGTTTTAAATCAGTTAGACTGATTAAAGCACTTACATTCATGTTTTGTCCCTAAAGAAATAGATTTAAAAATAAATCAATATCCTATAATAGAATAAGTTTGCTTTATCTGACGTAAAAGTCAGATCCACTTTTTGCGGGCTGCAACTGACTTTCGGTTTTTGTCTGTCGGTTATCCTCTAACTATCCTTCAGTTTTGTTATGTTGGTTGCACTTTAACTGTCTCGTCGGTTTGCACTGTATCCTGCACATCGAGTTTCTCTATCGGGTTCCTCTTTATCTTTCTGTCTTTGTATTTTTGGTTTACACACTAACTTTTGTCGTCGGTTCTCTTTTGCACTTAGTCGTCTTCAGTGATCTCTTTCTATCTAATCTTCGGTTTTCTCTTGTCCTTACTTTCGGTGTATGCTTACCGAAAGTGTTGTTTGCATACTAATGACAAATTAATGTCATCAATCTCCCCCTTTGATATTAATATCAAAAACTGATATGTGCAAAATACTAACAAAATGTTAAGTATATACAACATATAATCCTTAGTCATTTTAATGACTCCCCCTATGTATATGCCGGTATATCTTTACATATGATATCTTTCCTTGTACATATCATTTTCCATATGAATATACATATACATATTTACCATTTGCCCATCTGAATGAATGAATGTACATATCATTTTCCCTTTTATTTTGCACTATCATTTTCCCCCTTTTTTGATATTAAGGGCAAAGGTCATTACCTTATAATTTATCAAAAATGTGGGAGTGTGAAGACTTCATGTCTTCCATCATTTTCTCCCATTATTCTTTTAGGTTCTCAAGAGCCGTGTGCTCGAGTGTGATCTTGGAGTGCATGTCATAGATGATGTCTGCTACAGACATATCGAGGGTTGCTATCAGTTGCTTTGCTGAACTGATATGTTGTTGGAGTAGTGTACGGTTTGGTAGAAGTTGAGCTTGGAGCTCGGTGACTTCTTCCCTGAAATGTGTTTCTGCTTCCCATAGTTCCCACCTTAACCGTTTAATCTCAATGATCTTTTCATAATGCAATTTAACTGTATTGTCTCCATCAGTGGTTAAGCTTTTTGCACTGTTTGCTAGATCTGTATCTAGCTTTGCAATGTTGTCACTATTCTCTTTAGTGAACTTGTCTATTGTGCTCAACTTTTGAATCAAGGTTATAGCTTCAGTTATGATTGGGTCTAATTCAATAATGAATTCTGATAGCTTTACCTTATTGACTGCCACTTCTTGGCTGATGTTCTCAATAAGTGTCTGCTGGTAGTTCAGCTCTGCTCTCTCCTCAATTGCCTTTTCAACATCAATATTCTGAGTTATTATTGCTTTGCTTAGAGTGACTAATTGATCTAGAATGGGTTTGTTCTGATCAATATCAACATTGGGTACAATCTGGTGTAGTATGTCCCATGTTGTCTCTAGTACCATGGAGTCCGTGTGCTGTTTCTTAAGCTTCTCCTGTAACGCCTTTCTTTGGCATATTTCTTCGTATTCTTGTAATGCTTCAAAATCAAGTGTAGATGGGTCACATTTTGGTATTTCTATAAGTTCATCCAAGGTGACTTCCAACTTATTCTTCTTTGATTTCTTCTTCTTCTTTTGTGAATCACTAGAATGTAAAACCATTGCCAATTTCTCGGCTTTCTCAGTTGTGCTCGATGAAGTGACCTGTTGTGCTTCTTTTTGCTGCTTGATGTCGGTTTCAACTTGTCGGGTGTTTGTAGACATCTCCACATTCACCTTCACATCATCGGTAGCACGTTTGTCGGTTTCCTCAGGAGTATCATCTTTAGGTTTGTCTCCTTCATCGGTGTCCTTAGCTTCATCATTTCTTTGTTTCTGCATTCTTATCTGTTGTATCTACATCCTTTTTTGTATCTCCTCCTATAACCTTATCAGTATCGGTTACATTTTGAGTAGCTCCGATGTCTTGCTAACCATCGGTGTTGTCTTTCTTTTCTTCTTCCCCTGCATCTTTGGAAGTATCCTTTTCAGGTGACTTGCTTGATTCTTGCAGAATATTGATAGCTTGTATCAATATTGGCATATTGCCAACGGTTGTGTCCTGCTCATCAGTTGTGTCCTTTGCAACAGTGACATCTTCATCTTTATTAACTTCTTTTGCTGGCTCATCGGTAATGTCAATGATGTTTGTATCCACAATACTCTTATTAATTTTAGTGCTTCATAAAAGGAGGCGGCTCAAACTTTTAATAAAGTGCAATTAGTTGTCAAAGCTGCCTGTCTGATAAGAGATGCCGGCACAAACGATATCCAAAATGAGGCAAACAAAAGCATAGCTACCACAAAATTTGATATTAAAATTTCTATCATGATTGAAATAAAATTCTTGTTATTGAAGTGAGTAGCATCATACCCACCGGAACTTTATATTTTAGCTGTCTATTGTATACCAGTTTCAGGCTTAGCATTTAATAACTCAAATGAAAGAAGCAGATTCATCTGAAAAGTTTTAGTATTTTATAAATCAAATGAAAGAAGCAGATTCATCGGGAAAGCTTGGCCGTGCTCAATCGATAAGTATTTAAAAATACTTAATTTGTGGAATTGAAATTGGGTACCAGATGGGTATAATATGTTGGTATTTTTTTATGTTAGGTCTGGGTATGCATTTTAAAAATATATAATTTTTTTCAAATAATATAATATAAATTAATAACTATTTATATTCTAAAAAAATCAGTATAAAATATGCTGACAGATATCAAATTTAAAAATAACAAATATACAATTTAATTTGATTTTGGTACAAAATGATGCAGACATAGATTGTAATCTAGAGCATATTTATATATACTGATATTATGAGCATATAATCAATGAGCCACTTCAGTAGCTGCATTTAAAAATTCTTAAACAACAGTTTCACAATAAATGTTCTGAGCAGAAAGTTTACACTTTAAAAAAAAAAAAAAATTGAAATAAATCTATAAAACTAAAAACTGAAATGAAACTAAAAACTGAAATAAAATCTATGAAACTATTTGATTGTCAAAATCTCATAGAAAAACTTAAATAGAACACTATAAGATTTATAAATTCCAAAAGATCAAAAATAAAAATTTGTGAATTCCCTAAGATCCAAAATCACAATTTTCCCTTTTTAATTAATTTCACACAATGAGCCCACCATCAGCAATTAGTTTAAATAATAACAAATTAATAATGTGATATGATAATTTAATTTTTCAAGACCTCGTAAATAAATCATCTTTTGTTTTTTGTAATTTATTGTATTATTTTTTTTTCAAAATTCTTGTCTTTCCTTCTTAACATGCAATCTACATAGTGTAAATAAAAAATTAAAACAAAAACTATCTTATTTTTTATTATAAAATATGCTTATTTTGGTAACATCAAGTTTTAATTTTTATGGAAATTAATTAAACATCTATTTAAATTTCCATGTTCATCTAGACAACTCTAAATATTCCATAAAAAATAGATTGCATATTTATAGTAGGTTGTTTCTCCTATTTCATTCAATCCATGCCACGAACCTTTAACAAAATCCATTTGTAATAGTTCTGGTCAACCACATAGTCATCAACATTTAACACATGATGAGTTTCATAACATATGATGCTCGATACTCCTACAAAAATGGCTACGATTGGTGATCACCTAAATTTTGGCCATTTATGTTTTTCCAATATCCTTCCTCATCTTTATCAAATTCACTTGCCAAAGTATTATAAACATAAATAGTATGACAATTGCAAAATATTATAAACATAAATATTATGCTAAGTACCTCTCTTTGAAGTGGTTGTTTCTAGAGATAAAATAATTTTGTCAATGCTTTAAATTTGGAGAAATTATTCCATAATTGTATTCCTATTCCTATTCCTATCTTAAACAAAAAAAAAAATACTACTTTAAACAAGGACCCATAGCGTCTAGTTCCCTAAGTCCTAAAGATTAAGTCTTAAGATATTTGGCATAGAGTTAAAATAATATAAATAAATTTCAATATCCTATATAATTACCACTATATAGAATTTTCTTTGAAACTAAATGTAATATAAGTCATTAAAGTAAATATAATCATTAATATGTATAACTAAATATAATCATTAATTATAGTTGAACATTAAATATTAAATATTAAATATTAAATTAAGATTTCTATTAATATGCATTGTTATGAATATAATAATTTATTCTATTAGTATAATATATAATAAACATATTAATATTATATTATTAAGTTAATATTAATATATAATAGAATTAATTAGTTACAAATATAATATTATAAACAATAGTAGCAAAATTCAATAATAGAAAATTCAAAATATATTAGAACTATATAAATGTAAAAAGTTGTTAAAAAATAAAGTGTTATCATTGGACAACTGAAATGAAAATATCTCTCTACAAAAAGACAAAAGCCTCACCCCCACTACTGTAGCCACATTCAGCCAATAAAAATAGAGATAAATAATTTCTATTACAATATAAAAAAGTCAAAATATATTAAAACTATATAATGAAAAAGTTGTTGAAAAATACAATGGCGGCAGGAACTAATAATTTAAAATTTAACTTTGACTAAAATCATTTTCAATTTAAATGGCATGAAGTTTTTTTATTGATGGACATTCTTCCATTCATTATGAGTATAATACCTATGTATATTTGAAATATATATATATATTTGAGTATAATTTATTAATAATAATATTAATCTTTTATATTATGTAAAACTAACATATTGTAATATGAACAAATTATCCATCCATACATACATACAACAAATATGATAATGATTAACATAATCTGCTGCCCTCATGGGCATGCCAGGAGGGCCCCCCAACTGACAGCCTTCAAGATCTGCAATCTCTGCCTTTGTGCATGTTGCCTCCATCTTGGGTGTGGGGCCTGGTTTTGGTGACTGTGTTGTTTTTGGGTCACGGACTTTAAGGTTGGACTCCTTATTTGCTAATGAGGCGCCTGCTTCTTATGTGGACAAATTGGTGGGAAATAACACCCCAAGGAAGGACCTCTTGGTGGATGCTAAAAATAGTCTTGTTGTGTGCTCCAAGGAAGGATTGGAAGTGATAGTGCCAAATGAAATCATGGACAACATCGTTCAAGACATAAAGCTCTGCTTGATAGGTAAGTTTCTTGTGTTGAGACCTAATGTAGACTAGGTTTGTAGGTGGGTAGACGAGATCTGGAAACTAAAAGGAAGTGTTACTATTACTGTAGTGGCTAATAGTCTTTTCCTCTTTCATTTGTTAACAATGAAGATATGATTAAAGTCTTGACGGGAGGCCCTTGGGCTTTTGATAAAAGATTTAAAAGTTTCCTTTCTCTTTGTAAGTGAAACCCTCGGTTTGACCAATCTGTCGATTTGGGGGTTGTTGCTCCTACCTGGATTCATCTCCCAGGTCTTCCTTTGGTTTTGGGATTATAATGTCTTCAGAGGTATTGCTGACTCTTTTGGTACACTTCTAGTTGTGGATAAAGTTACTATGCCAAGATCAAGGCTGATCTTTGCTAGGATTTGTGTCAATGTAGTAGTTAATACTATTTTTCCCACTATGATCACCTAAGGTTGAAGTTTGGAAGATGGGACCAAGTCTTGGAATATGAAAGTGTAATACGTTTGGCCACTTGAATGTTTCTTGTAAAAAACCTAAGCAAGACTTGAACCCAGCGGTGGTTAGGAAACATATTTTGTTGTCTTCCCAAAATCCAAGTTCTCAGCCAAAAGAGGATCTCATGTGGTTAGAAGAAAACAATAGTTCTCACATGCACAAAGAGGGGGAGGAAGATTAGACTCAACAAATTTCTATGGATCCAGCTAATGGGTTATTTGATGATTGGATGGTTCAGTCATCTGTTAGGATAAATCAAGCCCAGTGTTTACAGGTTAATGATTTCAATCAATTCCCAATGATTCAAACTTTAAAAGAGGAAATGGGGAAAGAAAATATGAATTTAGAAGCTAATAAGGTAGATGAAAGGGATCCTATCCTTAATACTCACAAGGCTCTAGAGACACAGAATAGGGAGAACATTTCAAATCCTAAAAAGATAAGCACTTCAAATATCACAAAGGATAATAATCTGGTTGAAGAGGCACTAAATAAGGAGAAAGGTTTAAACAATATTCACTCCTTCGAGAAAAGCCACAGATCGGATGTACCTCTCATTCCTCCTAATTAAGATTCTAAAAACTTTGAGGGGGGACATACTTCTCCAATTGTGTCTTGGGAAAAACAAGTTGAGACTTGTTCTCTACAAGATATGGAGGAAGGTGAGATCTTCCTATCACCCATGGTGGAGAAGAAATTTCTAAAGATAGTGGATATATCAATAGATTGTGAGTGTTTAAAAAGATTCTTTGGCCTTTTTGGGGTTTGGTGAAAAGGACAATGAATGGACTCAAGTATTGAGCAAAGAAAAGAAAACAAAAAAATAGATATAGGTTCAAATACAAAAGTTGGAAGACCTAAAAAATATTCATGAATCAAAGAAGGGACAAGAGATGTTGCGAGTGGGAAGAAAAACACCCTTTATAATGTTTAAGGGATAAAGAGAAAGAAGAAATAAATTTGTTGTTCCTAAGTCTGCTACCTCAAGTACATTTGCTTTTAAAAATGGAAATTCTTTCTTGGAACATAAGAGGGCTAAATAGCCCTATTAAACAACACTCGCTTAAATGTTGCCTTATGGAAAATAGATTAACATTCTTATGATTTAGGAAACTAAGATGAAATCTGAAAATTTTGAGAAAATCATCTAAAACATTTGGAATACAACCCATTTTGTTGTTTCTGCCGCTGATGGGGCTTCTAGGGGACTGTTTATCCTTTGGAATCCTCTGTAATTTAAAGGTACTCTCACGGGGAGAAAGATAAATAGTATAGTTGTATATATGGAAGATATAACAACAACTGATAAATGAAATTTGATAAATTTTTATGCTCCAAATTCCAAAAGTGGCAGAATTGCTTTATGGAAAGATCTAAATGATATAATAAAAAATAGTAGTCTGGATCATTGGATGATTGGTGGGGATTTAAACTCTCCCCTACTCCCCTCAGAGAAGCATGGGGCTAGAAGGATTAATCTGGTAGTATGATGGACCTTTCAAATTTCTTTTCTGTTATTGGACTGATAGATATTGAGCTTAAAGGTGCTAAGTTTACTTGGAGCATAGAAGACAATGTGATAATTTGATACAAGTCAAACTTGATAGATTCATGATTACTAGTGACTAAAATATCCTTCCTCAACTATCTCTCAATGCTATCCCTAGAACAATTTTAGATCACAATGCCATCCTCCTCCATTGGGAACAAAACTTAAAGATTGGTCCTTTCCCATTCATCTATGAAATACTGTGGCCTTTCCATCTCAATTTTATGAAGATGATTGTTGATTGGTGGAATACTCCTATAAAAGGTACACCTATGTTTGTTGTCTCTTAAAAACTAAAAAAATTTAAAGATATGGTTAAAGAATGGAATAAAATCTCTTTTGGAAACATCTTCCAAAAGAAAGTCTTTATCTCTGGAGTTGAATGACATCCAAGTTCAAGTGGAGGGAAGACAACTAGGTGATAATATATATATGCCAAAGAAAGAGAGTTGAGAGCTGAATGTTTCAAAATTTCTAAAGAAGAGGTCTTCTACAACCAAAAGTCAAGAATTCAATGGATTGAAGAAGAAGATAAAAAAAATTCCACCAATCCACCATGAAACATAAATCAAGAAACAAAATAAGGAAATTCATAAGAGAGGATGACATTGTTCTCACAAAAGAAGATGATATAGATACAAAGGTTGTTTCCTTCTTTTCCCAACTCCAATAGCAAATAAATCTGGACAGAGTTAAGATGGACAAGGTTTTCGAGGTGATCCCCAATTTAATCACTGAAGATGGTTTGAAAGAGATGCTTAAAATTATCTCTATGGAAGAATTCAAAAAGGCGGTGTTCACCTTTGGGGATTTTAAGGCCTCGGGACCTAATGCTCTCCCTCCGACCTTTTTCCACGATCACTGGAAAATTGTGGTGGAAGACATTTTTAATATGGCTAAGGATTTATTTTTCAGATCAGGTAGAATTCTTTAGAAGATAAATGCTAATTTCATTGCTTTGATCCCCAAAAAAGATGACGCTTCATTAATGAAATAATTTCACCCAATCATCCTTTATAATACTATTTATAAAATTTTATCCAACCTGGTGCTTTCAGACTTAAACTTGTCCTAGATAAGCTGGTTTCTCAAAAAAGAAGAAGATTTATTCCGGGAAGGTACATAATGGATTTTGTTATTATCACTCATGAGTTAATTCACTCTATGCATCACAAAAAAAATGGGTACGGTCTTTAAATTTGATATCTCCAAGGCCTATGATAGAGTCTCATGACCTTTTATTACATAGGTTCTAAAAAAAATTGGATTTTAAAGGAAGAATTTATAGAATTTTAGAGGCCTTCTTCACTACTTCTTTATTTTTTCTATTGAATGGATCTCCCAAAGGTTATTTTTCTTGTGGTAGAGGCCTAAGAAAAGGTGATCCCTTGTGCCATATCTATTCATTTTGGTCGTAGAGGTTCTGGGAAGAAATTATAAAAGACTATGTGATCTTGCTCTCATAAAAGGAGTTAAGGTTGTTGCTACATTACCGACTGAAACCCATTAGCAATTTGTGGATGACACAATTTTCATTTGGGATGCCTCCATCATTAAAGCTAAATAGTGGACAAATGTCCTAAATGACCATGCGGTTGCCTCAAGTCAGTTTATAAATTACACTAAAATAAAGATTTAATTTTTTAATTTGATGTCAAGTAAACCGAAAAAAGTTATGGAGATCATAGGTTGTCAAATGGAGATTCTCCACACTTCCTATCTTGGTCTCCTATTGATCTTCAAATCCCCCCAAAACACCTTTTAGAATGGTATAATTGAAAGGTTTCATAAAAATCTTGCAGATCAAAAGGATAAGATGCTTAGTCAAGCTGGTAAGATTTATATTTTAAAGTTTCTCTTCAAAACATTCATGTTTATTATCTTTTCCTATTCAAAATTCTTGCCTCAATTGTTGAACAAATTGAGAAAATCCAAAGAAAATTCCTTTGGTTAGGCGCAAAGGAAAATGCCAAGCTCTCTCTTGTCAGTTGGGATAATGTTTTCCTTCTAAAGTATAAAGGTGATCTTGGTTTTAGAAGAATTAAAATATTTAATAAGGCCCTCCTCTCTAAGATATAATAACAATTTCTCAAAGGGTCAAAGGACTCGGCTTCTATTTTTAAAGCCAATCTAAATGGGGATGACACTCATGCTTTTATTTATAGAGATGGTCTTCCCAATGGTTCTATCATCTGGAATAACTTAATGAAATGAAAGGAACTATAAAGAAAAGTTGTTGGAAAGATTGTTGGTAATAGAAATGACACCCTCTTTTGGAATGATGTGTGGAGAGGAGATACATTTCTTTCTTAAATGAGTAATGTAGAAGGCCTAAAAAATAGTTGTATTAGGATGCTCGGAGACAAAGTCCAAGATTACCTTTCTTGGGATAGGGGAACTCCTTCCTAGATTAGCATTAAACATAGGCTTATCGCTAACAAACATATTTGTAGCAGATGGTAGCCTGATTGGGATAATAGGATCAGGAATATCTTTTTCTATATTGTGAGAGTGCTCATTGTTAGATAAGGATAAATATGATGATCTGGTTTGGAGGCCTACCCTTTAGGGTGAATTATCAGTTAGATAAACATATTTCATGTTGGATTTGACTCCTCAGTGCCTTGACCAATTTGATTGGAAGGAGGTTTGGATCTAAACTTATTCCCAAGATTAACAATTCATGGTGGATTGCAACCCATAATAAAATTCTCATGGTGGATAATTGAAACAAAAATTAGTTTCAATTTATAAACAAATTCTCTCTATGTTACAAGGAAAGTGAAATAATTGACCATTTGTTCTTGCATTGCTTCTTTCCTTTAGAAGTTTGGTTACTAGTTATGCCTCTAACTTTGGTTAATTGGATCTTCCCTTATTGTCTTTCTCAACTTATGGACTCATGGAAACTCTCTCCTTTTAAACATGTTATAAAATAAATTTAGAAACAGAGGATGATTAGGAGATGATCACAAGATTGTATATGTTCAACCCAAGGAGCAAGAAGTTGAAAATCAAAACAGTGAGGGTGTACCAGTTCAATCGATAGATGAGGCTCCTAGACCTGAACTGGTGATACCAAGGTATGTAAATTTGAATCATTCTATTGATAAAATTATTGGTGAGAAGAATGATGGTGTTCAAACTAGAAGAAAGATTAGGGAAATTACTTGTCTGATTTTTTAAAATGAACCTAAATATGTAAGAGAGGCATTGAAGAATGAAGATTGGGTTAAGGCTATGGAAGAAGAATTGGATCAAATAGAGAAGACCAATAATTGGGTACTGATTCCCAGACCTGTTGCTAAGAATGTGATAGGAACTAAGTGGGTTTTCAAAAATAAACTCAATGAAGCTAGTGAAGTAGTGAGAAATAAGGCAAGACTTGTGGTTAAGGGTTATGCACAAGAAGAAGGCTTGGATTATGGAGAGAATTTTGCACCAGTGGCTAGAATTGAAGGAGTGAGAATTTTTCTAGCCTATGCTTCTTACAAAGGTTTTAAAGTTTTTCAAATGGATGTTAAATCTTCATTCTTAAATGGAATTCTAGAAGAGGAAGTTTACATAGAACAACTTGATGGTTTTGCACTATCAGAAGAAAATGACTTGGTGTGCAAGTTGCAAAAGGCACTTTATGGATTGAAGTAGGTACCAAGGGCATGGTATGAGAGACTCCACTTATATATGATCAAGATCAGTTTCATCAGGACAAGTGAGGACAATAATGTTTACTTGAAGATTGAGAAGGATGACAGATTGTTGATTGCTGAAGTCTTTGTGGATGACATCATTTTTTGTGGAAATGACGAGACAGACATTTTCTTTTGCAGATGAAAAGAGGAAAAAATTTGAGATGAGGATGTTTGGAGAAATGAAATTCTTTGTTGGACTGTAGATATCTCAGCTCAGTGATGGAATCTACATCAGCCAAACAAAGTATGTGAGAGAAGGTTGAAGAATTTTGGGTTAGAAGATTCTAAACCGATTGGAACTCCAATGGCGACCAGTTGTAAGCTATCAAAGGAATAGGATTCTAGAGAGGTGAATGCAACTTAATACAAATCCATGATCAGTAAGTTGCAGTATGTTGTTCACAATAGTTAATACAAATCCATGATCAGTAAGTTGCAGTATGTTGTTCACAATAGGCCTGATATAACACATGTAGTTGGGATAGTTTCAATATTTCAATCTAATCCAAAAGAATCCCATATGGTGGCCGTGAAGAGAATCTTTAGATATTTAAAAGGCACTAAAGACTATGGCCTTTGGTATGATCACAAAGGAGTCTTTACTTTGAGTGTGTTCACTGATGTAGATTGGGCAGGTAATGTGGATGATAGGAAGAGCACAAGTGGAGGATCTTTCTTTCTTGGAGAGAGACTTGTGTCATGGACAACCAAAAAGAAGAACTGTATTTCCCAATCTACTGCAGAGGCAGAATATATTGGTGTTGCTATTAATTGCACTCAATTTGCTTGGATGAAGAAAATATTGGAAGGTATTAAGGAGAAGGTAATTGAACAAGTGTTTATCTATTGTGATAATACTAGTGCTATAAACATATCCAAGAGCCCTGTGATGCACTCTAAGAAAAAGAATATTGCAATTAAGTACCATTTTATTTGAGAGAAGGTTCGGGAGAAAGAGGTGCAGTTGGAGTATGTGCCAACTAAGGAGCAAGCTGCAAATAGTTTTACAAAGCCACTGTCTAAGAGGAAAGTTGGGGTTCATTCTCCTACCTGAGAAAGATTAAAGTGATGTTGTTGCATCAGTCCAATGTCTTGTATTGAAATTTTTTTGTTGGATTGATGTAATAAGGGGATACTCCTTAGGGGGAGCTCTCAGTGGTGCAGGAACCGATTACTTGCATGAGGTGAAGTGATCAATGGTATGGAATCTTTGGAATTTTTATCAAAGGGGGAGAGAAGTATTGATAAGTGGTGAGACAGATAAGAGAGAGTATGAAAGGGGGAGACACATAATCAAAGATGAAGATTCAGTGCAAGAACACAAGAAGAGAAGGGCATAGAAGGTTATCTGATTGAGAAGATGATGTTTTGATTATTATGTTTCCCTCAATGGTAATGTGGGGATATTTTTGGCATAACTAATGATTTGACGATACAGATTTGGTGTTGAGATGATAAGTTATTATGTTGTCATTGATATCAAGTATTGACCTAGTGTTCTTAATCTGCTTCCAAGTATGTGAGAAGGACGAACAATGTGTTGGAAGTGGTTTCAGTGGTTGCAACCCTTAAGGGAGACTTGGGAATGTGTTTAGATTCTAACTCTATGATCAAATCTGTTGATTATATGATTTGTGTAAGTTATGCTTGATTGAAGTATGATAGGACAACTACTAGAACAGTTTATGATTGTCAATGAGTGATTTGATTGGTTTATAAAATCTATGAAGAGTTAGGTGACGTGATCATAGGATTTTGTTTCTGATACTATGTTGTGGTCAAGGTTTTGACCATAAATGATTTAGATGATCGGTGATAATGTTTTGTGGTTACAAAAGTTGTTTCAGGGAAAGGTGACAACGTTCTTATACTGTCGATGGTAGATTTGCTTTTGGCAATCAATGACTGAGTTGCAATGAATAATTTGTGTTCCTTATGCCATGATGATGTGTCTCAATTAATTTATGGTAATGTATTGGCATTACATTGATCGAGGTAGATATTTTATCAAGATGAAGGCTGAGTTCGTCAAAACATGTTTGACTGTTCTTGACAAAATTAATTGTAAGGGTCTATCCTATTACCGACCTGTTTGGTAAAGTTGTTTATTATATTGGAATGTGTGTTGTGGTGCGATCTCTCTTAGCATGAAGATTGAAAAGTGATTTCATATGTGCTAGGTGAGATTTAGGATGTGGCCGCCTTGGGCTAGAACAATTATATTTATACCATGAATTCAAAGATTTGTGTGTGTAGATCGTGGATGTGAAGGTGCGATCAAGCCAGGGTATACCAGAGTAATCCGAGAAGATAATGTATGTGTTACAGAGGATCTGATCACGAAAAGGAGTTTCTATTTCAAGATCAAGTGACCTTAACATATTTTCCTATTGTAAATCCCTTAACCGGGTAGACCCTAATAGGTCTTATTTTTAAATATCTTAACAGGGTGGCTCATTAACTTAAGTTTTAAATCTCCTAACAGAGTCACTCCTAACAGAGTTACTCATAACAGAGTTAATCATAGCAAGGTATAGCTCCTAGTAGGGCTAGAGGTAAATCCCATAACTAGGTGGCACCTAACAATGTTTTTTTTAAACTTTTAATAGGGTTAAGCTCCTAACAGGTGTAAAACATAAAATGATGTATGGGAAGAAATGATGTTTCTTGTGATTATGGAAAGGGATAAATATGGGGATATATGTGTAATTATTTGGAAATGGTATTAAGGAGAAGATAATATTCTCTTCCTAGCCCCAAATTTCACAAAGGAAAGATCCACTTTGATCAACCATACGAAAATGGTTAATGCACAAATGCATCAATCAATCGAAAATAAGAAGAAGAAAGCCTTACAATCCCAAATAATGGATGAAGAATGTGTAATGGAATTGATTGAAACCTTAATTGAAATGAATTGAAGACAAGTACTAACCTCAAAATATAGTAGATCTGGAAAAGCCTATTTTCTAATGTCCGTGTTGAGTTTCGGTAAATTCTACAATCGTATCTGGAACATAAACACAAAGACGGACAAAACCTAGAAATATTTTCCTTTTCTGAGATAGGTCGACCTTGACCTCTTTGCGGGGGTGCAATTATACCCCAAAATGTCAACCTCGACTTGCACTGCTCCGACGTAAATTCTATTCACGGATCCCATAAGTTGGTTGAAAAGGGTATCTAAATCTGCTCTCAAATCCCCTATCATGTACCTATACCAGCAAGAAAAATGTTTTGTTTGTTGGGGGAGGGGTTTACCTTGGTCAAACCCCAGTTTTGGAATTAACCTTAAAGTATAATTGAAATTGCATAAATAAACAAAGTAAATAAACAAATTCACCTTGCTTGTATAGAAACCCTTGTGGCAGATTCGAATCCTTGGATCCACAAGTATGTATGCACCAAATGAATATAGAATTTCGGATGTAGGATGTCTCAAATCAATTGCTTGTAGTTCTTCAACACCAATCTTGAATGGATCTTGGAATAGGAAGAGGCTTGCATGGATGTCATGGATGGAGAAATATTCAACAAGAGGGCTCCATATAGCTTGAATCCTTCAATAGCTACCAATGGATCTCCTTGATGAATTGAATACTTGAATGTCTTTGAATGATTGAATGCTTGAGAGTAGATGCTTGCTTCAATAGATCATGCATAGAGTTTGGATGGATGAAATTGCTTCTTGCATCTTAGTAAAAATGAGAGGAGAAGGCTTCCTTATATACCTATCTAGGGCACAATCTTCTAGAGAGGCCTACATAGGAGAATTAAATTCCAATTAGACCTATACCCTTAGAAGTGGACCTATATTAAATATAATTTCAAGAGTAGGTGCCTCGAAGACCGAAACAACTGACCCGGAAGCGGGAATTAAATCTTTTCGAAGCCCGACATTTGGAAACCCCAGAAATATGAAAATTGGACCCGAGGTCAGGGTTGAGGTCGACCTTGACCCCGAGGTCAAGGAACTTAGCTTTTTAGATTAGGGTGCCAGAAATAGGCCAGAGAGAAGTGGAAAATGAGGCAAAATAGGGGAAAAGCCAGATCCAAGTCACAGACCCATTCAAGGCGCTTGACATGACCCCAAACCACTTACTCAGAGGACTAAACTAGTCCAAAATGGAAGTGCTTCCATTTTATGACTATACTATAGGGCATACTTCAGAAGAGTAATTTATTTGTGGGTCTTCATTCCCACCATGGTTTTCACCCATTTGGGTTTCCACGTGAAAATATTTGTGTTATGTGTTGAATGGATTGTAGAGGCTATGTGTTTTTGATAAGTTTTGTTTGCCTATCAATCGGTGAACTTGTGAATGTTGTTTTTGAGTTAAAGAAGTAAAAGGTTGCAAATATCTTAGGTTACTGATTCACCCCTTCTCAGTAATTTTGGACCTTTAGGACTAACAAAATTTTCATTATATTTTTGTCATGTGTATCAGAAATCCACCATATTTTCATCTTATGGAGTCATTTACTTTCCCCAGGAAAATAATAATTATTATTGATAATGGTATGATTGCGTGATCTTCACTGAAGGGATAATACAATACCACATGCATTCATATTGGTGGGTTTATAATGGGCAATAAAATGCCTATAATAGGGGGAGGGGGGTTTTTTGGTGGTGGGGGTNAGGAAAATGGGTATGGGGTGGGTATTGGACGGGGATGGAAAAAAGGATTTTGGGGCAATATTATTTGAAAATAGGTGGATTGTTTAGTATGCCACGAATGCATGTGTTATGATTTAGGTTTACTAAGTGAAGACCCTATGGACATGACAACTCTCTCCTCCCTTCTTATATTGAATTTAACTTGGGAGATTTCCATTTTGAGAAGGGATAACTTTAAGAAATCCCCTCCTAGGAAAAAGTGTAAAATGTTGGTGAATCGTACACTAATTTAGGGGAAAATTTTTCTTGATGATGGTGAATTTTTTTGCCAAAGTAGGAAAATAATATAAAGGCAAAGGCCATTTTTTCCCTGCCCAATAAAAATTCCATAAAATCCTGGCGAATAATACATTAATGTTGGGGAAAAAATAAATTGTGTGAGGCAAATTTTTTTCTATTAAAGTAAATACATTATAATATATGAGGCGAATAATTTTTTGTTGAAGGGAAAAAAAAAATTGTGCTGGCGAATTTTATGTGCCTTCTGAAAAAAAAAAAATTTGGCTAATCTATCGTGAAGTATGGGAAAAATAAATATTTTATTGGCAATTTTCAAAAGATGGGACTTGTCAATGCATCATGTGGGCCAACACCAACTAATAACTTGTTTGCAGATTAAACACATGTTGGTATTCATAAGCACAAAAAGTTACATCGACACACAACCTAACAGTAACATCCATCATTTCATAATGTTAAATGTCTTATTTGAGACCGTTTGATGATCCTAGATCAATGGCTGAAGTTAATTTCAACCCAATTTCTTGAAGGAAACATAGTTCTCTGGGAATTCACTGGAATGATGACACGTATCAAATTAATCTGCAGCATAACTATTATCTAATTAATGCAACATCACGTAATGACATCATTATTTACACGTATCAAGTCTTACATCTGTTTAGGTGGACGGTTGATAATGTATCACAGTTGTCGTTAATAAAAGAAATGTTTTATCACTGACACTAAATCTGGCTATTTCTAATTTCACACAGTCATGCTTTTAATATGAATGACTGTGCTTTTAATATGAATGATTGTGCTTTTAATATGAAAGATTTATAGAATCTTGAAGGACAAGTGAATTAATTAGGTTAGAGAAAGAATTAAGGGCTATTTATAGATGATCTACGCTTACTTCTTCTTCAATTCTCCTTTGGTTTGGGTCTGCCTTTCCTAGTGTTTGAAAGATTGCCTCTGGTTTAAGTTTTTAGGTTGTATTAGTATAATTTCAGATATTGTGGTAGTTGTTTTTTTAAGATGGACACTCCTATCCATTTGATAAGCACGTCTACAGAGGAACAAAAGGCCTTTTTGGGGCCGGTCTCAAACCAAACTCTTGAATCAATTTGCAAGGAGTTTAGAGCCTTTACAAATGAGGCTGTGAGGATGGTGTTGAGCTGTCAATTTTTGGAAAATGTCAATAGGTACTGAGTTAACATGGACATTACATCTCATTTTTTGGCATCTCTTTTGGACCTCGGGGGAGAGAAGGTGGATATGCTCCTTCTATTAAGGAAGCTATTCAAACATGAATTCCTGGGTGATGTTGTTGAGGTTGCTATTTATGCAAAATTAGGGGTGGGGATCCCTTGGGCAAGTGATTTATGCAAGATTTTTGAGTCAGACGAAGATGTGGCCATTCAACCTTTTCTTTTGAACCTGGATGTTCAGCAGTTGATGCGCCATAGGAGATGGGCGCAGATTGGTAGGGTTTTTCTTCACAAATGGTTTCTACGAGATGACTTGGTGGACTACGGATGGTTGTATGAATTCGCAGAGCTTGTTGTCTCTGAAAATTTCTACTTAGATGGAGGGGAAAATCCTTAGTGTTGTGTCCCTATGGCCTCCACCTAAAAATTTTGAAATTTTCACTATAGTAGGTTTTGTCTTTAAAGTTTTGTAGGGACTTCAAGTGAAAGTCTCCAAGTTTGAAATTTTGAATATTGTAAATTTATAGAAAATATTAATGAAAAGTTTGCAACTTCATTTCAGTTTTAGTTTGTTTTTATGGATTTAATTGTAAAATATGTATGTTTGAGTCGTGACATATGTGATTTTATAATTTGTCAAATTGAAAATGAACCAAACAAATTTTAAAATGTTAATGTACGACAGTATGTTATTTATTTAACAGTAATATTACTTAACTTTTGCATGTATCATGTCACATGTATGACTGCCGAATTGTGAAATTTTAAAGTAGTTATTCTTTAAAATTTAAAGTAAAACTAAAATCTAAAATTAGCAAATGCCAAATGGAAATTCATAAAACATCTTATAATTACAATTTCCGAACTCCCAGTCACGTTGAGTTAATATCGCCTCTTTGGTAGCGGAGTTGTCCGTCGTCATTGGCAAATGCAAGTGGTATGTACATTTAGCAACTGCATGTGGTATGTACATTGTACTATCAACTATGAGCATTGATACCGTTGACACATACCTTAAACCTATTTGTTTAGAACCCTAAATTGTAAACGTATTAATCGAGACCTTTGATTGATGTAGATCAATGGATAGAGTTTTATCTCGGGCACAGTTTTCTCAAAATGAATGTCTTGTCAAAGTGACAGTGACATTCTTTAGCCATCAGGCAATTCACACAGTTTCCAAAATTGCACTAGTACAAACTATAGTTATTAGTATAGTGATCACTAACTATATTAGTAATTTCCCACACTCCTGCATTACTGCATTAATGGGAATGATTCACCTAAAGATATGAAAATATGGAACATGGCTATTAATAGACATTCTTGCTTCCTTCTTCGTCAATTTCAATTTGCTTTTTCCTTTCAGCCTCGACCCTCAAATTTCAATTTTTTATGTAGTTTGAAGATTTAGGTTTTTAGTTTAGGCAGAGATGGACATGCCAATTAGGTTGATAACTACATCCACTGATGAGAAAAATCCCTTTTGGGGCAGGATACCAGACGAAGTACTCACTTGCTTTTGCAAGGAAGTGGGCTCTTTCATTAACAATGTTGTGTTGATGGTGCTCGGCCATGAGTTCATTCACAACGAGAAGAGATATTGTGTCAGCATGGACATTACGTCCCACTTCCTGGCATCTCTTCTCGACCTCGGAGGAGAGAAGGTAGACATGCTTATGTTGCTACAGAATGTTTTCAAGGATCAATTTCTGGTGGACGACGTCCAAGTCATTGTCTTCATAGAACTGGGGTTGGGTATCCCTTGGGCTGATGAAATTGAAAAGCTTATCCAGCGAGGCAGCAATGTGGAAAGGCAAACCTTCCTACTGAACCTTAATGAAAGGCAGCTTACGCGACATCGGAAGTGGGCGCAGGTGGGGAGGGACTTCCTGCGGAAGTGGTTTCACCTTGATGACTTCAAGGAGACGGACTACAACTGGCTCGATGAATTCAGGGAGATTATCCTCAATAGACAATTCTTCTCAGACAGGGATGGAGATGAAAACCCTTAGTGTTTATGTTCTTGAAATGGGTTTCCGCATTTCATTTTTTTTCTTATATGATCAAACCAGTGCCCTTGTGGCAACAAATTTTTGTAACTATTTGGATACTTCCCATTTTGTGGGTAAACATACTTCCCATTTTGTAGGGGTTTACGGTGCGACTATAGTCTAATGTTAAACTCTTTAATTATAAAGTATATTATAATATTAGTGATGTAAATTTTCAAAATAATTAATGAAAATTTATCTGTTCGACTGATCTTAATAATTATTGCAATTTTTCTATCTTCCTCCGGAAACGAGACCCATATCAGTGTGTGAGATAATAGATTATCTGCGTAATATTATTTAATTGCAATTTTATAAAGAAAGTTGAAGACTTAATATTGTTTAATTTCAATTTTGTAAAGAAATCTAAAGACTTTACTTGTGATAAATAATAAATAATAAATTATATGACCATTCACATTGCCAAATCGATGCGACGATGTGTGAATCTGTGATATCATATAATATGAACCAAAACAATGTAACAATGTTTAATGTATGTGTGTGATTTATTTAAGAGTATTAACTTAATTTTTCCATGTCAATGACAAATGTAATTATCATTATGTGTCATGTGTCTGACTACGAATGTGGAATTGTAAAATTTTAAAGCATTTTATAAATAATGGTTAGTAATAAATTAATATTTAATTAGACAGTTATCTATGATTGTAATATTTTAGTTAGTTATATTTATATTAGACAGTTTCAATATTTAATCTTATTTAAATTTAATAAATTTTTGGCTAATGGTGTTACGTGTAACTGTATTTCTGGCGACCGTTGGATGAGCAGAGATCAACAAGTACGGTGTATTTCGGGTCAAAAGGGAAAATAAATCCCATTTTTGCAATCCTATTCCAAAATCATGACACATGACCACTCACACAATCGGTGTCATCTAATAAATATAATTCAAAGTAAATAAATGGGACCCGCCACGCATGATAGTGACTGCCAGCGACTGTTGGATGAACAGAGATCAACGACGTACGATGTATTTCAGGTCGAAAGGGAAACGAAATCCCATTTTTGCAATCCTATTCTGAAATCACAACATGTGTACACTCATTCAATCAGATGACACGTGACCACTCACACAATCGATGTCATTCGATAAATATAATTCAAAGTAAATAAATGGGACCTGCCACAATTACAAATGATGGTGACTATCACCACTACAACATTTGAGACCATTTTTTGACGGCTATGTGTCATTGTTCTGACACTATCCTGTCAGCCAAGTGACATAGACCAGTGTTGCAATTTTGGTGTCAGAAACACCGACGGCTATACCGTCTGTCATTATTATCGTCGCAATACAAGCCGACTATGATGTTTATCATGCTATCGTTACATATTTTATTTGTCGCTATTACGACACCTTAGTATCACATTTTTTGTGTTAAATGTTGCAGTTTGCACTGTCTAAAAACTTCAGCATGTCATCGTTACAGTTTGTGGGTGTCACAATTATGACAGACGTGCGATGTATTTGCTATACATGTGACGTCGAGCCGTCGACAATTGCTGACGGCTGGACGTCGCATGTATAGAAAATACGTTGCACGTCTCTCATAATTGCGATGGTTATCAGAAAAAATGCGACGTCTAGGTGTCACAAAAGGATCCGGCTATGATGTTTATCATGTTGTCATTACATATTTTATCTGTCGCTATTTCGTCACCTAGGCGTCGCATTGTTTGTGTTGACCGTCGCAGTTTGGACCATCTAAAAACTTTAGCATGTCATTGTTACAGTTTGTGGGTGTCGCAATTATGACAAACGTGCAATGTATTTGCTATACATGCGACGTCCAGACGTCGGCAATTGCCGATGGCTAGATGTCGCATGTATTTTTTTAGTGTCCCTTTAGATTTTTTAAGAGTTTATTTGGTTCTTTGTTCACTTGATGATTGTTGGATTTCATTACTAAATCTATCTAATATTAATAGAGAAATTTAGACAATTTCAAGTTTCTAAAAGAACTTGAAAGCCAGCTCTATAATGGTAATATAACCAATTTGATAGTGCACATAACGAATTTCATCTATTATGCTATCTATATATATTTCTTTAGTAATTAAATCAGACGAATAGGTCAACTATAAAAAGATCAGTTGCAGCTCATTTCTCTAACATGGGAAGTGTGCTCTAGAGCTAAACTGTACACAAAGTTATTATTGTGAGAAGAAAAGTAAGAGACATTTTGAAAAGGGGTTAAAAGAGAGAGACTGTCCATGTTAGGAATAAGGTGTCCTAACCTTGTATATTTTCTTAAATTTGATATTATTTGTTTTGTAATTAATTGTTTGCAAATAATGTATTTAAGTTTGATATCCGTTCTATCATTTAGTTGAGTGGACATGTTGTGTTTTCACTCCACTTGGAAGATTACAAGGATGATCAAACTTGGTCTAGGTAGATCTAGGCATCCCATTTCGTGGTAGAGGTTATTTGCCAAATGTTGGCACTTTGGAAAATGTGTAAGGTAATCATGACTGAAACGGTTATGATGGATTCCTATGACGGTCATTAATATTTGTAAGAGCTAATTGTGAAAGATTCAATGATGAATGAAGACATGTGGCAACTGATCATGTTGAGTACTGTACACTCTTTTGCAATGCGTGGGGTTCGGGGTTCCTATTTTTTTGGAGAATGGTAAACCCTAATACGGTTATCTTTGGAAGTTACCCTAAAAAGGGAAGCGCATGATATAAGCATTTTTAGGGTTGCAAATCGTAGAGTGAAGTTAGTGTATTGTTGGAATATTGTTATGCTGCTGGATTTGTCTTCAAGTGTCGATTATCTCCTGAAAGAACTTGCATTGCAAGTGTACTGTAAACAACAATAGTTTTGATTAATACATTGTGCAGGTTTTGGAGTGCTGGGGTTTTTTACCAAAACTTTTTCCCCAGGGTAAATCATTGTGTCATTCTCTTTTTTCTATGTATGCATGTTATTGTATTATCATTCTGTAATTGATAAGGGTTAAATCTGAATTTTCACGATCCTCTTCTCGGGAGTTTAGCGTAGGGAACTATTTTCCGCACACTTAGTTTCCTTTTAGTCCACACTCCATAAATGCTAGCCAGGTGGAGAAGGTCCAAAGAAGTGGATTACATATATTATTTATGTTGAATGAATTATCAGTATAATTAATTATTTAGAAGTAATTTTGCAATATTTTAGAAATCAATGATCAAATCTCATAAAATAAATGATCTAACTGAAAATACTGTGAAAACCTTTAATTACTAAAGACAAATACAATATACTTATCCTTACAAAAGGATTGCTAAGTAGAATATCTGAATTGCTAAAATAACAACTACAACCTTGATGTCAAGATCCATCAAAGTAAATCAAGTTTCTGATCTCATCTCCAAGTGTAGAACTTCATTTTCTTCCCCAATCTAACTCTAGAATATTTTCTTTTCTAGATGTAATGTACATGGTGTTTTATATGAAGCATATGATGTCTTGGAACTACATTGGTTCTACTTTTTATTTTTGGAATACACATTGAGATGGGTTTGAGGTATTAATATCTTGATCGTTCTTTTATCTTACAATTGTTAAACTTCTAATAGAAATGATTGATTGGTATTCTAAATTTTAAGGGGATATTGTGTAGGGAAGCGCAAGAAGGCTTGTTAAAGTTTCTCTCCAAGAGGCAGAAAAAAAGTGAGAGATGCAATATCCAGACCTCAAAATTATTGATTGTGGTGTTAGGCATTATTTTCATGATGATATTACTGTTATTGTTGTCTTTTTGGACCATTACTTGATCAACAAATATTCAAGTCATGACCCTAGAATATCTATTAGAGGGGGCAGGTTCACTATACCTTCAAATTTGCTTGCCCCTAATAGCATAAATTTAGAGCATGTTACTTAATACTCTGCCAAATATTGTTGTTATTGTGTGTTGTGTCAAGCCATAATCCTGTATCAAGAGAAGAGCCTAACTGCACTATCAAAACTAAAACTAAATTATGAATGTATCCACTGGTAATTTTTTTTTCAGTAATTGTGGTTTTACTTATTTTGGAACCATGATTTGATGTGCTTTATTGGGATAATTTCATTAGCGGTTGGCCAAATAAATGTAAAACAATTGGTATTACCAAATTAGTTCATCCAAAAACTAGAAGACTGTGACTGTCTGATAAGTACAAGTAGGATTCGTGAAAAGACATCAAGTGCCTAAAATGAAATAATTAAATAAAATTTAGAAATAAGCATACCATTCATGGTTAGTGATTCAAAGCTTCTTTTCCTCCCAGTTTCCAACCCCTGAGACATATCCAGAAAAAAATACAAGATCTTTGTAAAATAATACATAACAACACAAGGGTATTTTCAAAAGTAACCCAAAAGAGAGAGAAAATAATGAGATTAGCATCCATACATTTTTGTACAAGAAATACAAAACAATTTTTCTTACATTTAGTGAATTGCCTTCCTCACTAGCTTCACTTGAACCTTCACTGCCACTGTCCACACTGAATCTGGCAGTTCTATTTAGATCACTAACATATAAGTTATAAACATAAGAAGGTAAGAAAATGGGAGTTTCCTAGAACAAAAACTGATTTATCTAAGTAGCATCCTAGACATTCCCACTGATTATTAAAGATTAATAAGTTTATCAAATTTAGCAGTCTTGAATATCTACCTTTGTGAGAAGGCACAATTTGCAGTAGCAGGTGCTACTTTTCCACCCTCTCCTTTACTTGTAACTATTTTGAGCTTTCCCAAACTTCCTTTTACCCTCTTCATTGAATTATGTCCTTTACCTCCCAAGGACTTTGGATCTGCATCTGTGTTTCGTGCAACTGAAGTCTGTCCACAAAAAGTAGATATCAAATTTCCATTCAAAACATTTCTTCAAAGATTAAAACATTAACAACTGAGTGCTAAAAATTCTTATGACCGTTATCCATATAATTACTACCTACAATATTTCAGTAATTACCATTATGACATCTTTAGGATTGCCATTTGATGGGATTCCATATTGAGTGAATGTGTGTGCACCCTAAAGTTGCAATCAAGATCACAATGTTAGAAAATTAGGATAGTAAAATAGGCCATATGTCCACAATAAAAATAGCCAAAGATACATGCTAAACTCTAGCTAACAAAAGGGAGTGACCATCTCCTTCATTATTGGCTTACCTAAAAATAAAAATCACATAGACAGATGCATACTTTCAAATTATAAGTATTAAATATTTGAAAAGACAAGAATGACAAAACTCAAGGTATTAGAAATTACATGAGGTACTGATGGATGGCCATAAATTCCTCCAGATGGATACATAGTAGCATAGGGAGGATTTGTTCCATAAGGTGGAATTAAATTTCATTCATCAAAGCACTGAACACATCTGGACCATCACCCCATCTGACGGATAAAAATAGAAATGATGTTAAGCACAGTTGATTCTGTAAAGGGAGTCAATTTCAATAATTGGAAGAAAAATTTAAGAAAATCAAAATGGAGATGGTAAGGAATGCCTTTAGTTTCAGAATTCAATGAAGATAAAAATAGTATAGTAAAAGTAATTCTTTCGTTACATTTGATGGAATGATCTTGAATTTTTTCCGAATGGGCCCATTCATCAAAGTAAAAAGGTCTGAAGAACTAAATCCTGGTTCAATTTGTCATGTGTTCTTCCTAGACATTAGATATTTTTCATAGTGTTGAGGACTATTTTTAGAGAAGCTCTTCATGGAGTCTGTACCAAATGAGGCAACAATATCACTGTATGAATCGTCATGAAGGAAGTTGTAAAAGTTCTGCATAAAACATAAAAAAGGATTTCAATAGAAAAATTAACCATTTTCCAAAAAAGTATTGGCTATTTGTATGTAAAAAAAAAATACCACTTGATTGGAGTGTGCCAAAATTTCTCCTTCCAAGAAATCCCAAGTGTTTGTGGCATTGAGATAGTCTTTCCTTTCTTCTTGTTTCGGGATGCTTAACACAATCCTGTCCCAAAAGAAAAAATTCATCTAGAAATTAGTAAGGAAATTAGAAGATAGTTTTTCATGTGTCTCAAGTTGTCAATAAAAAATAATTATAAAACATTAAATAATTCT